>JARKIC010000094.1:0-483945 GCA_029378375.1 Mycena olivaceomarginata | reverse complement strand
CCAGAGCGCGGGAGTGGAGAGGGCGATTCCCCTCCAATCACTAACATATGTGCGTCAGGAGAGTCGGAGAGCGGAGTCCCGTGGACGGTGGACACTGGGGATATAATGAAGAAACCGGCGAAAAATTTTGGAGGTGATTTCGATGGGCAGGGTCAAAACGGGGTATGTGTAGGAGTCCAGCCGTTCCTGCACAAGGTCTTCCTCGATTCGCAACACGAGGATGGAACGCTCGATTTCGGCAATGCGTGCGCGGTCTGCTGTCCGCCGAATCATTGCAGCCTCAGCCGCGTCGATGGCATCCGGAAAAGGCTTGTAGGGCGTATCGTGAGGCTGCCGTCCAGATATACAACTTATGAGGCCTCACCATCCAGTTTCAGGGGTTCTTGTTCAGCGGTGGGCGGGTGGTAAGGGACAAAGCGCGACTCGGATGGTGGACTATGGTACGTCATGGTGCCCGGGTCGATGATTTGGCGTTCTGACGCGTCGTAAGGGTCACCGACTCGTCACCAACTTTGACCGACCCGTCGAACCAGCGGATCAAATCGCTTCCCACACTTTGCGAAGCTTTGCAACTTCAAGCTAAATTATAGGGGTTCAGCAGGGTCATTGACTTTTGACCGACTAGGTCGATCAAAGTCATTGACGAGTCGATCAAGATCGGTGACCCTTTACTGACGGGTCATTGACAACACTGACCTGGTCCTACCAAGCTTCCCCACGCCATATGTCGGAAAATAAAAAATCGTCTTATAAGATCTTGACGTCATAATGTGTCATAAGAGCCTTGTAAGACAATCATAAGTAAACAAGCGCTCTTGCAAGACGCAAATCGTCTTGCAAGGCCTTGTCGGCCTTCGCTAATCTGGCTTCTATGGACTCAACGAAATGGCGCCGACCTTCCTCTACCCCCTCTTGCTCCTCTCGATGGTGGAAAACTCTATTTGAAGGAAATCTCCAATATATCACAGCTGTCGGGGATGCTGTTTGCCAAATTTAACCAGGACTACTATGCGTGTCAGTAGGCACCCGCAAAGGGTACAGTATAACAAATTGCGACCTTTTGGACGGGTCTATACTCAGAATGAGTCTCTCGGTTGTTACTCTCCCTTTATTTCTAGTTTCTAATCCTTGACTTTCAGATGACGGCGTGCGTGGGATTGTTGAGATGCTATTTTGCACCTCTCTCATTACGCTCGTCGGCGCACAGACACCGGGAATGGCTCGTCCCCGCTAACTCCAAATCGTAAACACCAAACATCAGTCGATGATCTGCGAGCTGCTGTTTCCTTCCTCCATCCTCGCCGTTAAGTTGAATCGCAAGACGCTTGTTATCGTGCTGGAGACGGAGATTTACGTGTACGATATCAGCAACATGCGCCTGCTCCACGTCATTGAGACCGTGCCCAATCCCGAGGGTAGGTCTATCCCATAGTTTTAATAGCAGAAATAATGCGGTTCCCAGCAATCTGTGCGCTCTCGCCTTCCGTCGATGCACCCTACCTAGCGTATCCCGCGCCGCTACCATCCCCCTCACTCGCCGCCGCCTCCACCTCTTCCAACTCAAAATCCTCCGGCGCCGCTTCAGCCACTTCCACCTCGAGTTCAAACTCAAGCGCGAACCTAGACGCGGGGACGGGATGTGGCGACGTGATGCTTTCAGCACGTCTGCACTCGCGCCTGCGAACGTCGTCCCCGCGCACCGCAGCCGCTCGCTCGACCGCAAGCTCGGGAAGAGCGGGACCTCGCTCGGGCTCTCGCGCGTGCTGCCGAAAATATTCCTATCCGCCCTGACGGGGGAAAACAACACCATCTCGACGCACATGTTCCTGCGCACCTGCCGCAAGGTCAGCGGCGTCGACCCGCGCACCTTCGCGGAGCAGTGGATCTACGGCAGCGGCTGCCCGACGTTCGGCTTCAGCGCGAGCTTCAACCGCAAGAAGATGGCGGTGGAGATCACGACGCGGCAGGAGTGCCCTGCGTACAAGATGCTCGAGGGGAACGAGCACGCGCTCGCACTGCTCAAGCCCGTGCGCATCTTCGAGGGGCAGATGACGGTGCGAATCACGAGGCGGACGGAACACCGTATGAGCATGTGTTGGATATACAGGCGCCGTTTAAGCGCTACGAGGTGCCGTTCAACACGAAATATAAGCGGGTGAGGCGGAACACGAAGCGGTATTTGGCGCGGCAGGCAGCGGCGCAAGCGGCGGCGGAGGCGATGGGGATGGTGGATATGGGGTTTGGACTGGAGGTGTGGGAGAAGGAGAGCGGAATAATTGGAAGGTGGAGGATTGGACTGAGGAGGACGAGACGGCGATGAGCGGGGGCGACGTACGAGTGGATTCGCATGGACGCCGATTTGAGTGGATCGCGGACTTGAAGTTCGAGCAGCAGGATTTCATGTGGGTGTCCCAGCTGCAGCGGGACAGGGATGTGGTGGCTCAGCTTGAGGTATGGAGCGCCCAGTGTCTGCTTGACAGTCGCATACTGATATACCATCAGGCGCTGCATGCTCTGGCAGCAGCCACGAAAATTGTGTCAAGTACCTTGACAAGACGGTGTTGGTGTCGAACTACTACTTCCGCATCCGTGCGAAGCCGCTGTCGCTCTCGTACACGTATGTTCCCCGCCTCAGCCCCCAAAACAATCCTGATATACTTACCCTTGCAGTGCTCCATACCGCGCTTGGACTACCTGGGCCTGTTTCACCTCTTCAAATTGTTTTTACGATACTGCTATGATCCAGAGACCCGAACCAGGACCTCTTCGCGCACACTTATGTTCCCAAACCGAACGACTTTTCTGACCTGTCCGAGTATTTCGTGCGCAAGGTGAGTAGTCCCTTGGTTCGACGAAGTGGATGGCCCTGATGGACCGTGTTTTTCAGGCTCTTATAAGCGCTATTTCCCGAACTCGCTACCCGAACGGCAAATCTCCGTCTATTGTCCGGAAATTCCTAATTGACCAGCTTCGATACAACGATAATACGTCTAATGCTAAGTGTTCTTACCCCGCTCCTTGTTGTTATTTATGCTGATTCCAGTACGCGGACGGCTTCTATATCTGCACTATAATTTCTTCGGCGGCGTACGCTACGATATCCACTGCGTCCCCGGAACGCGGCGAGCTCCTGCCCTCGGAAGTGCGCACCGAGTACAACGAGGAGGACGCGGACCTGCTGAAGCAGAGTTTGTCCGAGGTGGATGGGTACCGGGCCATGGACAGGCTCATTCCTTCAACGCATAACAACATCACTATCGCTTGTTTGGAGGTAGCCCTTCTTGCTTCTTATTTTTGCAAGATTACTGACCCGTTGTCGAAAGTTTTATCTTAAGCTTATGGTTCGAACTCATCCCAAGCGCGCCGATTCAGTTTTTCCCGCTGACGTAGTACGAGTGTATCTAATCTGTGCCAGAAGCGATAGACTGAACATTTTTTCCTATGTTCAATAGAGAGGAAATTACACGCAGGTCCGCATCGCGGCGTTTGACGGGCTGTTCATGACGAAGTGGTACACCCCTCCAATCATGAACTACGTCCTCGCGGTCATGGCGCACGATCCGTCGAGGATCGTCCGGCGCTTTGTTGTGCGCTGCGCATGCCTGAGCTTGGCGCTCCTCGTGCAGATGGGCGAGAAAAGCTGAACTCGAAGGATCCCGAGTCTTGTTGATTGAAGAGGACGGCTCGATTCCAGACAAGAACAAGGAGTCGAGGAAGAGCGATATGGACGCGATGATTAAGGCGCTGAGGAAGGATAAGGAGGTCGGAAAGAATGAGGTCTTTAGGGAACTTATGATGCCGCTTGCACTGTGAGTTGATTCATTTTTACCATGAATGGTTATTCACAGAGTCTTTTGGCGCTCCTGACGTCGACCATGAAGTCCGATGGTGTCTGCTCAAATTGGCGGATTCTTATAAAGCCTATTGAGACCGCGCCGACTGTGAAGATACATATTCCAATTACTCCCGCCACCGAGACTCCGCCCGTACTTACCCCACTGCCTTCCAAGCCGCGCCCGCTGAAATTGGCTGGCCCTCTCAAAGTCCTGTCATTCCGAATCACGTCGCCCCCAAACTCAAAATACGTGCGTCTACGCCCAGCGGCGTGCGGCCACGCCCGGACCGAGTGTGGAGCCTCAAGCCCAAGCTCGAGCCAAGTCAGTTGTGTTTGCTGTGCCGCCCTTCCTCCTAAGGCCAAGCCGGTGCCGGTGCCAAAGGCGAAGCCGCCGCCGCCGCCTTCCAAACCGAATGGCGTTCCCGCCAAACCTGTCCATGCCCTCAAGGCACAAGCGTCGGGAATGTCGTTGAACGACCTTCGCGGCTCGGTCGGCGTTAAAGAAGTTGCAGGGCACAAGCACACGCGAAGATTTTTCTGCATCCTGTGGCCATACGGGACCACGCGCCCAAGTCTGTCCATATTTGCATCGCGAACGATCCACTGACTATGTTCATTAAGCTACTTTGATGTCATCCGAGAGCCTATGGATCTGCAATCCATGGCGCACAAGCTCGAGGGTGGAAAATACGCGGATCGATTTGCTTTCCAGGCTGATTTTCGCCTGATGATGGCGAATGCGAAGCTGTACAATCCCGTTGGGTCATTTGCTCACGATGAAACGTTGGCTTTGGAGACATATTTCGAGAAATGTATGCATTCAGTCTTTCAGAATACCGTTACAAGTGCTCACGCAGGTTTAGAATGGACCATTATCAACAAAACCCTTGAAGCTGCGCATGCGAAGGAGGCGACGACCCAAAAGCCTCCTCCAAAGCCCCCCGTCCCTCGAGCGTTCCCCAACCCGCCTGCTCCACAACCCACACCTTGACGTCCCGGCCGACTATCAAGTTTAAAGCGCCTCAACCCAAAGAGGCAGCGGCAACAGCGGCAACATCTAAACCGCCCAAGCAGCCGAAGCGGAAACCGAAGGTCGAACTCCCTCCAGCCGAGCTTCCTGCGGATCCGCCCCACCTCCCTATGTCGACGATGGGTCACACGACATTCTCCAGGAGGTGCTTGCGTTGGAACGAGAGAAAGCGTCGGTTACCAACGGGAAGAGGAAGAAGGTTGATATATCGGAAGGGGAGGACGAAGCGGAGGATGACCTGCTTGCCCTCGCGACCCCCGCCAAGAAAGGCCGGCCCTCTCCGACTGAGCCTTCCTCATCAGCCGTCCCCAAGATCGTGCTGAACACACACAAGTCGAAACCGCCCGTAGACCACCAGAGTCCCGACCTTTGCCTGTTGATGTTCCCCGAATATCGGCCAAGGGGAAGGAAAAGGAAGTCACAACGACCGGCGGCCCTCCTGCTCGTTCGAAAAATCTCAGGTGGCACAGGCGACGCCGATCGACGAGAAGAGGTGCAAGCAGCTTCTCTCCACGCTCATGAAGTTGCCGGAGAGTGGGATTTCCTCAGACCTGTGATCCGGTGTTGGACGGATGCCAACGTCAGTCTTTCTTTTTCCAGTTGTCCCGCCATAAACTAACTCGTCATAGTTATTTCGATGAGATCGAACGTCCCATGGATTTCGGAACGATCTCCGCCAACCTCGCTTCCCATGGCTATGAAACTATGGAGCAGCTGCGCAAGGACGTAGACCTCGTGTTCAGCAATTGCAAGACGTTCAATCCGCCGGCGACGTTTCCGTGGGACTGCGTTGACGCGTGGAGAAGGTGTTCAAAAAGGAGTGGCCGAAACTTATGGAAAGAAGCTTTCCACCGAACGAGAAACGTGGGCTCCAAGGGATACTGACGACTCTTGGAAAGGAAAAAATGTATGCACAATCGAAATTTCTCCCACTCTATGCGACTCTTACGTTCTATCTTAGCTCCTGGGTGTTCCGCGAGCCTGTGGACCCAGTTCTCCAGATCCCAACATATTTCAACATCATCAAGCACCCTCGCGATCTACACACAATCCGGAATTGGCTCAATGGCGATAAGTATGGGACGGTTGAGGTGTTCGAGGTCAACATCCAACTCATGGGGATAACACTATTACCTTTAACGGTCTTCAGACATCGACGACCCGAGCAGTGGTAGCGGCCCCAGGCGCACGCATCGGCTTGTTGATGCACAAGAGTGTCGAGGCACAGTGGGTACGTCAAAACAAACTCAGTTCCTACATACATCCGGGCGAATAGCCCAGCTGGTTAAGACGTAAGAGTTTTGGACATTAGTGCGGAGGTCGCCGGTTCGATCCCTAGGTAAAACAGTAATACACTATACACTATAATATAATAGCTAGTCAGTAATGTAACAATAGCGAAGTAAGTCAGTAAGAAAGTAAGTAAAAGTGTGACCATGTAATATAAACTACAATAGTAAGAAAATAAGCTTGGTCAGTAAAATGTGAACAATAACTGAGGAGTAGTAATACCAACTAGTAAGTAAGAGCGGTAAGTCAAGGTTAGTAAGAACCAAAGAGACACCCGGTAACATTTTTTTTTCATTATCAGGCCACCTACCCTTGTGATGCCTTATGATGAAAATGATCACTTATAAGACAGCCTGATCTCATAAGATGCCCGGATCTCATGAGTGCCGTGATCTTATAAAATATCATTTCTCTCATGATGTCATTATAAGATCACGTGGTATTACGGCCTCACAAGGCCTTACGTGGCCTTATGTTGAGATTTCGATTTTTCCGACATACTGTACGTGAACTCGAGTACTCGAGTGCATGCGGGCCTCCGGCACGGACCGGCCTGTGCACCCCGAGGCTCCAGTGTTGTCAACGACCCGTCAGTGACGGGTCACCGACTTGTCAAGCTTCGCAAAGTATGGGAAAGCAATTTGATCCGCTGGTTCGACGGGTCGGTCAAAAGTTGGTGATGAGTCAGTGACCCTTACGACGCGTCAGAACGCCAAAGGTCAGACCCGGGTCGATCAAAAGTCACTGACTTTACAACACTGGCGCCACTGCACTCCGAGCATATAACAGGGTTCGTTGAGTCTTCTTACTCGGTTTCTCGGCAAAGCTCGGACCGAGGTCATTAGTCACCGTGATGCGCCATCAAACAGGTCCGGCAGTCGTCGGCGGCGGTGTTCTCAATGCTAGTAAGTCATCGGAGACCAGTGGCAGGGCTCAGAATAACATTTATTTTTGTTTTCCCCAAACGAACCCGCATCTAGGGACTTTTTAGCTGTTGAACTGTTTAAACGAGAGAAAGTCCTCAGTGTTTGAGCTCGAGGGCTAGAAAACATTTCTCTGACACCTCCTTCCCAGCAGCCTTTATTTGACATCCCAAAACAATGTGGAATTGGACAGCAATGAAATTGTTCAATTATTTCTCAGTTCTGACCATGCTAGTCTCCCAGAGGTATACGGTATTCAAAGCCGGCGCAAACCTTCGCGAGCTTATACCGATTCTGACGTACGCTTTCTGACGCGTGACCCTTAACAATAGGTCTTTTCGACCTCCGACTGATCTGCCACTAAACGGGGGGGTTGAAATGTGCCAAATTGTATCTCCTCGCACTTTTCCTTCTCGTTCTCAACGGTATCTAGCCCGATGGTCAAACACTTTTGCACAGACATACTTAGATATACATCTCCAACAACCCTGTGCAGATATCTAGGCAAACCGGCCCGAAACAATACATTAATGGGCGACACAAGGGGCGACACATGCTCTGAGCCCTCACCACGCCGTTCGAGCCATCCGTCTAATCTTTGCCATCCTTGCGACTTTCTACCAAAATTCTTTATGAAAAGAGCTCTTAAGACTATTTATGCACCGAAGTACTAGTATAAGAGAGAATATACTACCGTGGTACCCCAAACATACACAATGGAGCAGTGTGGATGTGGCGGCGCAACGCCACCCCTCAACGCCAGAGAGTAGCGCAAGGGTCATCCCGGAGAGCATTCAAGGTCAATATGTGAGTTCTCTGCGATGCTTTTCTACCGATATAATCTAAAGGACGGTGCAAAGTTTTATCTCGATTCTCTGCTGCAAGCCAATTCCGCCTCAATTGATCGTATTTCCCTGCTCCTATCTCAGGCAGAATCTTAAGAATATCCGAGGGCAACTTTCGTTGTTCTGATGCACAATCTCAGCATGATTTCGGAGCTACGTCGTGTATATCTCCGTTTCCAGCCTTTTGAAAGCTACGGATATTGTTTATTCCGTGCCTTAAAGTCATTGTTGTGCATCTATTTGGTTCTGAACTCATACGAAACTTCGTCTGACCTTGCATTGGGCCCCTTCACTTCTTTATAATATGACTTGGACCTTTATAGTCTCGAAATGAAGAAAATTGGCTAGAATGATAAGAGAGCGAGTAAGGAGACGGCGGGCACTCCGGAAATGCTTTGGGATCCCCTTAAATAGCAGTATTGTGGTCGTTCAAGCCCAAGACACGTCGAGCGCGTCGTAAAGCACCACTACACGGGCCATGTTTGGCTGGGGGATGGTCAACAGGTAAGCAAAGCGGAGTTTGAAATCGGACAACCGCCAAGTACCTCCGATCAAAAAGCAGACGTCAGAAAAGGATATCCTGAGGCACGAAGATTGAAGGAATTGTCTACTCTGCCTCTGGGAGACCAACCATGGCTCAATTCTGAAATCTGAGATGTTCCAGCGCGAGTTCTATAATTTCTTGGAGTCAGTTTATCCAGCGAAGCCAATTCTTTCCAGGTCCGGGAATCAACTAATTTAGCAACAAGAAAAGAGAACAAGGCAACATTAGAGGACAATTGGAGGCATGCAGAGTACCTAGGGAACTCAACTGCCACCTACACAGACCCTTGGTCGCCGGCAGACATTACCCAGAATCCAAATGGGGGCATGTTTGTAAGGACGAAAAGCTGCAAAGCTGAAAGGACTTTCTCCTTTTCAAGCCAGGCCCCTTGGCTTTTAGAAGGACAAAAGGACCCAAAAGCTGTTAGAAAAGCTGGAGTCAAAGTAACAAAAGACGATCAAAAAACAATCGTTTACACAGTGAAAAACAATTTTATTGGGTATGCTACAGCCTACTACGGGTACGTGCAGCAAGCCCACCATGTGATGCATCTAGCGAAAGTAATGTCTTCAATACGAAAAATACGTCACACTTCAAGCTACATACCAATCGAAATCAACATCGCCGTTGACGACGGCCTTGATGATTCTTCATCGACCCAGTTGAAGCCGCGCGACGTTCCACTGAGCAGGCCTTCAATGCCAGGCGATATGGAATGGAGACCTCGTGTGGTGCAGAACTCTGGTGACAGCGCACGCCAAAGAGATGCCTGCACCAATTCAAAGGCAGCAGCGGGGGATGCCTGTCGAGGTATAGGTCGTACGGTGCAGGCAGGGGCTACACAGAGCAGAAACGTAACACGATGAACACCACGAAATACACCCGCACGCATGTCGCCCATCGTCCCCCTGGTGACTGGTCCCTCGAGATCGCATCAGCACCCGGAAATTGAGGCACTAATCGAGCGCGGCGCGACTAGGCCTGCATCTGCGAGGAAGTGCGTGAGTAAAGACCACTTGCGAATGATCGATTGAGGCGCACCAATGCAGCATAGTATTTTGGCCTGAGCACATCCGTACTAAGTGCGCGCCGCGTACTAGTAGGTGGCAAGGTGCGCAAAGCCTAGGAAGCGCTGCAGGTCCAGGTTGGCTCCATCCAACAGCATCCAGTCGGTATAGCGAAAAGCCCCGAACAGCCGCCAGAGAACGCCTAGTCATCTTGAATGTCGCGCCAACAGTCCGCTGGGCAAGATGGCCGTCAATTGAGAAGAGTGATTGGGACATGTTTGATCCTGACGTCTTAGCCTTACAAGCACAGCATTCTTCCTTTTCCGGAACTTTTGCACTGGGGAACCCCGCGGGTTATCTAAAAACGATCGCCCGACCAGTTTTTATTTATTTTGGTGACCACTTTGAAGGGGAAACCATTGGTAATTTGGGGCTGTTTCCTGCGAAATATAAACATTGGAATGACCGATTCTTCCAGAAACAGTTGAATAACAGCACTTGGAAGTCGAACTCGAGATTTGCTGCTCATCATAGTGATTCGGCATGTTTGTGGGCCGACTGAGCACCCCTGTAGGGCTGCTGTGGAGGAGTTACGATGGCATATCTGATAATTCAACAGCACAACACTGCGCGTTAGATCTAGGTGTTCGGGTACCCGAGTTACATTCGCGGCTGTGAGACATGCTACTCGACCACTGTCAAAGCGCGTCGGGAAGTGCAAGAAACGTACTGGGAATCAACGTGAAAAACCAGCAAACATATTCGGAGGCCGCGCAATCGCGATAACGAACAGATTACATTACAGTAATACATATGCATGACGGGGAGACTTGATGTTACCGATACACGGTGCTACATACTCTCGATTTAATCCATAAAATGACCAGGATTAAACCGTTTCTGAGAGCAATATTTCGATCAAAAACCGACCGGACAATCGTGTTGCCTTGGCACGTCAGTGTTCAGCCCAGCAGCCACGCACCACTCAGCCAAGCTTCAGCCCCTGCATCATCCCCTCCGCCCCACTCCCACTCCACTGCTCAATCAGCGCATGCCCCACCGCCGGCTCAATCTCCGCCCCATCGCGCGCGACCTTCACCTGCCGGTCATGATTCCACGGATTCCGCAGCCTCTGCGTGCGCTTGAAGGGTAGCGACGCTGTGCACATCCAGTGCAGCGCGAAGTTTTGGCCCCAGCTCTCGCCGTTTCCCTCCTGCAGCCCGCCCCCGTCCCGGTTTCGTGTATCTGCGGGCGCTCCCATCTCCTCCGTCTCTGTCCCAAGCAAGGCAGCGAGCGGGTGTTCGAGCACACGCAGCACCATAGGGTCGAGGACTGCGCTTCGGCTTCGGCACCCGCAACACCGACAACCGTTCACTGCTCCGCGTGGCGAGCAGCACCGGCGCGCTCTGCACCGCATGGGCGGGACCGGCGGGCGGCCTGTGCGTGTACGTGTGCGTCTCCGCGGTCGGTGCAGGGGCAGCTTGATCACCCCGCGGGGCCCAGGCAGCGGCTTTTACTTGCCCCACTGAACCTTCCATCCTGTCGATGGGGGAAAAAAACACTAGTGAGTATGGGCTGCGTGCAGGGAAGGGGGAGAGAATGAGGAAACGGAGCAAACGCACCTCGCCTACCTGTAAAACTCGCTGCTCTTGTTCACGCTAAAGATGAGCACGACATCCGCGGCGGTGCGGAAGGCGCGGTCCAGCACGTTCTCGTTGTGGCATTGTGTTGCCCAGACGCCGGTCCGCACGGAAAGATCGAGGTGTTCCTGCAAGGAGGAAGCATTTGGGTGAGGTAAGGAAGGGGAGGAAGGGAGGAAGGGTAGGAGAGGAAAACGAAGACAAAAAGCTCACCCTCGTGAAACTCTTCAAAATGAAGAACCGCTGCGGGAAGTGCCGCGCCAGCGTACTCGAGCTCGTTGACGTCGAGCCGTGCTCGCTACCCGTGCTGGCTGAGTCCGAGGCCTCCAATTTCGACGCGTCCTTGTCCTTGTCCGTGTCCCTCTCCGACTTTGAGTGAGCGCCAGACTCTGCCTCCACCGACTCGCGCCTCCTGTCCTTCATCCAGTGCTCATGCATCCCGACGCCGTGTTGCCCACTCACACCCGCACGCAGATCGTCATCGCCGTGTCGTGTCCGGCATTTTAGTGGTGCGCGACTAAAAAAGGAAAAAGGAAACAAAATCAGCATTGAATTGATCAGCAGCTCACCCCGCTTACCCCGGCCTAAGTGGCATGGCTATCGAACTGCACAATGGCGGCCGAGAGGGTCGCAGACGACGAGTAGTTGACGAACGCGCACGCAGAGCGGCCGATGAGGAAGATGGAAAGGACGCCATGCGCAACGGAACTCGCACCCTCCATGAAAAAGCGCCACATTTCGTCATGCCCTGCATCGCGGGGCACGTTGCCCACCCACATCACCCAGTCCGAGCGGGATACGGGCGTGGGGTGGTAGGGCTGGCGCTCGAGGGGCTGGCCGCGGTTGATGTCTTTGCCTTTGTCGCGATCTTTGTTGGGGTCGTACTCTGTGACCTTGCCGTGCGCGCCGCCGGTGCGGCGCTCTCCGCGGCTGGGCCCGCAGACAACACTGGCGCGCCGACCGACGTAGATGTGATCGGCGACGCCGACGACGGCTCGCGCGGGGCGTGGAACGGGTGCGCGGGGTGCGCATACTGTGCGGGTTGGGATACAGAGGGGTGCTGCGCACCATAGGCAACCGTAGTGGTGCTGCGGGAGCAGGGGTGCGGGCCATCGGTGTCCGGGGAAGAAGTGCGGGGACGAGTACGGGTCGACCGCGGGCATATCCTGAGGGTGCATCGCGGGCGGCGGCGGCGCCGGCCGAGGAAACTGTTGCGGGGAAACGTCGCCGGGTACCGGTGTGCAGGGAACGTGACGAGCGTGGGATAGCCCGTGTAGACGGAGGGGGGCGCGGAGCTCATATTCGTGTATTCGCCCACGCGTGGAGCGGGCTGGGTTGGGGCGGGATGCATGCGCTCGCGCGCGGCGGGTAGCGGTCATCTACAGCAAAAGATAAGGAGAAACAGCCAAAGGGGCCATACAGGCATACCGCCGGCGTCAAGGTCGCAGGCTGGAGGCTTGGGGGTGCCTTTTTCGGGCATAGACGACGGTCGAGGCCAAAGTCGAGCCATTCAAAGGATGAACGGACGTCATCCAAGGCTAATTGATAGTTGTGTCCGAACCGCCATTAAACACCTTCCAATTTGGGACAAGCACAGCCACTATGCCGACGGCTCACTGGCGGAGTTTCAAACGAAGCCAAGAAATCTTCAAGTCAAGCAATACCGCAAATGAACTGTATTACACATGTACAACACGACGTGCATTATTACATCTCTATACAATTATATATCTAATTGTATTTGGCGGCACGTACAATACAAGCTGGAAGCTCTATAGATTGTGCAGGGTGTGAGCTTGATGGAATGAGCCACGCTCCAAGTAACTTGACGCCCCACTCACCCGACACGGTCAGGCACCGACACGTCCACAACGCGCACATTCTTTGTCCCATACACCACCAGCCCCGTATCCACCACGCCTCCAGCGCCAGCGGCATCGAGCACGTCCCCGTAGGATGAAACTCCGTCGCCGCGTTGTGCGCAATCAAGTAGTCGATATCGATGTCTGCAGTCGTCCCCGGTCCGGGGAACGTTTCGATCGCAATGCCGCCCGCGGGCGGTGCGGTGCGCATGAGTTGGCTCACGTACGCATGATGTCGGTGTTGTAGGAGACGGAGAGGTAGTTCGGGTTGATGGCGGGCGCGTCGAAGGCGGAGTGCGAGGTGATCTGAATGGAGCTGCGCGAGAAGGGGTGTTGGATGACGAATTGGATGCCGATTTGGCCTGGGGAGGCGCCGTACATGTTGAAGCTGGGGGGTGCTTTATTTAGCTCCGCGTAGAGAGAGAAGGAAAGAAAACACACACATGAGCTCCGCCTGCCCGATGTTCGGTGACGGGAGCAGTGGTGTCAGCGCGGCGAGATGCACGGCTGCTTCCTGCTGTCGAGCGAGACGCTGATGCGGCAGCTCGCGCCGCCACCAGGGCGTGGGGCTGGGAAGGCGGCGGCGGCTTCTGCAAGACCAGCGTCGAGTATTTGGCGGGTGCTTGTCGAGAGGGCGGTTGGCGGGTCTCATGAATCCTGCAATGCGAGGTCACAAGGCCACGAAGACCTTGCAGCGGCGCATCACGCACTGCGCATTTCCTGGGCGTGTACATGTGACACATTTGGCGCAGGCGTGGTGGGCGTTGATGAGCATGGAGTGATAGTTGGCGGACGTGGTGGGAGAGGAAGAGGGAAGGAGGATGTTTGTTTGGCATGCGGCTCACCACAGCAAGTTCAAGCTCCGCCCCCGGCAGGATGGCTGTGCTCTTCCCGGAAAGGAAGGCCCCTAATGGCGGTTCGGACAGAGTGCTAATTGATCTATACTTACTCCACGGGGAAATCCGGTTCGGGGAGTGGGGCTTGCCAAATTTTAAGCGAGTCCCACTGTTGATGTGAATCTCATCACATGATCACTTGCCATCAAAACATTCACGGCCCCGCTAGGTTCGTTCCAATCCCTGTTCTGACGACGCCGCAGATGCCGGGTCGAGCAAACAGACCAAACACATCAAACCAAACAGACCAAACACGGCTTTCGTCAGAAGGGGCTTGCTGCAGACTGCCGAAATCGTGGGGGTTGGAGATCGCTCTCCACTGGCGCAGCGCGGGCTCGATGCCCGAGGGTCAACTGGTAAAAGTTTCAGTCCATCAATGTGGCAACAGTTTCGTCCTATAGTATTTTCAAATACATGTCGAATCAATTGAGTTCTTGAGGGTCGAAGAGGAGCGAAAACACACTTTTTTTGTTGAGCCTCAGAAATATTTATTTTTCAATAGATTCACAAGGCATTTTATTTGAAGCTACTAGTGATATGTATTTACAAGCTACACATCAAGTTTGGCTGCCGCTTATACGACGTCGTGAGCTAGACCGCACGCGAGTCGAAAACGCGTCGAGTGTGACACAATGTACGTTGTGACAACTGCGTCGCGACATGACTGATTTTGAAAAAAACTTCCCCTATACACGTTATGAGCTCGCCTACACAAAGTATACTCAGGACACTACCCACAGTACCCAATGGGACTCGTCACCATGTCCCTGCAACTCCCCGGAAGTGCAAAACCCCCATACCCGACCATCTGCTTGGCGTGAAGCTGCATAGGGTCTTGTTTTTAATTCCCAGGGGGGTTATAAACCGTTTATAATTTTTTGTTTGTAAACAGGCTGTTTATAAACGTGTTTGTAAACAGGCTCTCAAATTTAGCCGAAAATACAAGTTTTTCGGTCTCCCCGCTCCTCCAAACTCTTCCCACCAACGTTTACCATCAGACGGGAAAGCATCTTGGTGTTCTTGGGCCAATCTGCGTGACTTAGGATTGCTTTGGGGTTTTCACCCAACCTATCGACCCAACACCCATCAACTTATCTGCAACCAAGCATCAAAAAATCCCATTTCAGTGTTGCTACACTGGCGATCAACTGGCGATGGGTTGAAGAAACTGATCCTGAGCTCAACATCGTCCACCGAGTGGAAATTCTGGCAAGTTTTTGGTCCTCTGGGTTGACTCCCGGCTCAGGCTTGGATAATTAAAAACAGGCCATTTTGCCCTGGGGGATTAAAAACCGGTTTATAAACAGCTGTTTATAAACATGTTTACAAACAAGCATAATAAACAAGACCCTAGTGAAGCAGCTTCAAGAGACCCTGCAAGACGTCAAAAATAAAACTCGGGAGCATCTTAAACTCGACTTCGGGTTGGACGACTGGCAAGGGGAGCTCATATGTCGCTTGCGCCAGGGATATGACCCCCTCATGGTCACCGGGACGGGATATGGAAAGAGTGCGACATTTGAAGGGCTTGCGGCACTCAATAAGGCGAAAATTATCATCGTTGTCTGCCCACTGAAGGCGCTGGAAAGGGACCAGGTCAGTTAGCAGTCTTAATTGATACCACACACCATTTTTTATATCATTACTTCGCAGGTTAATGAGGCAGAGAAGAAAGGATTGAAAGCAGTGATGGTCAATGAAGATACTGCCTCCCCGACGATCTGGGCCAATCTTCGCCAGGGGCGCGCCAACCTGTACTATGTGTCGCCAGAGCGGGAGAACTTGAAGTTTTAAACCCAATAAACTCAAATGCAACCTCAAATGGCTCAAAAACGCGTCTCTAAACCGTGTTCAGTGGCCGAGAAATTTTTGTGATCGGTGATAAGGTGGCGAGCAATCAACTGATCAAGGTGATCAACAGACTACAAACTACCGAGGTACGAGGTTCTTCACATTTGTAGCATCTGTCTATGAGAGACTAATCCAGCCTCGGACTGCTATGGAAACCGAGAGCACCACGCTGATAAGATTGATTGCCAATGGCTTGATGACTGATTGCCATCGGCTGGCGGCAATCAGGACCCCGGGGTGCCCGAATATAGCCGGCTGGAGTATATCAGAAACAAAAACAAAAATGTATATGTCTAGAGCGGCAGGGCAGAGCTGGTGATGGCCCCAGATAGTTGATGCAATGTCGGTTAATTTTACAGTCACAGGGCGAGGGTTTAAGACTTTAAGCCAGCGTCCGGACATCAGATCAATGTCTACGAAAACAAAAATGATGAATAGCCGAGATGCAACCTCGGCTAATAGTGTTGTCCAGACATCAGATCAATGTTTGGCATCAACATGAAATTTCCATGGCCCTTTTGTTTTCTGTCATCCACATGCCCAAGTACAAAAAGACTGATTTGGACAGAGATATTGACAGGCTGCTCAGCAAGGCCAGCAACAAGTGACTGTCGCCCGAGGATCACCAGGAGCTCACAAATTTGCTCCAGCAACTGGTGGATCTCGATGACGATGGAGTTGACGACGGGGTGGATATGGATCAGATGTGGGAGCTGGTGGCAAAAGCACGGAAGCACTGGCTGAGCAAAGCCGACTGGGCCTCATTCCGGATTGGGGCAGCAGCCTCTGATCAGGCAACTGAACTGGCTCTCTCAACCCCAGCAGTTCTCTCCTTTGCCGCACCATTTGATACTTCGGAAATCCTGGCCGAGATCCCCAAGACAGATGGGAAAGGAATAAAATACATTCCCTTTCTTGTGAGGCTTGCTAAAGCTGCTACTGCAAATCCAAATGGTCGTATTACGGTATGTTGAATCATATAATCATATTACATAGCGAAAATCTCGGCTGATGAGTGCTGGCATAGGTTTTCCCTAAGCCTATCTTCTTCATGAGCAACAACAAGAAGATGAAAGATATCCCATTTAAACCTTTCTCCACCATGACCCAATTCACAAAGCACCCCCGCCGTGATGCCATGATCACATTGGAGCTTGTGCTTGTTTGGATGGAAAAAACCGGTCATCATGTCGATTCAAGACTGGGCTGCTCTCAATCATCATGCCAACCTTATATTTCTTGTTCATCATCCCGACCGTGATGGACCTGGCAAGGCCATTGTGATTGGGGAGCCCAATGTTTTCCGGAACGGTGACCGTACCCAGCGAGGAATTTTGGAGAGCCAGATGAAGAAGATGGTGAAGTCTATCAAAAAGGAGGAGCACTCAGTCTGGGTAAACAAGATGAGGGCGGAGCGGAACAGTGATGGGAAGTGTCTGGAGCTGGTTTTGAGCTGGATGGTGGATCTCGTCGTTGGCGGTGTTGATGGGCTCAAAATTGAGAGGGACACGGCGGGGCAGGTCTTGAAAATGAAGGATTTCCTACCTACTCTGTATTAGTGTAAAGATCTTCTGTAGAATCAAGCAAAGTTCTTGTCAGCTCTTGGACTTGATTTAGGTTCAAATGTCGGATGCCAAAAATATGCAACGCTCACACTCTTGGCGAGAACATTGCTCTCCCAATCAAACATTTGCTTAGGTGTGTGCTCAATTGCAGCTGGAATTGAAAGGAATTTTACGAGGACATTCTTTGGACCCTCCAGAGTCACATTCCAGCCAAACATTGGATGCCACGAACGAACTGCAGGTAATTTTATCAAAAATATTCTCGCCCTCCCAAAAAGGCAATGTCTCCGTGTACTCGAGAATCTTGCTTCGGTGTGTGCTCAATTGCAGCTGGAATTGAAAGGTATTTCACGAGGACATTCCTTGGACCCTCCACAGTCACATTCCAGCTAAATATTGGATGCCACGAACAAACTGCAGGTAATTTTATCAAAAAATATTCTCGCTCTCCCAAAAAGGCAATGTCTCTGTGTACTTGAGAATCTTGCTTTGGTGTGTGCTCAATTGCAGCTGGAATTGAAAGGTATTTCGTGAGGACATTCCTTGCACCCTCCACAGTCACATTTCAGCTAAATATTGGATGCCACGAGTGAACTGCAGGTCATTTTATCAAAAATGTTCTCACTCTCCCAAAAAGGCAATGTCTCTGTGTACTTGAGAATTTTGCTCCAGTGTGTGCTCAATTGCAGCTGGAATTGAAAGACACTTTACGCGAGAACATTTCTTAGACCCTTAAAAGTCCTTGTGTCCTGTATTCCGAAAAAAAAAAAAACAGATGGTGCTGTTCCCACTCCGATGTTTTCACTTGGTAATTTTTGCATGGTGTATGTGACATACAGTCTCTAAGAAATTACCACTCGTCATTGTCGCTGCCTCCCACAAACCCTTCATCTGAGAACCATACAAAAATCTCATCTGAGTCATCATCGTTGCCTGCAGTGGGTTCATCTTCATTAAGCATTTGATCCAGGCAACCAGATTGTTCAGAATCTGGTCCAGGATGTGAGCTGCGTGCATCTCAGCAATGAGAAGGGGACTCACCAAGACCTTCACCGTTATTAACACCACCCATGTAATAGAATCCATCTGGTTCAATCACTGAGTCCCCATTACACAGTGGTTGTAGGTTGGGGATCAATTCACTCTCTTTGGCATAGTCCTCATGTGCCATTGTAAGTGCATACCCCCATTTTTCATCGATGCCATGAGGTATATTGTATATATCATCGAGAGCATGGAAACGATCGAGAAGTTGGAGGTATATGTCCCAACAAGTCTGGTGTGTCACTGGTGGCTGGCCAATTTCACAATATAGCTGGTTGATGATCACAGCAAAATCGGGAGGCACCAGCTGGAAAACTGCATGGTCTTTTGGGGCATACAGGTTCCGAATTTGATCAATAGCATCCTGGCGAACCATGACCTGGCCTTTAGTGAGCAAATCGGAACATATATATTTATATATATCTGAATGCACCTTGAAGTCAAGGACACCAAAATCTCCAGGATTTTCGAACATATCATTTGGAACTCCATGTGGGAGAACCTTGTATTATGGAAGGCATTAGCTATTGGTGGTGCGTCAGATATTTCCAAAGCCAACAGTGAGTTTATGTGATGTTTAATTGTTCTTACCATGTTTACCATGTTTTCGTAGATATGCATACATCGGAGTGCATCGAGTTCTATCAGCTCAAACAGATCCCCCTTCATGAGCTACTAGGATCCGAACAGGCACAGGGTGCACAATTTTTCACCTGTGATCCCAGTCTCGCTTTCAGGGCTCCATGGTTGTTGAGTTCGCCTCAGCTATTGGGATGGGGACATTTAAACAGCTCATCGGGGACATTTGAGCCTGATACACCTTCAACTCGAGGGACTTGGAACCTCTCAAAATGAACTGGTTGCCGTGAAGCGCATGTATCGCAAGCAGGCCAGAGATGCCGGTGGAAACTGGGTGGTCAGCCGATTCCCATATGCCGACGGGTACTCGAAAACCATGCAGGAGGCTAATCTCCTCTACTGGGCATCATCACTTATGGACTTTGCTTACTCTGCCATGGCCCTTTGTGTCTCAAATGCCAACGAGCCACCTCCTTTCACCATACCACAGCTGCGCTTTGTGCATGCTGGTGTCGCCATCTCTCATGATCAGGCTTCTGGAACCAATATCAACAATACATCTTTGATCCGGAGGACATATTTGGTCAAGGAGTTCATTCACGATGGATCAGATGGATTCACAAAATTTGTTCATAATGGCAGTGCCAATCCACTTGTGGATCACGATGATCCCCGATTCGAGATTGCCGAATTCCTCTGCTTTGTGCAACATATGCAATATTTCAAGACCAACGGGACAGTGTTTGTGTCCGATTTTCAAGGTATGTGTGTGTGGTCCTTGAGATTTAACCCTTGCTTACCTATGAATAGGGTCTGAGACTCTGCTCACAGATCCGCAAATCATGACCTCTCCATATGACTCCTATTTCATCCCGCCGAGTCTCTGTTTAAATCATATTCCCAGGAAGATTGCAAAGGGCACTAATATTTTTGGTGAAGGGAATGTGGGGGATGTTTTTGAAAAGTTTCCTGAACAGCATATTTGCAACACCTACTGCAAATGGTTCAAGCTGCCAGTCATGCACCGCTCTATCTGATGTCTGATCTATTACCTAGGCAGCTTGTATGGTTTATATGTTATAGGAAGTATGAATATGCCTATGCTTTATGCTAATTATGCTCTTTTACCATGTTACTCTAAATTCCTGCCTCGAAGGTGTAACGGTATTGCTACGGTTGAACACGCTAACTTAAACAACTACCTTCCTATTTGGGACATGTCCATCACGAGCTTGACCCGCAAGTAAACAGGCTATGATGTGGTAACGTGAATCTGCAGGCTATATTCGGGCACCCCGGGGTCCTGATCACCGGCAGCCATTGGCAATCAGCCATCAAGCCATTGGCAATCTCGCTTATCAGCATGGTGCTCTCGGTTTCCATAGACCGCCATGATCCACGGCTCAAAGCCTTTGCATCAGACTTCCTTTTTCCTATCCCTTCTTTCTCTCGCGGCCATCGATGACGGATGGACTCCGTATCGTCTACAGGATCTCGAAACCCCGATGCGCCTCACTCTCCTACTTAGGCCGCATTCCTCCCTTTCACACACAAAGTCCAGGTTCCCCAGCAGCAACGAGACGACCTCGTAGCAGCCTTGGACAAATGGCGTACGGAGAAACAGGCACGGCGTGCTGGCGGTCGCTCGCTTCTGTCAAAACGGGTTGATCTCTCGGATGGACAGCTGCAGAAGTTAGCAGACCACGGGTCAGATTTTCTTCGCGAAGCCACGGTGACCGCCGATTTAATTTGCAAGTTTGTCCCCTGGAATCTTGCCTCTCAGGACGACTTGAAGGCGGTCGCGTCCATTATTATGAACTGGAGAGTGGACGCACAACTTGCCATTGGTCTTACACCCCGCGGCGGCCATCGACAAAAGCAGCAAAACACGATGTCGACTCCGCCGCGTGCTACAAATCATACACCGCAGGGTAACATGCAACGCATCACCCAGCCGTCTTTCTCACCTGCTCGTATGCCCCGCGGCCGTCTACGAGGCCAGGGTGCCGGACGAGGACGGGGACGCGGAGCTGCACCAGCACGCACTGTACCGGCAAACGATGCAGGTTTCTTTGGCCCCGTGGCGACAGCTCCTGTACCTCAGACCATGAGCACCCATTCGGGTTTCCTCCCGCCGTCAGCGCCATCGCAGTCTAATCCACATCCCGCTCCTTCGACATCTACACTACACAATGCCCATCCTCCGAATATGCCATATAACCCGTACGCTGCCTACATGTACAATCCCGCCACTGGCTTGTTTTATCCTCAAATGTATCCCATGTATTCAGTTCCTCCCCGTTACTATCCTCCTGCACCAAATACTCAAAATCAGAACAGATAGACTGCAATGTATTACATTTACTATCAATCGTGATCTGCATAATCCATTCCCCCGCCTAGAGATCCAAGTCCCGGATATCGTTGTGCATGAGTATCGCCGTCGTCCATATCATTGAAGCTGTCCCTTCCGAGCAGGTTACCATCGACTCGATCAAATGGGGATCCATTGAGAAGCGGGTCGTCGTCGTCGGGTCCTGGTTCCCCCGCGGCCACGGGATATCCAGCGGCTGGGTCCCATGTTGTTGTCCGAATGAAATCTTGAAATTTTCCTCCGTTCAGTATTTGGGCCCCAATATCGAATGAATCAACAATGGCGCTCACGCGCGGGCCGGACGCGACTTGGCCTTTTTTGTTGACCTTGAGTGGGGCGTAAATGGGTCGGTTAGGAGTCAATATATGAAGCTTAGAATCGAGCATCGTCTCCGTGAGCAGCCGTAGATCTTACCCAACATCGACCTCTTTGTGTCTTTGAGCGCGGCCGGCAAATCCAAATGTGCGCGCAAATTGGTGGCTCACTTCACGAAATGCCTCCACTGGTGCAGAGCCCTTCTCGATGATACCCGAGCCTTTTGCGATGTTCACGCGCTGAATCGGGAGTCAATTTCATTCAAGTTGTCAAAGATATGTGAATACCTTGACCCAGAAATTGTTTTGCTCCAGGTAGAGATCACTCGCAATGCTGCGGCCCCGGATTCCCCATCGGTTGAAGAACCAAGCCTGCTCCTTTGCTGCTTGGGCTGCAGGTGTAAGCTCATACTTCCATTGAAGCAGAATTTCAAGACATTCCCGTGCGTAATTGTGAAGGCCAGCACCACGGAAAGAGAGTGCCCAGTATTTGAGGACACGCAGCACTCCGCCAGCATCGGCAAAGGCTACCGAGTGTTCAAAGACACAGAAAATGAGGGCATCCCGAATGAAGTAGAGAGAGTGTGCGTAATAATCGTCATTGATGTTTTTCGCGCTCTCCGCATTTATTGCGAGAGTAAAATCGTTGACAAACTCTTGAGCAAAAGCGGTGAGCTCCGCAAGTGTCGGTTTCCATCAGCCCATCGTTGGATGTCATTCTTAACCCTGTTTATTGATTTTGAGAGCCGTCCAATGAGAAAGAGAATGATTCAAGCTTACATGACTTCGTATAGGATACGGGAAACTAACGAGTGGCGAATCAGAGCCTTGGCATCGGCGTAGTTCGGCTTCTCTGCATCCCATGTACGGTTCAAGAGTCCTTTATGTTTTGCGAGGGAGCCAGGGTCGAGAACCGAGTTTCCAAAATGAAGTCGCATGATCATGTGCGTAGCATTCAGTGCAAAATGCCACAATGCACTAAGTTCATCGACGTAATCGAGCCGTTCCATGGGATTGATATCGTCCATTCGGTCCTTCCGAGCTCCGCGAATATTGTTGGAGGTAAGCCAATCCCCAATGATAATTCGTGCTTTGCCCGCCCATCCCGTCTCGTCCAGCCCACTTATCTCTTGCAGTGCTTTGAGCATCTGTATGATGCCCTTTTTTGAGCCCTCGTTGACGTCGAAAAGACCCAAAGGGCGTCCATCTACTTTCCTGGCCGGCAGTGGTCTATCAGACGTCAGAAACTCCTCCGCGGCTATGAGCATGGCATCGCGGTCCTTCCAATCGTTACTGCCCGGACAGTATGCGAGGACGAGGGTAATAACGAGCCCCTTGAATGATGAAAGGATTTTGGCTTCGTCGTCCTCGGTTGGCAGAATATCCTGTCCCGTCGCGGCGGCACGCTTCCCACGCGCCTTCTGTTTTGCCTCGAAATTGGCCGCCGCGGGATCTGCGTCTGGGATGGAAATGACCGCGGCATTGGTAGCGTGGATCATGGAATTCTTGTTGAATAATCGCTGCTGGGATTTGCGAAGGAAGATGTTGATATTGTCGAATATAATGTAGAACATGCCGGAGCCTTGCATCAGGCTAACGGCGTGTACAACGGCATCCTCGGAGAGGATCTTCTTCAGCCGTTCGATCGTTGTGACGGAAACACAAGCACCCGCATTACTGAGGGTATTCAAAATGCGGGAACTTGTTCCGCCGATCTCAAGAAAAAGACCGAGAATCATCGGAAACAGGTTGGTGCCAGTGTTGCGAGTGAATGCCATTAAACTAAAGACAAGAACGAGGGCCTAGAAGACTGAGATAAGGTGCAGAAAGAGCCGAGAAATGAACTCACAAATGTAGGATTACGGGTGAATCCCATACCAAACCAAAATCCACCTGTCTCACCCGCAAAGTCTCTTTCATTCTCAGTGCCCCCAGAAGACGTCTCCTCCCATTCGTTGACCTCCTTGGGTGTCGCTGGTTTCCCATTCTTTCCCGTTCGTGCCCTTTCCTTGCGCCACTTGTTTGGGGAGGTTGTAAAGACAGAGAGATAGTGCCATGTATACGGTGTGTCCTCCAGGTATACTGTGCAATTTCGTTCAATTCGGCACGGGTTGTGACCCGTGACCCAAAATACCGATTCGGCACTTCGGCAACCAACGAAGTTTGGCGTGACACCTCCAAAAATTCGGCATTCAAGACGGAAATTTTCGAAAATTCTGCCTTTTTTGCACCTCCGAGGGAGATTTGGCCCGGATGTCACGCATTTTACATTCGGCACTGGGTGCCGTGACCCGTGACCGAAACCAAAATTCATCGCGGCACAGGGGGTGCGTGACGCGTGACCGCCGAATTGAACGAAATTGCACAGTATTCCGGGCAATACACCCGGATTGAGAACATTACGGATATAATCGAGCGTGCAATCGACCAGTCAGACCTTCAAACGAGAGTCGTTTATGACCCGGTCACTCTCCTTGAGTGCGATCTCTTCCATGCAAGGTTTGATGATCGTCGAGTGGAGATGGGGTATGCTTTTGGGGAAGCGGTCATGCCAGGCCTTGAATATGCGCCCAGGACCAAAGGCATTCGTCTGGCTGTTGCCCATGAAGATGCCGACTCGCTGCTTGACCACTGGGATAGTAGATTCGAAGAGGAAGACCAGGAATTACCGCACAGACAAGCCGAAGAAGATGAGGAGTGTAAAAAGCAGATGGCATTGAATTCAGGGATTGTGGAGGTCTATAGTGACCGAGAGTGGGGATAGAAGCGTCACCCAGTCCGGATTCACGTCAATACCATCTAGCGATGCCATAGATGTCGAGGCTAATTAGCGCGACCCGAAGTCACGTCATGTCACATGCCGTGACCAATTTACCTCCTCCTCATTGACGACTCTCCAACAACTCTCCAATTCACCGTGGATGCTCTAGTAAATCCTAAAATATTTTTGGAGACTCCTAATATGTTCAGGATACTATGTCTGCGCGAAGCCCCATCGAAATCAACGCTTCCTAGACCTCCAGAGCACAATCTCTCCAAAATGACGAGGCCGGGATTGACACGGAGACTGCAAAGGTTCCAAGCATCTCTTCACGCAGTAAAAAATTCCCAGACCAGGCTCTATGTATTCCTTACAACTTACAAAAGAATCCTAGGTAGGGATCGTCACCGTCTGTCGACGGTACGGTGGGGCAGGGTCTCTCACGACACCCGACGGGACGGGACGGTGGACAGGACGGCCGTCGACGGTGGACGGACGGTCAGTTATCGCCCGAATTTCCCAAAATGACTTACATGCAGCGGGGGCGAGTTTGATGATGCTATGGAGTACAGTCAAAATTGTATTAACCTCATTTTTCCTGACGGGGAGTCGCATAGAGAGTTGCCCACATATGTTGTGCAGAGATTAGTCCAAGATTAGTCCGTCAACAGCCAGATCAATTTATTGACAGTTGCTGTCAACGGATTGATGCGCCCTCGGTCGCTCGTTCGAGACTTCGATGGCGAGTGGGGCGGACACAATTGAAAGGGAACGAATGAGGGAGGGGTGGGAGACTCTCCCAAGCTTTGTTCTCCGCATCCTTATGACCAAAGCTGCGCAATATGATGTCGTGATGAACTTAGCGGCGTCAGACGCCGAAGACAGGTTGGCGCTGACAAGTAGCGCCGCCTGGCACTTTGTACGGGTATAGTGCCAATGCACTAGCATATCAGCCCCTCTGGTGTATCTCGCGGTCCTGCAAGCCGCAATGAGGAAGCTGGAGGCGGGAGATGATGGGCATGGCCCAGACAGTGGCCATAGCGGCTTCGACGATGTTGATGGGACTCATCAACCAAGCAGCATAACGTACGTACCCACTAAGTAGCACTTGCGGCTTTGCTGACGTTAGTGACGTGACAGAGCGTTGCAGCTTGGTTGCAGCCGTCCGTCCATCCGTCCTCCGGTGGACGGGACGCCCGTCCTCACCACCATCCGGCGACGGGACGGGGGGCTGAGCAGACCCACAGCTCAGCGACGGGACGGGACGGTTGTCCGTCCGCCCAACCGTCCTGGCCGGGTACGGTGACGATCCCTAATCCTAGGGAAAATAGCGAGGCTTGAGGCCACACGAAAGGAGTCGGCAGCCCCTCTGTTTGCCGCAGTCTGAAGCAAGCCCCTTCAGTGAAGGGCCGGCTCGCCGGGCTGGAACTGCGCGGGCTTGCTCCGAACCTAAGTAGGAGCCCGCACCGCCTACGGGTGTTGATGATCCTTTGTTTATGTTTTGATCAAAAGCTTCACTGCCAAGATCTGAGTGCGAGATGCCGGACTATTTTCTAGTCTCGCTCGGCATCTATCCACGAATTGTAGGAGGTGGATTTTTTTTTCTTATGTCTAGCTACAAGATGTATGTTGCAGTTCAGAAAATCAGTGTCCTCCCTAAGGCCTTAAATGAGACCCTAAATTTAGTCTAAGGCCTTAAGCTCATTTAAGGCCTTAACTCTAAGGCCTTAGGCCAGGCCTTAGGTACCAAAAAGGAAATATATATAGTTTCAATCGTGATTGATGTTACATCTCTTCTCTAATCCACAACTCACTTGAATGGGAACTCAAACTGCTGCTCTTGGGAGAGAAGTCAGTTATTTCCCAGCCCCTTCAAGAAATTCAACTCACCTCACAGTCCTCACCAGATCCGAATCTCAGTCCGAGTTTTTGGGCCTGGCCAAATGTGCACTTTACACTGGCAGAATCTCATGAGCAGTGTCATATTCAACTCTGGAACTCGGTTCGCGACTTCCTATATGCAGGCCCAGGCACTTCTAAAATCAATGTGCGACCACCGCGACACTGATGCAGCTGAGGAAACCAATCTGGCTGGCAGTGTTTCGGACAACGAGGAGCTGCCCGAACTTATTGATAGTGATGCCGACATGTAGTTACATAGTGCTTGGCGCGACAACAATCCACTTGATCCGATGAAATCATGATATGTTTGGGCTGGGAAAAATCACGTGTCCGTCTCACGTGCCCATCATTTAAGGCCTTAGGTCAAATTGAAGAAGATCCGGGCATAGTCTAAGCCTTATTCTAAGGCCT
The DNA here is from genome assembly GCA_029378375.1 of Mycena olivaceomarginata. Classification (NCBI taxonomy): domain Eukaryota; kingdom Fungi; phylum Basidiomycota; class Agaricomycetes; order Agaricales; family Mycenaceae; genus Mycena; species Mycena olivaceomarginata. The sequence goes on along the minus strand of JARKIC010000094.1, from coordinate 457,272 downwards.
TAGTTAAGCCCTTAGGCCTTAGGGAGAACACTGCAGAAAATACCAAGGGTAATAGCCTTACTGTGAATGCGCCGTGGGCTCAATTTTTGGTATCTCTTTAATACCAACAGAGGTCTTGTAGCTAGAAACCAGTGATAAAGTTTGGCAGCCAAGGATTGATGTGCCGGGGTTGGTGAGCACCCCGAATTGAGCTGCAAAATCACTGCCATCAGGGTGACACAAACACGTGACAATAGTGTGACTGGACGCGTACGAAATTTGCTGCTGCCATTCTAATTGACTTTTGGACGTGTCCTTTGCGCAGAGTACGCCTACAAAGGAGGTATATTGCTCGTTTATTGTCCTGGAACAGTGAAAGTCAAAGGAATGAATTTATTTCAGACAGGCACAACACATCTGCCAGATATCATCCACCACCACTCGAAGCAGCCCTGCAGAAGTATCAACTTAACCCAGAACTATATCCAGTTCCACAGGAGGTGCTTCTCAAGATATCCGGGGTCATCCGACCCGATACACAGGTTGTTGAGGACTGGGTGGAGAAAGAGGATGTCGAAATGGAGGATTAAACATGTATAGTATGATATTGATGCTCGTACAAGTTGCTAGTCAAATTAGAAGAGGTATTGTCGGCTCAGAATGTCCTTCCCGAGGTGGCGTTGAGATGTTAGCGTGTGGAAGTAAAGGTCGGCGCATTTGAGTGTGGCGGTGCAATGGCTGTGTTGGCCATCAATCTAACCGCTGGTGCCGGCTCCCACGGCTTGACAACTTGAATGGACATCGCCGAGTTCAAGATTTTCGTTCCATTGGCACGGGGAGACCCCGAGGACCCCCAGTCTCATACAGACACTACAACAATATAGTGCTCGTACCTCGTATGCCGTAGAGAACCCTCTTGACGCTCGCCACCGGGACCCACTGTGTGTGGCCTGAAAAATATATTTTAGGGTGTGTAGGTTGAATTCAGAGCTTATTCCGAGTCATGAATCGCACTATCGGCTTTAGCCGAAGGTCAGCCAACTCTTGTGTCATTCCCCATTCGAATTTTGTAGGAGGGCGATGTCACGAGTCACTCATCTACAGAAGGACAAATAGATACAGGATGTGCATTCTGCCGACCAGCAACTTACGGTGGAGCTCTCGCATACGGTCATACCTATTCACAAGAAGACTTATCCTTTGGATCCATTGATGTTCCGATACCTAGTGATCTTCCGGGCTTGGCTTCAAGCTGCAAAGCCACAAAGCCCAAGCCGTGGCTTGACAAGCCAAGCCAAGCCAAATCCTTGGCTTTGGGTGGGCTTGGGCTTGGGCTTGGGGTGGCCGAAGCCTAAGCCAACAGATCAGGCCACGGCTTGGAGGGGGCAAAATGATGGCACAACTCTGGTGTTAAACGTGACCAACTTGTTGACAAACGGCATTATAGATTGACGAGGACCTTGATTTGCGGTATGGTAGTGCAACAGTACCCCTGCAGGGAAGGCGGAGAACAATGTGCAGTGAACTGAAGACATATATCCTCTCTTTTTCCATTTGGTCACAGTAAGCCTGAGGTACAGACCGTACCATATGTCCGTACTGTGACAGCACTTATCCTTTTAGCTACATGCAGGCACTTAAGTATTATATATTCAGTTGTACTTGAGTCCCCTCGGTCCTTCTTTGAAGATTTCTCCCACCACCTTCACCACCATGCCTGCCCGTGGATGTGATGACATAGATCCATCTCTCATGCTCTCAGGCTCCCGTATTCGTGTCTCCTATAATAGACTCACTGATCCCAACAATAGTGCACCTCTCGCTGTGATGTCATCATTGGTATCCAGCGAGCACGCATTTTCCTCAGCTGGGATTACAACCAGCAAGAGATGCAACCGGTTAAAGGCCGACATTGTTGAGGCGTTGCAAGTTCTTGGCATGTTCTCAAATGTATGATACACTGTGGTTTGCTGTTCCGTAAGTCGGCTCTCATGGACGACACTGGGTGCGATGATGAGGAGGATGCTGATGATGGTGGGAAGGAGGGTGAAGGATGGGATCTTTTAGTAGAGGACCTGAATAATTATGACCTGGACTACGATATGGACATCTAATTACATTTTTTTTTGGTGTTTTTGGCAGTAATAGAACAACGATGAAAGCGTAGCAGATGCGCGAGTAAAATTACTGGCAAGCCACGGCTTGAGCCCAAGCCAAGCCAAGCCAAGCCCTACTCGACGGCTTGGGCTTGGGCTTGAGGAAAGTGAAGCCAAAGCCCACCAAGCCAAGCCGTAAGATCACTACCAATACCCGTAGGACAGCACTGCAAGTCTTGGATATCAGCAGTGGCAAGACGTGAGATGTTGTGGCGTGGAATGGGAGGCTGAAAGAATCCAGCAAAGAGCACAGAAATAGCCACAGCAGTCTCAGTGGCTGAGGCTCGCCAGTTCTGACTTTTTACCAACTTTTTACTTATTCACTAGGCAGGAACAGCACAAGAAACGGCACTTTGGGCAAATAATGTTGAGGAATGGCTTTCCAGCGAGAGAAAGATATTGAATCAAGTTGTCCGGTGAGCTCCGGGCTTGGGAAGAGGCTGTGAGATGTAAAGAAGGACATGTCACGTGTGACGGAAGCGTCACTGGCATCAACCACGTGCGACCAAACATTAATACGGCGGCCAGGCAATTTTTTCTCTTGATAACATCAGTAGCGCACTCCGCAGCAGAGCCCACTAACTGCACATCTAGGGTTGGACACGGGTACCAGGTCTACCCGCGCGTTTGGCCCACGGGTATTCCCGGGTACAGGTACGGGTTGTCATTTTTCAACCCGCGCCATTTCTGCATACCTGACCCACAAACCCGCGGGTTTTCACGGGTCCAAATTGTGTTTTGGAGGCTTAAATCACTCGGAATATGGTGGTATATTTGACGGAAGTACATATATCTATGTCACATTCTACCAGTGGGAACATATTTTACACTGTACGCAGCTTTGACTTCACATTTTTCAAATGATTGACAGGTTTGCAGCAACGTTCGGTTTTACTTCCACTACATTTTCATAAAGCTGGATGCGGACCTTCACTAAGGTTGTGTCTCCCATCCAGAAACATTTTTTTTCCTCTCAAGGACACAATTTCAACGCTCGAATAGTAGAGGACCTGTACACGGGTAGTGTGGGGCATGGGTAACGGGTGAACCCGACGGATTTTTGGGTCGGGTCGCGGGGTTGGCAACTTTTTAAACCCGAAAACCGCCGGGTTTATGCGGGTATGTCCCAAAATCACTAAAAACATGAACAGGGTTGATTTTTTAGTGAGAAATGAATGGCAAACACCTTTATGCCTATGAATTCCGCCTGTAACACTGATATTATTGCATGAAATGTGTTAGAAATGTTATGCTGAAGGGTGCCGACTTCCCGGATCATCATCGCCGAGACTCGGAACATGCCCGGGCACATGCGAGCCGAGACCCGTGATCAACTCGTAACCTGCGGGTTCGGGTCCGGGTTGGCCGTTTTTTACCCAACCCGTACCCGTGCCCCACACTATATACACGGGTTTCCCAAACCCGCGGGTAGACCCGTACGGGTTTTTGGACCCGACCCGTAACGGGTACGGAAATCACGGGTCCGGGTACGGGTTGGCGCCCTGGTACCCGCGGGTCGACCCGTGTCCAACACCCTATTGCAGGCACATCCTTTCCACTGCAAGGAGCAGAAGTCAAAGACAAAAATTCAGCAGTGATTGGTTCTTACCCAATTCTCAGTTCTGAACCCCGGTTTCAAAGATTATGTTGCTCATCCTGGGAGGAATAGAGCTGTATTCAAGTGAGATGAGCAGGACACGCCTTTGGGCCCAACACCGGCCAGCACCAATTAACACTGATTAGCACCAACCTGACTACATATATCATGCTTCTCTCCATTATGGCTGCATTCTCTTCCTCAGCTCACTCAGTGTCTTCAATTCCTGCAATGAGACTCTGCGCATAGTATTAGAGAGGTTGCGCAAGCCACCAGAGCCACCCAGGTGGCTTTGAGGCGTGTGCAAGCCGGTGGCTTTGGTTTCCAGGTGGCTTTCTGGGTGGCTTGTTAATAGTGTATTTGGTGTCATTTCAGCTGGTAGGCCTCTTCACTGAACCCTAATTATGTTTACTGAGGAGAATTGGGCCCTTCAGCAGCACTCATTTGCTGGTTATTCACCCTTCTTAACTTGATTCACCAACATTGCCGAAATCTTCATTCATTTGCCCAAAATAACTTTCAGTATCTCTGCGAAATGGAATCTAGCCTCATGTAATGTCTTTGCACATGGTAGGAGAAACATAGATTTTGGGACACAGGAAGGGGCATGGAGCAAACAATATAAAAGCCATCTGAAAAGTCACCTGGAAACCAAGCCACCAGTTTGCACATGCCTCAAAGCCACCTGGGTGGCTCTGGGTGGCTTTGCGCAACCTCTCTATTGTTCAAAGATTATTAGTTACTTACAGACACACATCAATCCTGGCTTGAAACTCCACTCAGAATGCAGGTTGTTCACACTAATGATTTTACAACTGGAATAAGACTGAACAAATGATTGAAAACAAGTAAATCCAAGGAAGTTAGTTACTACATCGTGTTTTGGGTTCGGCAGCAGCACCGACACTGTGCAAACTAAGATACAGGTTATGCAAGGTGTGCAATTTGCACTAGTGTCGGAAAAATGGTAAATCACTTGCAACGGTCTGAGTCTGCTGAGACCTTGAGACGGCTTCCCAACTCCTTCGAAGGTGTGGCGGAGTGACTCACAAGGTCTCCCAGACCATTGCAAGGTACATGTGAACCCCGGCAACCTTGAGGGGACCTTGAAACCAGTCGGGAGCGGCTTCACTCCGAGCAGTGGGGTAAATAAAAGTAATGAATATTCGCTTGGGCTCCGAGTCAGAGACGTGCGTCGTGTCCGAGTCCATACAACGAGGAAAAGACATTGAATCCGAGGAGCTGTGCTCGAGCTGCGGGGGAGCGTACGGCAGCATCTTGTCAGTGAGGTGGAGCGGGTGATGTCACCCACTATATCAGCCGACAGTGAGTGGCGCCGTGACTCCAACACTTTGGTTTCGAACCACCACCATCCCACACTCCCTGCCATCCCCTCCCCACCCCTTCCCCGCCCGTTGTTTGTGTCCTGGCGTTCCCCGACAATAGTATCCAGCTGTTCGACATCGAGGCCCGGCAGTTCCCGTCCTGGGTAAAGGAAAAGTTCACCCGCGTGCACGACCACATCCTCGGCGTTGCGACAGTAATCAGGTATGTGATCTTTACAGCTGCGGTAGGCAACTATTGATCCTGTCTAGTGTCGATCTTTGTGTGGCCTCAGGTATGCTGTTTACCTCCACCATGTCGTCTTACTGACTCAAGCTTCTCTATCTCTAGGCACCTCTCTAAGCAGGTATGTCTAATTCTGCTTCCGTTCTTGCCACCATCATCTAATGCTACCCGTGCAGGTATGTTTACCTCCAGTTGTTGTAACAGTTTGTTCTTAAAGCTCTTGCATGTGAGTAAAGAGTTTCCTCCTTGCATACTCCCGCCGAATTAATTCAGAATCCATTCCCTCAATTTTTGGCCGCTGCCCACTACGGCTACATCGTAGTTCAAAGTAGTGGTAGTATTGATTAATATATTCATTTTTGACAGTTTTTTATTGTGCCTGGTATGAGCATTTGAGCCAAGCAAGGGCGCGTTGTTGGGAGTGGAATCCTGGGCTTGTGAAACCTTGAGTGTTACTGGAAGGTCGGCTGTCACCCGGGCGCCTTGAGAGAGCCTGGGAGTCACGGCATGGCTTGGAAGAGGTTACGGATTCTTACCTGTGTGCTGCAAGCCACTTAAAACCATATGACCTTGCAGCGTTTTGCAACGCGTCCAGGACGTTTCAAGCGGATCAAGATTTTTCCGACAAGTTCCTTTGGAAGTTGAAACAGTAAATTACATCCTGCAGCAGCGGGCTCGACACTGCCTACCGCATTGCCAGTCAGCTTAGCAGTGTGTGCAGTAGTGGTGGCGAGTCGAAAGCAAACACGGGCAAACCTGGTTGTAACTGGATTGAACTTACCGGGAAGGTCTGCAATAGGCACAAGCTTGGTGTCCAGGATGCTCTGGCACGGGAACGTGAATTTCCTCGTAGCCCTTCTCATGTGTTTAAATAAGCCTTTAGGCAGCTGGCAACTTGCGCTTCTTGTTTGACCCCCAAGTGTCCACACCGACTGAACCCTATACTCCTCCAAGTCTACTGGGCCCGCGCAATGGAGTATGAGGTCTGGGTGATGGGAGGTGCTGAGTGGAGGTAGACACATCGTGCTGGGCGGTGACGGTGGCCGGATGTGCAGAGTGCAGAGGTCGAGCCTCACATGCATCCTCAAAGTCCCCGAGCTGCAGGCTTGCTCACGACAGAGGGCAAAATGGGTGAGATTGTGACCTGATATGAGAGGAGTGGAAGAGCATCTGCACAAAACTTTTATCCCATGAATCACTGGAACCTTTTGCCGAAGTTAAGAAAAAAAAGGTTGAGAGTGGAGTGCAATAATCAGAAGTACTTGGTGTGCCCCTGCTTTTTCTTTTATGCGCCACTGCTGACCGGCCTTCATCTTTACGGTTCATTTTTTGCGTGAGAACCGGAAATGGAGAATATGAGAGTAAGACCCTGTTGCGAATTAGTCGAAACAAGGTAGGCTGTTTGCTCGCTCGTGCATAAGTTTGTACTGTTAATTCCTTTCCTAAAAACATAAAATGCGTGTAGTATAACTTGGTTGTGAATTAGGCAAAACAAGGCCCAGCAGCGTGTGGCGCGCACCTGCATCCAGTATAGATCGACGGATTACACAATATGCAGGATGTTTGCCCGTTCAATTCGGGCCTGGGCCATAATCTGGCGGACGGATGTTTTTGAAGTTTATTTTTCTGGCTCATGTCTCAAATAACGAAAACCGGAGATGAGAATGCAAATAGTATGATCTGGTTGTAAATGAGGTAAACAAGGCCCAGGAGCGCGTGGCATGCACCTTGTCTCAGTGGGGCCCGCCATCCAAATTTCACTGCTTTGATGAACCAGTTTACCTCACTGGAAGGTAAGATAGTTGAGAATGAACAGGAGCCCACTGGGCTGCTTCGCGGCCCACCACTTCGAATGAAATGAGTTGCTTTGCGCGCGCCACGGTCTATTAGAAGCGGTATGTCGGCAAGTGGCTCCGAAAGGCAGATAGCGGAGATTGCGGCGGAGTTTTAAAAGCTTCGGACAGCATAATTTTATAAAGAGAGGGAAGTGAAAGGCCCAGCAGTACACGGCGTGCACCTGCTTTCAATATATGACATGTTTAATCCAAATAGCAGGGTTGGCCTGTTCGAATCGAGCCTGGGCCATACACGGTCAGCAGAGATTTTATGGCTTCAATCGTTGGTGTTGTGGGCGTAAGAAAGGAATGAGAGTTGAGTGAATACGGCCCAGGCAGCGTGTGGTGCGCCCCTGCTTTTTCTTTTATGTACTCCTGCCGACCAGCAATTGGATATCAAAATTTACGGTTCATTTTCTGCGAAAACCGGAGATATAGAATGCGAAGAGTGTACTTACCCCGGTTGAAAAATGAGTTGAAACACGGCCCAGCGTGAGTTGAACCAGGCCCCAGTAGCGCGTGGTGCGCAGCTGAATCAAGAGGTCTGTGTAGATTCAGCGGTTTACAATATATGCAGGGTGTTTGCTCTACCCGATTCGAGCCTGGGACATGTTCGAGTGGGCGGGCCGTTTCTATTGTTCACGAGGCGGTCGGCAGCCTTTGGCCCGCCTCCCCTTGTTTCGGACGTGGATCGATTATTTCCGAAATTGGAGCTTGCAACCTCCCAAGAAGGAAGATGGGAGACCGGGAAATTTTATAAAGTGGTCGGTGTCTGAAACGAAATAGGCAGGAAATGCAGAATGCAAGTAACCTGGTTGAAAATTAGTCGAAACGTTAACAAGGCCCAGCAGCGAGCTTGTTCGAATCGAACGTGGGCCGTGGGTATTCCGACAATAATATTCTCTTCCTTTTTTGTTCCTCTCTACAGCCGCTCCGAATATGAACGCGCAAAATCTACACGCTGCAAGCCGACAATTTCCTTCGACCGAGACATCTCTCAACACCCGGCAATGCCGGGCCATCGGCACCGCGCGAACCCGTCACGTGGTTGTCCACAGCCTCCTGGAACACGCCGTCGATGTCGTCCTTGTTTGGGAGCAGCGCGCCCGGCGCCCCGCCGACCGAGACATCGATGTCTCTTTCCTCGTCCCTCATGGTGGGCCCGCAGTCGCAGTCCTTTGAGGTCCGTCCCCTCCAGCGCCTTGTTTTTTGCCGATTTCATTCCGCTGACTTGTACCCGTGCATCTCATCCGGAATTGAATTCACTTGGAATTGGTACATCCAGGAAGTCCGCCATGACAGACTACCTCAACGCCTACCGCGCCACCGGCCGGCCGCCCCCGCCCTCGCCCGCATATCCCACCGACCCCACCGCCCCGCGCCGCGCAGGGTCTCCCGCCCCTCTTCGCCCCCCGCGCCCTTCCCCGGCAGCGCGGGGGCCCTCGACGTCGACATCTGCGCCCGCGATATTCGGCCCCGCTGGAACTGGGCTTGGACTTGGTGGACTGGGGAGTGGCGGCGCAGCGAGCACGAGTGCCGTACCCCCAATAACCGACCCCGCCGCGCCTGCCCCTGCCGCAGACGTTCGCGGCCCCCGGTCGCGGTCGGGACGCCCGTAGGCGTCGGGACAGGGACGGAGCGGGAGCTATTCGCGAGCGTTGCGGCGAGCCCGGAGTATTCGCATTGGAGCCACGAGGTGCGTGGTGTCTAACCCTTCCTTTTGCTCGCTTTGTGCTGACGCAACCGACGCAACGCGCACCAGGAATTGCGCTACCATGCCTACCTCCGCGGCATGCGCGCCCCGCCGCCTGGCACGCCCGCCTTCAACGTCGCCGCGCCGCCTATCGCTTCCACTTCTGCCGCCTCCACCTCATCCGCCTCCGCTGCAGCGCCAGGGACGCTTGGGGCGCCCACGCAAGATGGGGGCGACCGTTCATGACGATTACGACAAGGCCGGAGTTTGCGGGACATAGCGTTGAGGTGCGTTTGTCTGCGTGCCTTGATAAACGAGCCGGGAACTAATCATTTCTTTACTATCTCTCTACTTGTTATTATTTGGTCTTCTGGATTCGCTTGGATTCCATTGGTCTGCATATGACTTGCCTTGCCTCGCCTCGTCTCGACTTGTTACTTGACTCGACCGACGTTACCACTTGCCCGCTTCGCATCCATCTGAATTGGTGTTCTCGTTCGTTCGGCCGCCCGCCACCTCGACTTGTACGCCGGGCCTACCAATCCAAATCAAATTTACGTCTCCATCATCGACGCATGGTTTCTCAACCATTCCACAAACAGGAACTCCGCCTCTCCTTCCTCCGCACCGGCGCGGAGCTCACCTCCGCCCAAATATTCGCAGGCGTCACCTCTGCCCCGCCGCCCGCACTCTCCTCCTCAAGTCCTGTCTCCCAACCACCGAACCCGTTCGGCGCCCCGCCTCCCGCGCAGCCAACGTCGATATTCGGTTGCCCCACCACCCCCCGCCCAACCTCAAGCGCTGTTCGGCGGCGCCCCGCAGCCCGCGTTTCGGCGCCCCACCCGTGGCGCAGCCGGTGTTCGGGGTACAGGCCGCGCCGGCACCGTCGATATCGATATTCGGCGCGCCGCCCCCCGCCCAACCTGCCCCCCCGGCGTTCTCCTTCGGCGGCGCTGCGCAGCCTCCGCAGCCCACGCCGCTGCAGGGAGGAGGGGGTGGGTTCTCGTTTGGCGGGCGGCGCAGCCTGCGCCGCCGGCAGGGGGCGGGGGCGGGTTTCGTTTGGGGGGGCGGCGCAGCCGACCCGCGCCGCCGGCAGCGGGAGGGGGCGGGGGCGGGGGTTTTCGTTTGGGCGACGCCGGCGTTCGACGCCTGCGGCGGGCGGGACGGGGTTTGCGTTTGGGGTGCGGAGAGGGTTCTAAGTCCAGTCCTTCGACGGTGGGTTCGACTTTGACTTTGACGCACATGGGGTGCGATGGAGAGAAGGGACTTCGGGGGGTAGAAGGAGCGCGAGGGAAGGCTGGGGGGGTTGGTTGTTTTCGTGCTTTGCTGTCGTACATATATATACCTACCTGCTTGAATGGGGGTGTGTAGTGTGTAAAAAGTAATTTATTTCTGTCGGCGTGTTTTTGCGCGCGAGATCGAAGTTCAACCTCATGCTGCGTGGTGGTTCGTATCCAAGTGTGGCGGCTCGAGCTCCTTCGCACGTCTAGTCAGCCCTCGATTACGACTGCCATCCCAACCTAGCGGCTCCGAGGGCCCACCCCAATCGTTCTTGAAACATACGTCCCAGTGAAGTTAGAGGGCAAAGAAGTCACTTGAATGTGTAGACAGTTTGAGTCGGCGGATTATATAGCTATAATCATAGAGGCGCTCGAGCTCGTGCAAGTACGTCCAGCATTCGACCTTCGACTTTCGAATCCAAGTCGCTAGTCAGTCCTCGCTCGAGGGATTCGGTATGGCAGTTTATGAGCACTGTTAAGTAACAGATAGGTTCAAGATTCAGGTTGGCCGTTCAACCTACAGAAGTTGGCAAGCTGGATTTGAACGTCCGCGGAATGAAGCGAACGAACGAACGTCAGCAATGGACTCGAAGGAGAACATACCCGTTCAACCGAGCAAAGCGTAGCAAAGTCTGGTCAGTTGGCATGTGGATGTTCGATTCAACCAGCTCAGCTTCCCTGAGCCTGCAAGCTGCTGTACATACTATTCTCGAGGTAGGCTGATGAAGTTTGAAATGCAGGTGCGCTTCTGGTATTTGGACATGAGCAGGAAAATGGGCCGCAAAAATTCCATCTCTAAAATCTCACCCATGGCCCAGGCCCGAATCGAATGGGCTATCATCCTGCAGATCCGGTGTTATCCACTTTACATGGAATGCAAGTGCGCACCAGGCGCTTCTGGACCTTATTTTAGCCTACTCCCCAGTCCCTCTTCTCTGGAGCTCACAGTACAGTGGACGTGGCATTGAGCACCAAAATGATCCTCTCTGGTCTATGGCCCAGGCTTGAGTCGAACGAGCTCCTGCCTGCTAACATGGTTCAGTCCGCACGGAAATGATAAATCACGCAGGTGCATCCCGCGCGTGCTGGATCGTGTTTTGCCTACTCACAGCCAGGTTATGCTATATATGTGCATTCTACATCCTTCAGAAAGACGTAACATTAAAAACCCTTGCACGCGCACGTGGCCCAGGCCCCAATCGAACGAGCAAACACCCTTCATATCTTATCATTGTCCCTCTACTGGATGCAGGTGCGCACCGCACGCTAATATGGAGAACATCTGTATCAACTCTGAGGCAGGAACCTTGGAGAGATTATGCCGGTGGTAGATTCTGCAATATTCTGGTCATATCCTCACCCTCATCAAATAAAGGCACATCATACACATCTGGGCCTTGTTCATTGGATAGCTACTTCTGACATTTTAGTGCATTCAGTTGTGTTTTTTGCGGATGATGGAATCAATTTTGATCGCTGGTTGCAATTCCATCATTTGCATCCCCCCGCCGTTCCCTTGTTCTAGGAAATTGGAAAATATTCCTGGTGCTGCTCAGAGTCGTCCCAAAGCTCTCCCTCCGCCGGCGAAACCCAAAACGGACAATGGATGGATAAACCAACTGTCTGGCGCTGACCATCACGTTTCGCTGATGCTGGCTTCCAGGCAACGAAAAAGCGACAACGCAGACTGCAAAAAGGAATGGACGAATCCGGAATTGAACCGGACACCTCTCGCACGCCTACGTAAGCGTTTACGCGATGCTAAGCGAGCGTGATAACCAACTACACCATACGCCCGGATGGAAGGTGCCACTCTGTCACAGTCCCGATGGCCTATGCGTGGACCTTTGTATCCAACCTCAACCCTTTGTGCTCGAATCCCTGCCAGTTGGTGACAGAGGAGATGCCAGATATGTTTGCCATTATATTACCCCCAGGTTGGAGGGAGTCTTCAACTTAACCACCACACAGTTCTTTCCAATATTCAATTCGGCACAACAAGACCAAGGTTGGATTGAGTCAAGACAGAACAAAATTTAATTCGGAATTCAGAGGCTTGTCCTTCAATAAACAGCTAGTGCTGAACACTTAGTGGCTATACAGCCTTTGACTGTGAAAATTGGTGTTGGTTAGCATTGCTGTTGTTTTTATCTTTGGTTACCATGACTTGGCTCACGAGCAAAAAGGACACCAGGAGTGTCTTCATCACTCCTCTTCCTCACTCCTGGGAAACAATAGGCAAGGTGTTGGCATTTTAGGTATACCGGCTCGGAGGTGCAGGGCTGCGCACTGCTCCTGAATTAAAAACAATTGGTCCAGACTCATGCAGAAGACACCTGTTAGATTTGAGGCGAGCCTTATTTTGTTTGGCCTTTTCTTTGGTGTTATCGAAATACAGTGCTCCAAAGGGCCCCATGGTGAACTGGCAGTGGTGGAGGCAAAGGCTGTGGTGCCAACCACCTGATCAAGAAAAAAAAAAGAAAAAAAAGAATCATGTTCAATATACTGCAGATTCACTTCCCAAATGAGATTGAGACGGAAAACCTCTTTTCCCGCTCAACCGGTGACGTTGGCCTCTCTGTCTCCTAGAAATTTGATCACTGCACTGTGCTCCTACACCGCTTCAACAGTGTGTGTCTAACTTCTGCAAATACCTGCACTGTATGGCTTCAAAGCAACAAATTCACATCAAATCTTATTGGAGAAGTGCACAATGAAAGGGGAAAAAAGTAATTAGATTTTTGAATGATGGACAGGCAATAAATATAGTGAAGAAGGGATGGCAGGCACAACATTTCAAGGCTTTCGTTATTCCAGCTCGGGCCATTCACAGTTGAATAAAGCACCACTTCTGTTCCTTCTGTCCATGGCTTGGGGTGAGCTTCACCCGCAGACATGTTATTATATAGTAAAGGTGAGAGCAAGGAGGTTGAGCTTATGATGCCAAATTTGGCAGTCCAGTCTTCGTCACTATTGGCCTCCTTGACCTTGGAGGAATGTGTCAGCTACCATAGCAGACACCTGGAACGCACAATAAACTTGTCCAAGCCTGCCTGCTGAACAGCGAAGGTCTTTGCAGGTGTGGCCCAGCTACAAAAGAGCAGCCCCTGTATCTCTGGTCAGTTGGGAAGGTTTGCAGCTCATCATACAGAAGAAATCAGAGATTGTCCAACATAGATAGACTCCTCCAGAAGCTCGCAAAGTTTCCCATACCATTGTCGCCCCGCCTGTTTTAACCCGTAGAGCGCCTTGCGTAAGAGGCACACTTTGTGCTCGAGCCCTGGTTTCTTGAAAACCCAACAAGGGAATGGTCAGCCGCTTTGCGGCCTCCCATCCACTTATCTATAAGTTTTAAAATTTAACAAAATCATAGGCTGCACTTGGTTGGATTGAATTGAGTTGAGTCTCCCTTTCACTTCGGTGCTAGTAGTGGAAATAAATTTTCAGACTTGGCTACAAATAACACAGAGGTATAACCTCTGATTCCCTTTGTCTACCTCTGAGTCTTTAAACTATTTCAGAGGATATACAAAACCCGACACACAGCGACACAACTGTCAAAAATCAGTAAATCCGACAACATCAAGGAAACCTGCACGCAGATCAACAAATCCGACACATTTCGCCGCAAGTGACACAATCTTCAGAAATCCGACACAATTCCAGAAAACCCGCACAAACCGCTCGGCTATAGTGGCTTGGCAGTGAATTGCCGTCACTATTGATCTGCTATCCAGTTTCCTTCCCCCACATTCTCGCCGCCGCGACGCCACGCAATGGTGGAACTCGAAGCGCTTTTTGATGCGCCTCCCCGAAACGGCTCCTCTGTTTCCGATCGCATATTCACTTTCATTCGAGCTAAAGTCGCCACGGCCGGCCCAACCAGTCGAAGCAGATGATTGCGGACGAGATGGAGCTAGATGGTGTTGAAATGATTTCGCCGGAAGGTATGTAGCGCTCATTGATATTTTCTCGTCGTATTCATTTTCACAAAAGTACCAGCCGAGCCAGACATCCAACCTGATGCGCTGGAGCAGGGGAGCGAGTGAGCCATCTCAATCTGAATCGAGGAACCTTGATATCGACGGCGAGGCAATATCCATGGGTGACTCGGACGTTGTTGCCCCCCCAGTTGTCTCTGGTGAGGATTCCATTAACTCAGGCACAAGAATGGTCTAAAATCGTGGTTGGTTCCCGCATCCGCACCTTCTCCCGTCCCTCCTCCTCACTCCAAACCACCGAAGCCACCGCTTTCCACTCGTCGATCTTCACGAAAGCGGGGGGCATTTAAAACGCATGAGGATGTTCCCGTGCAAAACACCAAGAAGACAGAAACCGCTGTTGCACCCGAGCCATCAGACTCCGAAAAAAACGGTGAGTAGCACGTTCTTACCACCTCTCGATTTAACAATACCCCTTAGTACAAAGCGCAAGCCTAAGGCATGGAGCGTCAGACACACGGATGACAAAATTTACACGTCGTTCGAATTTCTTGCTCAATTTCGGGAGGAGTATCGAGCATTGTACGGGGATACCGAGCCCGCGTAGTTGTATCTTTCGCTGTTCTTGACATCCTTATGTTCATATATGACATTATGACTTGTAAAAATGGAAATAAGGAAACTCACCCAGTCCGAGCATCGAGCCCGTCGTTGTGCCGGTTCCTCATAATATCGTTGAGCCAGGCAGTCTGGGGATAGGAAGCATACAGGAAGAACGCATTTGAGGCGAGGGATGCGGGAGTAAAGTAAATGAAGGGACTTGCCTCGTATCAGTTGTGCACAGGTTCAACATGTGGAGTTAAATTGGTCCAAATTGACATGAGGAGTGCGAGGGTGAACTGGGTTGATACGTAAGTCAGTTATAATGAACCAAGAAGATAGTTTGGACTGAAACTGACCGTGAATTACAAGTCAAGTCTAAGTGTGAGGTGGATGATCCGAGTTGAAATTTGAACGAAACAAAAATAAGGTGACTGCCAAAAGATATGCAGATGAGAAGGCAAAGATAATATCGAAACAGATGAGTACCAAAGATATGCAGATGAGAAGGCAAGAAGAACAAAGTCCAGGATCCGAGTTGAGCTAGTTGAACATATGGATTACCTGCAGCGAAGTAGTTTCAAGCTGGTATTGAAAGACTTGAATAAAGCAGGCAAGGCCGGCAAGCGGCAGGGCCCGTGACCAGTTTGAACTCGAATCTAAGTAGATATCAAATCTCAACCATGGTCACTTCGAGTGTCTTGGACAGCTGGAGGGTCTTCCAATCTCACGAGGGCTGTTAATGTCCTGTCCTGCGCAAAAATCCCAACGGGTACTTCCCCATGAGCGCTCCTCTTTCATTTGTTTATTTATACGCCAGTCAAAGGTGTATGATTGGATACAACTTGCAATTGAACAAAACTCATAGAGTACAGCATGGTTAAAACCACGGTCTGGAGTACTACAACACCAGTTATATAGGTTAGATTCCGGTAGAATGTAGAAACAAACACTGTTGGATGAGTATATACAAGAACAGTAGCATTAGGCATTGGTGAATGCCTACTTTGCATGCAAACAGCTATTTCTCTAGCGAATGCCTATCGGCCAAGGGAACACCTATTTCACGGGCAAACACCTAATAGCCGAACAGTTATTTTGATTTATGCCGGCAGTGGTGACGGGTACTGGATCAGTCACATTGCAATTTTCTGCCGCCCACCTCTTTCTTCCCGCCCCTTCCACCCCGCACGATGGAGCGAAAACACATTGTGCTGGCTCACCTTCATCAATGCACAGACGAGGACGTCGAGGACTATAAGCGATGGCTTCGTACGTCGCATGTATTCACTGAAATGATGTGTGTGTCCGAAGCAGTGATGGATTCTCACAGGTCTTCCTCCCGAATTCGCTCGGGACCCGAATTACAACGCGTCGAACGCGCTCAAATGGATCAGTGTCGACAAATACAATGATTATCTGCTGCAGAGGGGTGGAGACACATCGCCAAACGCGTAGCTAATTTAGTTTCTACTCGCTTCCATGCTGAACTAATTTTGCTGGGACAGAAATGATATCGGCGAGATTTCTCACCCTGAACCAACCGTGGACTCTCGGGATAAGAAGTCTCTTCCACTGCGCGAGATTATCAACCTCTGCGGTGACTCGGATGACTCTGACATCGAAACCAGCGCTCCAATCAAACAGGAGATCACTCCGGGAATTTTGTTGTTTCGGAGTTACTGGAAATGTTCCTGATATCTTCAATTCCAGCAACAGAATAAGCACAGCTTAAACTAGACATTTCAGGGTTAGTATCTACCTCGCTGAAACAATGAGTATCTGACTTCGTAATTCTGTGGCTGATATGCAACGTATCAGACAGCGTATCAGTCGACGGTCCGGAGCGGCCCGCCCCGGCCCGGGTGATCCGGGAGTATCAGCAGCAGTATCAGTCGCTTGGATTTGCTAAGTATCAGGTGGGCACCTGATACTCCCAGTTTCAGTTGGTCCAAAACTACACCCAATTTCTCCAATATTGGCAGCTCTTATATTCCAATGGGAGCGCCACCCGGGAGACTCTGTTACAGATCCTCGATAATATTCCCGCTCGACGCTCGATACATATTTGCAACGGCGGCCTGAAATGCGAATTTTTTGACCCCACACTTCTTTGAACTACGAGCGCACGGACGGGTCTGATATGACACTGATGCAAGAAATCTTCTCCCGGGAGCTTCGCCAAAATCAGCTGGATTCCGGCTCTGCTGTGGGCAAAACAGCGTCGTGAGTTCTCGCATCATTTCTTATCACCCACGGTACTCATCTCTGCCGGCCTAGTTTTTATCGTGTCATTCTGAACTACAGAGTGCGCAGTTGTCCGAAGCCGGCTTGCAACACTATCCCCATCCTTCAACAGCGAACAGCAGTGAGCATCAATTCTTCCGCTAATTTGGTATTTACTCACATTAGATTCAGGGCCCAAGCAAAGAGGGCAAGAAGACATTCGTCGGCTGCTCAATGAGGGACAATACGAATGGCCATTGGTTTGCTAGCATTCCGGCCGACGTTGAGGAGAAGATTTTGAAAGCTTACCTCGACGGCTCCGCTTTACCCTCCAGCCGATCTTGCTACGCATGCGGAGGGGGATGGTTCATGTTTTCGGTTCATCAACCCACGCCACGGTAAACAAGATAAATGCCGTGAGCTTTAATACACTGTTTACAGGCATGATTAAACACTGATTTATTTTCAAAGCTCACACCCCACCTTGTCGATGGCAAAATTGTGACGGGAATAATGGTTCTGCACCCCTGTCCCACCACCAAGGCAGTTTACACTTCGAAAGATCCGAACATATTCAAGTGTGTTGTCATTTTTCGTGGGCGCCACTCTCACCCTTCGTGGCCGCTGGAGAAGCCAGGGGCTGAAGCACTGGATGACGTCAAGAAATGTTTTGTGGCTGGAGGTGGCCACGGACAGACGGGTGGGCGCTTGAACGACGGTGCGAATTATTTGGATGATCTCCCGAGTTCCCGTTGCCGTCAACTGATTAATTCGCTTATTGAAGCTCGAACGACGAAAGCCCTTCTCGGGACGAGTCTCGATGTCAAGCACCCCGCATTGCGAGATGGCCGCCGTATCTGGACCGAGACCATGAAGCTCAGAGTGGACGAAAATCCGGAGGGTCTTTTTTGGGCGGGTGCGTGATTCTCTGGCTATCCACACATTCACTCGGATTTTCAATCATCATACATATTGTGCACGAGTATGAGAGCGATCTAAAGCTCCCCGTTGCCGAGCGCTACGTCCACCAGTTGCGGATGGATGGTGTGATGAAGCTCGCGGTAGCAATGGACCCCGAGCTGGGTGCTCTGCTGCATGATGCTGGTGTTCGCTATATCATGGGTGATATCACATTCAAGCGGACTAAAGTTTCAGAAGACGAGAAAGGGAGCGGACGAGTCGCAGCAAATGGGGGATATTTGGCAAGAGTAGCTAGCTATAGATACTCGAGACATGGAATATAATGGAATATATATACTGCAAACGTAGATATGGAAACGGGAAAATGAAGTATAGGGGACGGAAACGGGCCGAACGGGTCTTCGGACGACTCCGACAACATAAAGGCGAATTTAACGAGTGGGGGGGCCCCAGTTTGGTATACAGACACCTACGAACGTAAATTTCTTTTCGCCTCGGCACGCTGTTACTATCTAATCAACGAATCAGGTCTCACTATTACTCGGATATACATCAACTCATCGACAAAGGAAGCATTGTTCATTTATTCGATGCCTTCTTCACCACCGTCAAAAATGTTACTGGCAAGCCACTGCGGTTCAAAGTATTTTACGAAAAGGGTAATATTTTCTCGATCCATTTCGATATGGAGGCCGTGCAAGTACAAGGCCTTGGTGTTTCGCTTTCAAAGATCGTCTCTGATGATCCGGACCTTCGCACTCGTTTTCCCGTTCACGATCCGGACACTTTGGTCCAGTATGTCGTAAAACTGTGTAGTGTGCACTTCGAAAGGTAAAGCTATCTCTCCTCCTTGCCATTGCTTACATACCTCGTTAGATCGACCGACGCGCTTGTATCCGCCATCGGTCAGGAGGCAGTCGACTACCTCAATCATTTCCGTGGGTTATCCGACCCGGTGGACATCGAGAACTGGCATCAGTTCTGTAAAAATCACGATAATCAAAAATTGCGTGGCAAGTTTCCCAAAGTCATCTGACAAGCTTACCGCTAACCAATTGACAGACTGGTATAAGCACAAAATCCAGTATCCGTGGCTACTCCCGGGATTCAACAAGAGCTTATCGCTCTTTCCACCCGGCTACTGGCACCAATCACCCAGCCACACAAACCTCGTTGAGAGCGGGCATGTCGCTACGAATCGGGCGACATCCATCAACTTACCGCCACTGAAGTCAATTCGGAGGTGTGCTACTCATTACGGAATATTGTATATCACGCTCAGAGTCCGAATAGCGCGCGTGAATTCGACAGGAAGAAGGCCGCCTCCATCGCGGCTGCGCGCGCGACCTGCATTCTCCCAAATTGGCACAATAGCGATCAGGTGCGCATGCAGCAAAACGTAACATGCACCACGAAGCGACGCTCGTATGTACCGCAAAGAGCACGACGTGATTTACGACACCATTGCTGAGGATAAAAGGAAACTCGCCGCCATCACCGAGGAGAAGAAGGCCATTGCGGCTCGACTGAAGGATCTGAACGCCAAGAAGAAGGAGATGGGTTGGATACCGTGCCACAGCACCTCTCGATCTGCTGCATCTACGTCTGCAATTCCACGGTTCATCGGACATGCCGAGAATTCCAGCAGCGGTAAGTCGTGTCATGTACTTGTTGCCTCAGCTGCTAATGAGTACATTAGAAAATTCGGACTCAAACATGGAGCTCGACTTCCCTGCCCCGGCCAGTTTATTTGCGTCTACGTCTCTTGTTCCGAGCTCCCCAGGTATGTGGTAGATTTATTTTATTTTATCTTTCAAATTCTGCATGCTGATCCTATACATCACTCCTAGTTGACGAATCTCATCTCTCTAGTGGTCCAGTAACCTCACCTTTTAGCTCTCCAGTCCCGATGTTACGTCGTACGTGTCTTATCTTGTGGCAATTTACATCTTCTGAGCCATAAATCTAGCGGTGACTGAGTCGGACGGAGTTGACACATTGGTGACTCCGGATTATACACTTTCGGAGAGCGAACTCGATGCTCTTCTGGCCCTCCCATCCTCTGATGTGGACCATTTTTTTGGGACGGATAACGGCTTTGGAATCCCCTCCTCCGATTCCTTCAGCTTCGACTTCGGCGACACCTTCAACTTCGGCTTCGGCGATCAGACCAACATCAACACGGATTTCGTCGCGGACTTATTCACAAATTCAGGCATTCCGCCAGTTCAGTCACCGGATGCCCCTGCGCCGTTGCAGGAGTGGCCGCTGACTTTACCCCCCACCACGGCTTCACCTCCAGTTCCAACCCCTGACAACCGTTCCCAGTATTCCTGCCGCGCCGATTCCGACACGTCGCCGCAGGCGCGAGGAGGTTGACCTCAAAAATATTGTCTCCGAGCGACGACCCCGTGAGCAGCGAGTTCGTGAGTCTTAGGTGTATTTGACTCCAATACATTACATACATTGTACGTTAATTGACTTGGTGTCAAAAATAATTGCCTGTTCAAGTCATTACGTGTTGCCCCTGATTGTACTTTGAGGTGTCCGTTGTGCATAGAGTGTGGTAGGCGTTCGCAAAGGGCAATAGTTATTTGTGTGGCGGCCGCACCAGGGCCAAATTAGCTGTTGGGAGGATAAAATAGCTGTTGGTAGACTGAAATAGCTGTTCGGGACATCTTCAGGCGTTCGCGAACACCTAAAGCTACTAATTGTGTCGTGCCTCCTGTTGGATACAACACGGAACGAGAATTGGCAAAATTGAATCCGGCAGAGGAAAGAATTGCAAGTACCTCAGGGAAACAGTTGGCAGTTCACGGAACAAAATTTGGACAGCGCAATTGACAAACTGAATGGACGAAGAGACACCCTCAAAGACCGCAGATCAGTAATCAAAACAGTGAAACAGCGATTGAAGGAAAACTCATGCCGGGTATGAACCGGAGCTACCTCAAGTCAACAGGTCCATCTAGTCTCGGTTACAGCCGACATACCAATCAATCACGGTGTAAAGTCAACCCGTCTATTGAACTTGAAGAATGAGTGAAAAGTCGGTGAGATGTTCAAAAGAAATGGAGTGACCCCAAGAACATGATTGGTTCTAACGTCGCAACGGACTGTCTGGCAGCACGGCTCAGAAACGAGATGTGATTTTGTACACATATTTCAACAGCGGAGTGACACTGAAGAAAAGGGGGGAATATGGGCAGGATAATTTATACAACAAGAATTGTAAAAAACAAGCCAGAGGAAGAGGTGCAATGGACAGACAGATTATGGTTGGAGTCGAATCCGGCGCGCTCGTACAACAATGGACCGAAAGCCCTATGGGCGAAGGACAAGCTGGTTGGATCAATTGATATCCAGAGGGATGCTGGGCGGAAGAAGCAGCCACAAGTTAGAAGACTTGCACAAAAAAACACGGAGTGTTCAATGAGATATAATAACAACTGGTATTCAGATTTCCATCGAGGGGAATCTGCCGGTCAGATCTGAGATGGCGCATCATGGTGAATCCAGTCCAAGTATCTTCTCGTTGGAGGTTTCGTGGTGTGCCAGGATGAGAATGATTTTGCAGAATTGCCATTAGCGCACGCGGTGCGCAAGGTAGTGGTCTGCTGGCATGGCCTGGCTTGCAAGCCCCTGATGGTTTCAAGCCAAGCCAGCGGACCACTAGCGTAAGGTGAAAGAACCTTTTCAAACAATTGAGTCTGGCTGTGAAAGGTTAGTAGTCTCTCACAGCCTACTACTAGTTTGTTTAAAAAGTAGAGCCCTTCGTGGACCAGACTGGATGTCGCGCTGGACAATGCCAGGGGATGACAGGACATGGCTGACATGAGCGGAACTTTCCGGACCCTCGGCGACCAATCGGAGGCTCAGAAAACTGCTTACGCAAAAACTGCTGACGAAAACGAGAGTTTACTGCCAAAAGCTCGAAAAAAGGGCGCCCTGTAGAAACCCTTACCTAACGGTCACGGGAATAAAGAGCTGACCTGATGTAGCTCTCAAAGCATCCATTACACTCTCTCAATAATGTCAGGGCGGAGGTTGCTCCAACCAACCAGCTCGGCCAACTCGGAGATGATCGCATCAGCGATCAACTATCCATCAGTTCGACTTGAAGAGCGTATGAAGGAACGACTCCGGAGCGGAAAGCTTTGCATGTGTCGGAATTGATGAGAATTGGGTGAATGTGTTGTATTTCTTGAGCTGTGTCGGAATTGCTGAAGATCTGCCGCCGTGTCGCTGTGTCGGGTTTTAGGGACCCTCCATCGGGAGATCCGTGACGAAGGACAGAACGCGCAAACCATCTGGAAGAGGTGGAAAGACCAGATATACGACGAGGCCCGTCATCTGGCTAAGATCGTAATACCCAAGATGAACAAGGAGATCTCCGAAACGGAAGCAAAGCTGAAAATCATTCTGGAGGACACTGCACTATCAGAGGAAGAAATCAAACTGTCCGGGGCGGTACTTACGGAAAAACTGGCTGCCCTACACAGGAAACGGTTCCGAGAAGCTAGAATGACAGCCCAAATACGCAACAGACTCGAAGGCGAAGTCATCGGGAGATACTGGTCAATGGTAAACAGACCGAGAAAACCGAGAGATATAATACACCGACTACTCAAGAGCACGGCTGGCCTAGAACCAGCACAATACGCTTACGAGACGAACTCCAAGAAGATGGCAACTCTAGCAAGGAACTACCATAATAAAATTCAGAAAGATGGGAGAGAGACCGCACCTGACATTCGAGACCACACGATAGACGTGGTATTGGAAAGAACCGCCCGCCGAGTCAGCGCATCCCAGAAACAGACCCTTAGTAGACGGCTGACACGCAAAGATGTCAAGCAAGCACTCAAACTATCCGCTAATAACAAAGCTCCCGGCCTAAACGGTTTCACATACGAGTTCTGGAAAACCCTTGATGCAAGGTTCGAGACGGCAAAGTCTTTGGAAAAACCCGGCTTCGACATTCTGAGAGCACTCCAACTGGTGTACAATGATATAGAAGTTCACGGCATGATACAAGGTACCGCATTCTCCGAAAGCTGGATGTGCCCCCTATATAAGAAGAACGATAAAGCAGACATTGCGAACTACCGGCCTATATCGTTACTCAACACCGATTATAAAATTTTCACAAAAGCCCTCACTGTTAAATTGGCAGAATCAGCGCCAGACCTAATACAACCCGAACCAGGCTGGATTGTGCCCGGACGCCACATCTATGACCAGATTTGGCTCACAAAAAGAATTATTGAACTGGCAGAAGCCACGGAAACCGACGGCCTGATCGTGGCATTGGACCAAGAGAAAGCCTACGATAAAATTGAGCACGACTATCTGTGGAAGGCGCTCAAGAGCTATGACATACCAGATGAATTTATCAACACAGTCAATGCCCTCTACAGCGATGCCTTCACGTACGTGATGGTGAACGTCGAGAAGAGCCAACACCCCTTCCGTGTTTCGCGAGGAGTACGGCAGGGAGCAGGGAGACCCACTGTCTTGCCTGTTGTTTGACCTAGCCATTGAACCACTGGCGGAATCCCTGCGCAAATCGAACCTCAACGGGATTAAAATTAAAGGCAAAAACGAACCCTTGATTGCGACATTGTTTGCGGACGACACCATGGTGTACTTAGATTCCAGTGACGACTTTGGCACACTGACTGATATATTCGATGAATGGTGCATCGCGTCAGGAGCTAAATTCAATATTGGGAAGACAGAGATGATTCCAATAGGTTCAATCACTCACCGCGATAGAGTTCGTGCGAACCGATTCGTCAACTGGATAGACGGCACGGCTATACCCGAACACATAAAGATTGTGGCAGAAAGAGAGCCAATACGAACCCTAGGAGCGTGGGTCGGCAACGAAGTAGACCAGGTCGGAACTTGGGCACGTACGATCGAGAAAATAGATGCCTCCCTGGAGCAATGGGAACAAGGGAGCCCGACGATGGAGGGCAGACACATCATCATCCTCATGGTGGTAGGTGGTATGACCCAGTACATGGCCAAAGTCCAAGGAATGCCGAAAGAGGTCGAGACCCGACTGGAAAAGAGAATCAGGAAATTCTTGTGGGCAGAGAAAACGAGCGTCACCGTAAATCAAGAAACCGTCTACGCACCCGCGGACCAATGTGGAAAAGGCTTACTGGATATTGTCGCGAGGAATGAAGCGATAGCGGTCACATGGCTGAAGTCATACCTGAGCTTTGGTGACGAAAGACCATTATGGGCGTTTGTAGCCGCCATCACGCTATCCAAGGACCCCGACGTGTGACTCTTCGGCCGTCGAGAGTAATTTTTTTATCTGGCTACATTTTTACACACTTAATTTGTGAAATTCTGCAGCAGTATAGCTCATCCTAGGTTCTAGTATCTACGAACTTAAATCCAGATTTTATTTCTGTGCATTGTGGACTCGGCAGCGGAAACATCAAAGTGGGTATTCAAGGAACCCTACTGTACTTATTCCTTTTCCCAACAATAACGTGCTCAAAACAATAACCGTCTTACACGTCACAAGTGTTTATTGTTTTACGTCCGCAGCCTCTCCACCTTCATCTTATATCGACCCAATGCTGTTCCCAATGTTCTCCCACTCGGTCGAAATGAGCGCCATCCCAACTACTTTTTTCGCGGCCGCTTCTCCCCCCTCGCCCCCAGTTACCTTATTGCTATCCAGAACCGATCTAATTCTACCCGTGGCGCACTCCCTCCTGGCGCATTCTAAAATTGCCTCCCCTATTCCAACAATCAAGTCGGACAGAGAGCCGTCCGCGGAACCAAGGCCCACAGCCTTCACTCCTGCTCGTGCAACTTCAGCGGCCAGATCCCTTCGCGCCACCCTCGGCGCCCCGATTCCTCCGCTTCGCATCCCTGGCGCGCTCCGTCAGCAGCCCGCTGAGCGATTTCTCTGGCGATTCTCGTGGTGCCGAGACCACTCCTGTCGCCCGAAATGCTCTCCCAGCGGCAGGAGCGTCTGCACTAGCGTCTGAATCCTCTCCACCAGTCACGCTCATCGCACGACCTAAAGGCGTACAGCACTCGTTGAAATCCATCAAGACCATTTCCACTTCACGCCAGAAAACTATAATGGTGCATATTTCGAGTTTTACGCTACATTTTATTCGTTTTTCTGACTGCATTCCAGGAGCGCATAGCGGTCTTGGCTCCAAAGATGCTCAACGAACGCTCGTCATTCAAGGAGCAAAACCTGCAACGTTATCAGGCGTTTGAGACAAAGGTATAGTTTGTTTCGTTGCTAGTTTGAGTACTCATCCTCCTTGAAGATGCTCGAGGAGTTTCCCGTTCTCAAAGCTTATGTCGGCGCTTGGCCCCTGCAAAATTTCATCACCTACCATCTCAAAAAACAAGCTCGCAAGCGCAAAGACAGGGTGTTGAAAGAGGTTGTGATTGCCGCCGTCCAGGGCTAGCGCGGTAAGTACCAGACTTATTGATTTTTTTCCTTTTCCTGAGACTCAAGGGGCTGTAGACTCCGTCATAAGATATTACTTTCTTGTCGAATTCTTTGTAACACAGCTCAAATATTATTTCTTGACGAAACAAACACAGTGTTCGAATGATAAGCATCCGCCGGGTGATGGCCATCGCCAGATAAGATAGCGGCAATGCACTGCAATTTGGTACTGTTTACGGAACTCCCACTCTTGACTGTAGCCCAACTGCGGCATGCTCATCAAGTTAACTGCAGCCTAACTCGTCCTTGTGAATCTCTTTGGCTGCAACCCCGTTCATCGGGGTACAGTTCCCTCAGGCCACTGGAGTCGTCCATTGCAATACTTAATCGACGAAGAAAAAACGAGGCGCTATCGTGGACCGTGGTTCTTTCGGGCCACGTAAAGTTCTTCCTTGGCTGCAGCCTCGTTCATCGGGGTGCAGTTGCCGTGGACCACCGGACTCTTCCCGCAGTATTGGTGCAACGACAGAACAATAACCGGCTGAACGTGGCCGACAGCACCGTGTTTCTCAATTCATGGCTTTTACGCCTTTGTAGTGGACCGGCTTCGAATCACCAGGAGGCAGACGGCGACTTGGCTTCCGCCACCGAAAAAACAATAGCAACTCATGCACGTTTTCCCGCACTCCTCAAATCGCCAGGAGGCAGATGGCGACTTCTGGCTTCCGCCATCGAAAACAATACCGTTGGATCGACAGCCAGATTAACAAAAACCTGCTGCCCACGTTTTCCGACCTTCTTCTGCTTCTGCATCGCCAGACAACAATAACCTGGTCCCATATTCCATCCTGAAGAACCTCAGAAATCACTCGCAGAAGTAGCTCGCAGCGGCACATGTACATGACATTATCGATGGGGCGCATCGCGGCAGTCGTACACAATGGGCTGATGGCGGGGAGCTGCGTACTTGCGGTTGCCATAAGTGTTGGCGCCTAGTAATTTGTGTTTTTTGAGACAAGTACATCACATTTTGATTCAAACCAAAATGTCACTGGGATGGATATGACGCCTGCAACGGACTCGTCATACTGCACGGATCAAACTGCAGTGATGCGCCATCAGGATCGGCTCAAATTTGATGTGCAAAATGACACACACTTCCTGGCCCCCATAATCGCATGGGTCAAGACCTAATGTCACCAAAATATAGACCTTGACTATTAAACACATCTTCCATGGTAAAATGAACCAAAGTGATACACCAACAGTTGACAGTGTCAGTTAAGGAATTTCCTTATTTGGCTAAAAACGATGGCGTATCAGTAATACTTGATGGCATCAGCACCGTCATAATACTTTTTGAACATCTTCGATTATCCTCCTGTGTTTTTCCAAGGTGAAATGTCCTCTCCTCGGCTAAAAACAGCGAAATGAACCCTTATTCATTGTCATATGCCAAGACTTATTTCGACCGCAAGTACGCCACGGAAACCTTCTAGACAATAATGGATGACCGACCCCGACCTTCTTTCGACTGAGGCCTTGCAGATTGCATTAAAATTCGGGCTTTACTTGCCAATTATTCTTTCCAATTGCCGCCCCAATCCGTTACGCCCACCATGGTCAACAACCGGCCATTCCTTCCTGTCGCGCCCGCGGTTGGTTCCCGCTTTCCTTTGCGACACAACCTCAACTTATGTTCTCTATGCTTTGCAGACCATCGACTGCGTTCTACAAGCGCGCATCTACCTTGCGACTAAAGTCACCCCATCCTCGGTCAAAATACACACGCGGTCCCTCACGACCAACCCTCAGCTTGACCGTTCTCCATCAGTCGAAAGCATCTTGGAATACTCGCAACTACAGCCCTATGTTCATGATGTTTTAATCACCGTGCGACATGGCTCCACTCGTTCCCACTTTTGAGCCTTTTGAAACGCCACAAACGCCTGCCAACAAATACAACGCTCGGCATTCAAGGCGATTTGGTCATTATGCGGGTTGCGTCGAAAAACCTGCAGTCAGTTGTTAACATGCGCTCGTCTGACTCGAAGCTCGCCGACTTCGTCGTCAAGAAGTAGTTTTTTTCCCTCATCTTTAATGGATTTGGATTGACTCTTCTTCTTCAGAATCCTCGCGAGGGTGAAAACCTTCCAAAGTCCCACTCGGAAGCGCCTGCCGAAGGAATTCAAACTTGTCCGGGGCGTCCATCACCTCCTCCTCATTCTCTCCTTATAGCGGCCGTAGGCCGCCCTCACATTCCATATATTCATTTATATATTCATCATGGCGGAGCCGACGACGCCCCCTTTTTAGAGGATCCCTGCCGACTTATTGCGAAAACAACCAATGTCCAGCCCATTCGAAAGGTCCTGCCCTGATAATATTACAATGGGCTCATAAATGTTCCAGGCAATAATATACTAGGCAGCCCTACCTAGGGCTCCCACTGAACATGATGGGCTGCACCCTATGTTTCTGGGCAGATAATATTCCCAGGAATATTATTATACCCCTATAGTGTAGGAATCGGCCGAGAATCGGCTGGAATCTGGGGCACCCTAAACTTTAGGCATTAATCATAGAACATTACTTCCTCCATTGGATTACACCTTACACCGAGTACGGCCCAAATTTTGGACCCTCAAGTCACTAAATGCCCGGGATGGGCTCGTGTTGAACACCTTTGGATGAGATCTTTCGATTCCCATGTGATAAGCAGACTGCTGGGAGGAGCTAGAGAAGATGGATAGAGAGCTTGTGCGCCGTGCGGCTTTCGTGCGGCTTTGCACAACCTTCTATTAATGCATACAGACGGATGGCGGACACATTTGAGGATATCTTGTGAAGTAACAGCCGATATTTACATGCTTTACAATGGTTTTTACAGCATTAATGAGTGCTCAAGAAGAGCCATGGAAAATTTAACCGCCGGCGGCTCCACTGTTGTAATATTTTTCGAATCTGGGCAGGCAGTTCTGACTCCACAAGGCCATTTTGCTTTTGTCTCATTCAAAAGTGGAATGGGTACGGATTGCTCGAATTAGGTTCCTTAGCATGGAATGAGATACGAAAAGACAAATCACTGTTAGCCGAGTCAATAGCTTCCGAACTTCCAAGGCCCCAACCCCTCCACGGCGGCTGGTGTTTAACAGATGTAAACAACATAGCCACATTTTGTGAAAATATTATTTTTTAACCCAACCTCTCGCAAAAAAGTCAAGAGCCTAGAAGACTCCTGCGCGTGCTTGAACCTTGCCGGTCAATTTTAGGAGGAGGCACAAGAAGCGAAAGCAAGGTTCGCAGAAATTTGGCCAAGCGGGTGGCTATGTTGTTTACATCTATTAAACACCAACCGCCATGGAGGGGTTGGGGTAGACTCATGAAACCAGTCCGGTCCCAAGCTCACCTCCAAATCCGAACAGCTACAACACGCAAGCAAAAAACAGTCATATCAGCAGATCAATGATGGTAACAGTCAGAAAGGCGAGCTTGGGTACCGACTGGGCCGATTCGTCGCGTGTTTTGGTGGGCCCGCCAAATGAAGGGTGCGGACTTCGTCAGAAATCCTCGAAAAGTCCCAGAAAATCATTCCCAAGTCTCCTAGTTGTAGACGGATAATTTTTGATTCTCTACCGATCAGCCCCAACTCATTTTCCCGTCGAATAAATATATTGATAAGGCAGTTTTTTGTACTGTAGGGGAGTATTACAGTATAAAAATTTATGCAGTGTCCAAACAGGTCATCTTGAGCTGCACTCGTGCGTAATTCAAGAGTCTCACTCAAAGCATCCCATTATGTGGCTGCCCATAGCTGTTTTGAGAGGGTCCATATCAATTTTTGTTCTGGTGAGTTGCACTCCAATGCAATATGCTCCAAGCTTTCTGTCACATCACATACCTGACATGTCCCATTTCTTTCCAGATGTTCCACATAGGACCAGAAGCTTCCCACTCTGAAGGTATTATGAATACATCTCCAGTAGAACTCTCGTGAGCGTCGTTGCAGAGTGGTAGATTGTATTGATTTCCAAATCATGGAATCAGATGGTGTATAGCTGCATATCTCCTCTATGGCACAGCGTATACGGTCGAGATTTACAAAAGTGAATTTTCTGTAGGGTTTCGCCCGGAGGGAGCGAATAATATTTGGAAATATTTTTTGTGATCCGCACAATAATAGCATTCCTGGGTTTTCAAACATAAGATCAATATCTGTGTCTATGTTGACAGAATGTGTTAGTTCAAGAGATATCAGCTTGGCTGGATTCTCAGATACCTTCTTGAGTTGGGTTCTTGCCACCCTTTCGTTTAACATGGCTATGACAGCCTTCAAGAGTTGGAGGTTCGGATCAAAGAGGTCATTTTCATATTTTTTCCTGTCTTTGACCAGAACTCGTGCTAAAAATTCGGAAGAGGTACATATTAGAAGGGGAACATTCCGTGCACTATTCTGCAAGATCAGCAGCAGGCCACCCAAAAGGGCCGTTGAGAATGTCAAGGGAGTTTCAGCCCTATCAAAGGAGAGTGATAATGCAATACTGTCCTGTGCAGTATTTGATACCTTCAATTCAATCTTTGGTTCAAACTCTCCTGCATGTAGGATGATAGGATGTAGAAAATATGTTACCATGTTTATTTTTTTTTCTCCAGGGATTTGATACCTTCTGGTTGGGATCTCGTTGAGTGATTCCTCTGTAGCAAAGATACGGAACCCACTTGCAATATTTGTTAGACTAAAAATTGGGTCAAATGTCATGACCCGGTTTACCTCAACTGGCATCTCGTTGAGTTGAACTTCTTCATCTGTCAGGGCAAGCTCATCACCCAAGTCAACATTGGGTATGGTGGGATTCCATTTTGGTGTAATACTGTCCATCAACATCTTGGCTGTTTCAACACATTGCCCAGGGTGTTCACAGTTCAATAGTGTCCGATCTCGAAGGCATACTGGGCAGCCGCAAATTTTCCGACCTATTCCAGCAGGATTTATCTGGTGAGGTTTTCTCAGGTTTGTCGTTCTCCGTGTCGCAATGGTGAGGGTGTCTTGGAGGTGAGGGTGTCTTGGACTGTCCTGACTTTATGGTTCAATCTTAGACATTTTGCCAACTCACGTCGCTTGGCCCGCTGATATTCATATTTCTTCATTCCTGGATGTCTCCAAATTGGCATGTTGAGTTTGACTTCATTCGCAATTGACAGCCCAGTGAATTTCAGGTTGTACCTTCGTGCAGTCAATATCATTCGTTTAATGTCCTCGGGTAGGGGTGTTCTGTTGGATATTGGGATATGGATATCTTGTAAGAAAATGTTTAGAATTTCTCCGGGTCTAATGTTCAGGTAGCTCTTTTCCAGGAAGTTTGCCAGGATATAGTCCACAAAATAGCACCATAATGGACGATCATTCCCTTGTGTGAGATAGGCTTGTAGGTTCCAAAGGTCAATTGCTTCATTTCTTGCCGGAATGTCAAGAATTTTCTTTCCGCCCTCAAGGAGGTCAAGACTCATTGTCTCATGAGCCACGCGAGCTGGCTTTCCTTCCCAAAGGAAGACGTGTTCCATTCGTATCAATGTCTCTTCAATCTCCTTTGGCATGCCTTGTACTCTGGTCAAGTACTGGGTTCTACCTCCAATGACCATGTTTATGATGTGTCGCTTGCCCTCAAGACTCTATGTTGTAGTTTTCCATCCATCTAGGCCACTGGCAATTTTTTCAACCACTGTTGGCCAGGGTGTAATGTGGGGAACCCCGTTCCCAATCCATGCACCTAGTATTCGGCAGGTCTGTCCATCTGGTAAGATTTTAATGGACTCCGAGATTTGACCAATGTGGCTGTAGATGTTGATCCGTCTTTCACGCAGCACTTTTGCTCGATACTGAGAACTTCCAAATGGAAGAATTACCGTCTTATTTGATTGAATTTAGCTGTCGAGGCAGCACACCACAGGCTCAGAATTTCCCAGAGGGTATTTAGTGAATCCTCAGATGAAAGATATATCGAGGTATCATCTGCAAACAATGACACTATCAGGTTTTGGTTAGTTCCTGGTATTCGGACTCCTTTGAGTTCTGAAGCTCGTATTAAGCAGGCCAGGGGTTCAATAGCCAGATTGAATAATAAGCAGGACAGTGGATCCCCCTGTCTCACACCACGAGTGACTGTGAATGGCTCACTTACTTCACCGTTGATAATAATCACTGTCTCGGCATTAGTATACAGTGTCTTGATTGTGTTGCAAAACCTTCCGGGGAAGCCCATCTTGTGTAGAACACGTAGCAAGTAAGAGTGGTTGATCCTGTCATAGGCCTTCTCCTGGTCAAGGGCCACTAGGACCCCATCATCCTCTGCGGTGTCCGCATAGTTCAGGAGGAATTTTGCAAGTTTTATCTGATTCTCAATCTTTCTGCCCTTCATGAATCCTGCTTGGTCGGGATGTACCAGCAAAGGGGCGACATTCATCAACCGTAACGAGTATCCTTTCGTCATTAGTTTGTAGTCGCAGTTGAGCAGTGTTACGGGACGAAAGTTGCTGATTAAGGATTTGTCTCCTTTCTTGAAAATTGGGCAAAGCCATCCGGCATTAATTTACATTTTTCAACCATGCCATTATCCTCAATATCTGCATACAGCTTTGTGAGAAAACCCAGCACATCGAATAGGCTTAGGTCGTTTGCCTTGCCTTGTTGGTATAGAATGTCGAGGAGTTTGTAGAATTCGAAGGGAATGCCATCGATTCCGGGGGTCGTTCCGTTGTTTGAGAGCCTCAGTGCTGCCCCGATATTGTCATTTGTCAGTGCTTTGTCCAATGCATTGAATTCAGATTCTGAGAGGTGTGCATCACACTTTTCTAGTGTAATTTCAGTTGCCATAAGTCTCCCATATTCATCGGGTAAGTCCCGGGATTGAATTGAGTCGTGGTAGTCGCGTGCCATCTTTGCCATTCGTTTTGGCCTCGATTCGTAGTGTGGAACATCAGGATTTGGGTCTCCTTCGACTTTAAGTTCGTGTATTGATTCCTTGACGTGGTAGCCTTTGGCAGACCTGGTCCATGATTTTGTTGGCAAGTTTTCGCCCTCGACATCATAGCGTGCCTCGGAGACCGCTTTTTTTCGTTCTGAGTCTTCGCGTATCTGCTCTGCAATTTTCTGTTCCAGCATATGGGCAGCCAGTGACCGGTATTCAGTCGGCATATCTTGATCATGAAGCACAATATTCAACTGGGCCTTCCAGGCTCGTATTTTTCTGGTTGAATCATTGGTGATAAAGCGTGAGTAGTGCTTCCCGTACATTGTTAAATCTAGCTTGAATTTTGCCCACAAGGTTTGAATATTATTTCCGGGTTCGTGTTCCAATCTTTCCAGGCTTTCAAGGTCACTAACCAGCTGTGCCGCCAGCACCTGAACACGACTCATGAATTTTGGAGTCTTTAGCAAATACAACGGCATTGACCACCTGCCGGGACCAGGTTTCTCGTCTTTTCTACACGTTAATTGGGTTATTACAAGTCGGTGGTCACTCTTGACAGGGCAATGTTTAATTTCCCAACCGCGGAAGTGTTTGAACTGCTGGTTGTCGACGTTGAATCGGTCAAGCCGCGAGTAAGAATCATATGTCTGCTGAGTCTCTTTATTTGTCCGATGTTGAACACAGGTATAGTCTCGTGTATCTGGGAAGGTTGCGCGCCATCCGTCCTTCCAATGGAATAATTTTTTCAGTCTCTTAAAGCTTTCGGGGACCACCTCAGCAATCCCTGAGTTTTGATCCAAGGGGTCCTCCACAAAATTCCAATCTCCTAATGCAATTGTCGGGAATGGGAGAGTTTCGTCCTTGGCCCACATTGTCCAAAGTTCTTTCCACATTCTGTCCCTCTCCTCTGGGCGGTTGGGTGCATCACTCTCTTTATAAAATTACGTGTGTCCGTCTGAAGCCACTCCGCTGATGCCGTACACCGCGGCAGTTTGCCGCTCTTGATCGTTTGCAAATTGTTGGGTTCCCATGCTACCGGCCCGCAGGCAATCAATGATTCGGCATTGCCGGTCCTACATCACTTCCGACAAGCTTTGACAGACTGCCCTGGCGCTAACATTGACAGATGCCTCCCACCGTACCCGAAACAAAGGTGGCCGCGGCGAAATTGAGAGTCACGTGACCTTTCACTTGAGAAAATCCCCAAGGTCACTTTGAACTCAAAGTCAAGAAAGAATTATTACCGCAATGGAAAAAAGCGAAGTGTCATGGGTGTGTACATTTTACGGCACGAAAGAAATATAATTTCAACTCATTGAATGGGCTGACATCCTGCCGGTTGTCGGACCGAGCGCGGCTAATATTAGGGTCATTCACGGTTCCCTTTTTGCTGCCCTTTTTCCCGCCCTTTTTGATTCCCTTTTTGCTCCCTTTTTCTGTTTCTGTAAATACAGTCGAACTTGTCATAACCCATACCCCTCCGTGGATGGTCGAAAGTATGGGTTATCACAGGTCATGGGTTACGACAGAACTGGTGTAAAATACCCAAGAAAATTCGAGTAAATATTTGTAGCTCAAGTGCGTACAAAGTAGTCAGTAATAGAGGTTGAAACAAGTTTTTAGA
Source organism: Mycena olivaceomarginata (assembly GCA_029378375.1). Classification (NCBI taxonomy): domain Eukaryota; kingdom Fungi; phylum Basidiomycota; class Agaricomycetes; order Agaricales; family Mycenaceae; genus Mycena; species Mycena olivaceomarginata. The sequence goes on along the minus strand of JARKIC010000094.1, from coordinate 423,442 downwards.
GCGTTCTAGCTCAGTTTCACGTCCAAATCCATCCACATCCGAAAGATACTTACGCAACGTCGAAACAGCTTGGAGAGCTTCCTTCCTCGTCGGCTTTGGGTCATCGGCTGGATTTCATCGCCACCGTTGATCCCCTCAGCGTGCATGACAACTCGAAAATCTCTTCATCCGTCGCATCTTCCCCGGGATGGTTCAGATTCGGCACACACAACACTTGACAGATTCGGCACCATGCGTTCAAGTCGGCACATCGCGTTCATTTGCGGCACTTGCTGTTTAGATGCGGCACTTTGTCGCACAAATGCGGCACCTCAAGTTCGGCACTTCCAAACACTCTGTCGAAAGTTCGGCACTTTGGCACAGCACTCTGAGATATTATTTAACTGTATTGGCAGACATCTTGTAGCTACTAGAAGTGTAAATAAATTGACTAAGAAATCAAGGAGTTGCGCTACTCTCCGGGCGCGATAAGATCTAACAAAGGTGAACGAATAGACAGAACAGTGAAAAGAAAACCATACCACTCATCTGCGCGTCGGTGAATTCGTTTCGCCCGCTTGATGTGAACGATGTTCTCTGCATCGACCTCATTTTTGCGTTTGCGCTTCCGGTTCCCGTCGCCCGTCGACTCCGTTGAAGCAGCGGCTGTAACAGCAGGCGTCATAGGGGGTGAGCAAGAAACTTCCGGAGTTGGGCCATGTCGATCCAGTCGTGGGAGACGAAGAGAACGGCATTAGATTCAATATATTCGTGCTGAAAAATCTACGGCAACGCGTGAGGAAGCCGCTGGCAGTGCGAGAGATCACTTACTGAGCTTCGAAAGCGCGTCACAAGGCGCGTCGGAAGGCTGTCAATCAGGTCTTGGTCTGCCGGTGAGTGTTTTGAAGTCATCGCGGCGTGTTTTGAGAGCAATGGAGGCGCAGATGGGGGGGGGCAGTGGTAGTAGGTGGGAGAGAGCGGGTTGTTTGTTCGTGTGGACGAGCGCGCTTGATAGCCGCGAAAAAAAATCGTGTGCTGCACTTTCGACAACATTCTATAGTGTTCGTTGAAAGATCGTCGGCACATTGCCAAATTGGGCCAAGTGCCGCACTTGATTTAGATCAAATTCAGATACGGCACTAGTGCCGAACTTGAACGCAGAGTGCCGAATCTGCAATGTGTGGGCCTGCCGATTCTGATACATCCCCGTCCAAGACCTTGGACAGGCCCTCCTCGCCCTCGTCTTCAAGCTGTGTAAGCACGTTGGCGGCTGTTTGAGCCCCGGGGAGAATGCTGGATTTCACCCAGCAATTTGCGATGGTTTGGGGGGAAACATCGCGCCAGGCAAGGTCCGCCAATCGCATGGCCTCGAGTTGATTGAGATCATAAATCTTGGCAGGTGGGATATCCTCGTCATAGCGGTCGAGGGCACGCTGCATAAAAAAGCGGCGATAATGGGCTTTGAAACAACGGATGATCCCAGCGTCCATTGGCTGAACGTGGGCCGTGAGATTTGGACTGAAGTTTTCGACACGAATGTTGGTCAGATCTGATGGTGCGGCATGACCTTTGAAATTGTCCTGCAACAGGAGAATGTGGCGATTTGCATTGCGCATTTTCTTGTCGAAGTCGCGCAGCCATTCCTGATAGAGGACTGTCGTCATCCAGGCCTTGGCATTGTTGCGATAAACAAATCCGAGCTGGGCACCGGTTTTTTTATTGAAAGCCCGAGGACGCTTGGCTTTGCCGATGATGAATGGGGGTAATTTTTCGGAGCCGTCTGCATTTGTTGTGAGTGCATAGGTGATGCGCTTTTTCACACCCTTGACACCGGACATTTGTCGGTCCATGAGACCACGGTCCGGAGGCATCCTGGTAAGAATAAGCACTGATATTCAGACAAACGGAGCGGCCCACTCACGCCCAGAAAAGGCCAGTTTCATCCATGTTAAAAATGTCGCACAGTGCATAGCCTTCATGAAAGATGATTTCCTGGATGCGCTTCCGGTCTGCATCAACATCAACGAGATTGGCGCTGTCCGCTTCTCCATGACGCCGCAACTCCTTCAACCCGCACCGAAGTTTGAGGGAATCAAGCCATCCGTTGCTCAATGCCAGCCGCTCGTCCTCAGGGACGCCAGCTAAATCAGCAAAGTGCTTCCACTTCTCACGAATGAGCTCTCCAGTGATATGGACACGATCGCGCATCAGCTTCGAAATCCAGAGTTCGAGCATGGCATCCACATTGGGATGCTCCACCTGCTTGATGCGCTTGGCATTTCCGGGTTTCCCCTGCTCCTGCGCCTCAGCCCACTGATCCCGCCACTTCTGCTCGTCCTTCAGCCATTCGGATAAGAGAGGTTGCTTAATGCGGAGGTTGGGATAAATGGGGTCAAAATGTTTTGCAGTCTTCGTTTGGCTTTTCTTCGGCTGCGCGTGATGCCAGTTGAGGATCTCGATTCGCTGGGCTAATGTCGCATTCTCCTTCTTGGTAAAGACTGGAACGGTTGGACCCTTCTTTCCAGTCCTCACAAACTCCTTTCGCTCCCCTGGCCCTGGTCACAAATTCTTGAGACCAAGCAAACACCGAAAGAAATAAAAAAACACGCACTTTTGCGCTTGTTTGAGGCTTTGGCCACCGACTCTCCAACCTCTCCAGCAAGTCCCTGTAGCTTCTCGAGCACTCTGGCCTCCCTCGAATCAAGGCGTGAGAGCGTGGCTTCGTAGTCTGATGCCTTCTCAAGCTTGTCAATCAGACCATCTTCGTCCACATGATTTGCCTCATCATCGAGCCAAGCATCTTCGGACGGTGACAGGATCTCGCCCTTTCCAAGCCGTTCCATAAGGGCATCTTTCCGTGTTTGAACGCCTTGCATGAGGACATAAAGTCCCTTTTTTGATGGCGTCCAAAATCTTGCTAAAGAAACATGTGCAAATACGAAATATAGGGGTAAATTATGGGGTTTTACCGTCGAAAAAGTATGGACTATGGGGTTTGAGAGAGTTATGGGTTTTGGGGTGTTTTTTAGTGGGAACCAACTTGGTGGACACAAAAATGTATGGGATTTAACAGGCTATGGGTTAGGGCAAGTCACTCTCTTCATAAAATTAAGCCGCTCTGTCTGTCTGAAGCCGTATCTCCATTTGTAAACCGCTCTCACACGTCTGCGGTCCGCTGACAGGCATCACTTATTTATAAAGTGGGAGCCGGCGCGAAGCGCCGGCGAGCGCTTGTATGGCTTAAGACAAGTTCGACTGTATAACCCTAGTTTGACCACTTGACTATACTGGGAAAGGCCTGAAGGATTAAATATGCTCAACAAGGATCATGAAACACTTTAGGACCCTTAAGCTACGTCGTATACACAGATTGTTGAAAAAAGGGAGCAAAAAAGGGAGCAAAAAGGGAAGAAAAAAGGAGATAGATGTGGGGGGTTTCACAGTGGACTTTTTCCTGCCCTTTTACGCAGCCTTTTTTCGTGGAATTCTTGCAGTTTTTGAGGTATCGACTTGGTTTTTCCCCTTTTCTGCCCTTTTTATATGCCAGATGCTAAAAGGGAAAAAAAAATCTGGTGAACATCGATGGGAAACTGAAAAAGGGGGGAAAAAGGGAACGAAAAAGGGCGCAAAGTTTACTGTGAACGACCCTATTGGCAATCACATTTTGAACACTGCGGGTATGCCGTTCAGTCTGGCTTCCTCGCCGTAGAGTCGCCCAGCTCGGAGCCTCAAGTCGGAGGAACTCACAGTTTTATTCGGAGACCAATCTAGGGAAATTTCATTCGATTTCTCCCAATGTCTAGGCCTTAAGGGGACTTGAGGCTGAAATAGTGGCCTTTCAAAAGTGGGAGACGGCGCGAAGCGCCGTCGACCGCTTGTATATATTTAAAATGTTCAATGATTCACCATTATGCCATGGAATGACGATCATAAAGGCCCGTCCGGGAATCAGTTCATGTTTACGAACATTTTCTGTGTCCACAAATTTCTTATTCAAGACAAAGGCCACCCCTGCAGTGGCGCATGGCTTCTCTGGGTGGGCCGAGTGGTAGAGTTTGAACCATCGGCCAAAGACATTATTAAATTGAGTAGCTGATTCAGTGTCAAAATGAGTCTCCTGCTTGCCAAGGACACCCAAACTATTACTGTCGATTGTGTCCTTCAAGAATTTGAACTTGTGATTACGGTTGTGCATTGAAATAGCAGAGTCACGACCATCAATATTCAATGAGCCAATTGTTAAACTTGAGCGGGTGAATTTCCCGGATTTTAGAACTCGGGGAGGCTTGTGTCTCTGTCGAATGTGTATATTATCATTTTCCCAGCTGGGGATGTTAGGATCATTAGTCGCGCTGTCAGATGCGCCAGGTTGCGAATTTTCTATTGAATTGTCTGATGCACATATCTCAGAGTCCGTGTTGTTTGTTATATTCGCTTGTGTGTTATCGTCATTTGAACACGGACCGTTCACCACCTCATCATTGCCCATATGTACATCAGACCGTTGGTCTATACATTCAACAATATTTGTCGGTTGAAGCATCTCCGGCTGGAGAAATACCCCTGGCTGGGAGGCAAGTCGGAGCGGGGAAGGTATTGACCCGCTGCTCTTCGCTTGTTCTGTAACAGCCAGAGCAACAGAACTGTCACAGAAGGGGCCACTTGTGTGGTAGCCAGGGATAGACCCCCGGGTACCCTGACTCCTGCTGATTTCACATTCTGAACTCGCAGCCAGCAAGCACTCGCGAGAGGGATATACCACTTCCCCGGAACCCTCCCGTGATCCAGGAGGGCCTTCGGTATTAAATTCGGCTTCGTTTGGGTGTACAGGCATATTAAGGTGCGTTTAAGGATCGCCGTCACGGATGGATTTGGTGGGCATGGTAAATTCAACTGCCATGCAGGGAATAATGACCTCTTAAGTATAATACGAGCGAGAATTCATCATCAACGAACTCGAAATTGACTTCTGTCAAAATAGCAGGTCAGTGGCTGTGTCATTGCTGCTGTTCCGATACAGCAGAAATGCAACTCCCCCATAGGTAGCACTCATCGGGACATCACATCAAAATTGGGGTGGCTCCATGGATGGTCAGTGCGGCGCATGCTTAGAAAAGGTGACAGTGCGCCCTCCGCATCACCGAATGCCGCGTGAAATAGTAACAGCCTAATGTGTGGTGGAATGAATGCTAACTGACATAGGATGCACACTAGAGCTTCTGCAAGTGAACGAATGCTTGATGACATTCTGGCCTGTACAGTTTATTACGGGTCAATGATACAAACAATTTTGATTCTGATTTCATGATTTCCTTGGGACGCTTTTGGGACATCTGAGTATGCCAATCTTGTTTAATATACCCCTAGATACTTGGACCAAAGTTTAAGATTTTTAGTGGCATAGCTGGTGGTACACAGAATAAAAAGATGTTGTATCATTGACCCATCTGCCCAAAATCACCGTCAAACAGAACCAAATATTCACTTTGTCCGCTCGATTGCTCAATTTCTGCGGACTCTGTTGAGGTAGACTAAGTCCAGTTGGTAGTTAATACACTCACTTCATAGTCTAGAGCAGGTTTGAGTGAAGGGAACCTCTTAGAACAGGAGAAAAAAGCTGTATCATTGACCGGTATGTATCATTGACCCGTGATAAACTGTACATAAGCCGATCCAATGCGCGTGAAGAAAACAAACTAAGTAGTGGACCAAAAATAAGGAGAATCAGGATCTAAGGCATCGGGCAAAATCGCTAGCCCACAGATCAGCTGTTCGAGCACATGATAGTTTGGAAGCAACAGAATCCGAATAAGTTCCGAGTAGAATAGCCATGCTGGAATTTTTGGTGTTCGGCGGGAGGGTAATCCCGTGTGCACCCCGACACATCAAGTCCTCTTCCGGCACCAGAAGGAGTCGGCGGCGGCTTCGGAACCTCAAATCATGGATAACGCACTCAGAAATCTCCTCTTCTCTCTCACGGGGAACTCTGTCGAGCCGTATCCAGCTCCACATGTGCCAGGTCCGCACCTGGGTATTCCTTGGAACTTGATGATGGAAGACGCAGATATCCCGCTTACCGCCGAGGAACAAGGTGTTGGAAACATTGCTACCGCTATTTTGCACCGTTGCGATGAGCTGCCTGCCTCGGATGATGAATATGAGGAAAGGAGTGACAATGGAAATCCCACCGTTCCTGAGCCAGTCGTTCCAGATTTTCCTTCCGGTACAGGTGCGAATTAATTTTGAGCGTTGTAAATTGTATCCTGAAGATCAACAGGAATGCCGTCCGAGGAGGGACAGCCGCGTAAGCGTGCTCGTTCAACTATGGAATAAGATACAACATCTAGATTTTGGTGGGCGTCCGGAAAAGGCAAGTTCCTGTGCTGGCCCTAATTCCGTACTGTGCCACTGTCAATCCCTCCTCCTCGTCGGCCTCGTCGACGCCCCATTCGAAAATTCCGTGAAGCTCTACTGCGGCCGCTGCAATGACATCTACTCCCCTAACTCCTCCCGTTACAAATCCATCGACGGCGCGTACTTCGGCACGACGTTCCCGCATCTCCTGTACCTTGTGTACCCCTCGCTTATGCCGCCCAAGACGGGCCCACCCGCAGATAGGCCGGCGATGGTAAGCGCGTCCGAGGGCGAGGTCCGAAGCTGGGAACAACGCCCGGAGGCCACGACGGGCATCGGTGATGGAATGCTTACTGACCCCCGTTCCCACGGTTGGCCGAGCTCCGATGCTCGCTCAGCCACCCGGGATTCCAACAACTCGGGCACCGCCCTTGATCGATCCGGCGGCTTTGTCCCTGTTTGGTTAGGCGGCGAACATCGGTTCCAGTTTTAAAAACGCTAAGGCTTTTTACCTGTTCACTTTGGGCCCATGCACAAAACAGAAAGTCATGATGAAATCATCATTAGAATAGAATTATCAAGAGGCAGAGCGCACCGGCATTAAGTCGAACGGCGTAGCCAAGGATGCATGTCTATGTCTGTCTACAGCTGGTCACTACGGAGTGCCGAGTGAAATTTAGAACCGTGATGGATTTCTCCTGCTTCTTACTCAGTTACACGATCCCATGCAGGACGTTGTCAAAGCCATCTTATTTGTAAACACTTTCATTTTAGGCGTTTAGTGCAATCGAAGCACCGCGGTGACGAAGAGACTTAACCAAAAGAGGGATGAGTTAGTAATGATGCAGATGAAGCCTATAATGCTACCTACCTACCTACCAGCGAAATGTGTCAATCGTTGAAGCCTTCTCCGTCTCAGTCGCGATGGATTTGATTCGGATTCGGACGCAGACCAGGATGGGTCCGAGCAGGAGTAGCTCAATGCAATGCATGTCGTATGATAAACCATGAGGAAGAATATGTTTCTACCTTGGGCGATGTTACCGTTGAAAGGCAAGCTCAGTACTTCGCTGGGCTATTAAACGAGTCTGAGATAATATATTGGGGTTCTGCCAGACAAATAAAATGACTTTCTCGCTTGGTGCAATTGCGCGCCACCCAGCCCGCGATTCAACCATGTTGAATTACAAATCGGGCAGACACTTGGCGGAATTTGGGTTATGAGGCCTTGACATCAAAGGCAAACTTGCCCTGAAAAAAAATTCAGAGCATTCTAGAGGGTGCCAGCAATGATCAAAAATTACCTGCATGGCCATTGTCGCATCGCCGGTTGGCGACGCGACGCGACGTCCGCGATCACATCTGTGTGTGACATACAGTAATTGCGACATGTAGGGAGTCAATTGTTGTTTTTTTCTGCAACATGGATTCGATGTAATGCAGCAATTGCTAGAAGGATGGGCTTTCAAACGAGTTGAAGAAGTCTGCAACTGATGCGGACGAGCACATACTTGTAGTTGCCGCGGATATAGTGTCGGCATGCTTCCTTATAGCCGCACGGAGTTTGAAACGGATGTTATGAATACCTGGCACAGATATATTCAAGGCGGCAGCTAGATGCGATAAATTCTCTGTCAACATTTGCTTGTGATCAACCTCAAGAAAGATGTTCGACACAGTGTTCGACATCTCAGCAGCAGACTCAACATCATGGGACAGCGCACGGAAGGCCGAGTGATCTGGCCGTGGAGAGACAGAAGCATCAACTACATAGTCCACACATGCCCCGGTCGCAATGTGGTGTAGGAGAATACGGCGACATTGCATTATAGATATGCGGGAACATGTAGAATGATGTCCAAGAAAAATATCGTGCAGTAAAGTCAAAGATGTCATAGAAGTCGTGAATGCGTCAGGTGGTCGAAAAACGGACGTAGAGGGACAGCAACAAACCATAGGTTCATCACAGGCACAGCTACATCCAGGACCTGGTACAAATATGAGTACAGTAGTTAACCCCGAAGCGAAACACACGTTCGAAACACCGCCCCGTTCGCTACCTTCAACCGGGTGGATGGACACAAATTTTGAGGAGGCCACTCCTCTCATTCATAAACTCTGCCTTGCAAAAGGAATTAGCCAGAACACCCATATTGTGCCGATGCAGGACGGTTTTGTTTGACACATTGTTTGGTCCATTTTCTGAGCTCATATCAAGTAGTGAGCCCAGAAGAATTCCAGGGAGTGCTGGGATGAAGTTATTCGTGCTCTTCAGAGTAAATATGAGGGTTTCGGCTGTTCACATTGTGAGGGGGAGGGATGTTGAGCCATTCCGCACTGTTTTGAGGTGTTTCGCTACTAGGTTGTTTGGCCAAATTTGGCCCCGTGGATAAAGCCTCCCCGTTCTCAACAAAAACAACACATAAATATATGATCCTTTGGACCATCGTGTAACCTGGAAGATGTACTGAAGATTCGTTACAAAAACGGGAAGGATTGGGGCTATATTGATCCGTAATCGCGTGCCACTCTGATTGTTTCGCTTCCCGGTTAATTACTGTATTGAGACAGATGGCATTCAGGAACAAACACTTACGTAGAAATGATGTCGTGCTGTCAGCAACTGGCGGTGGTATATCAATATTCATCCCGGACGTATTCAAAGCAGGATAGTAGGACAGTGCTGTGGAAGCAGGTTAGAACAAAAAGCATTGAAATAGATTAAATAAGCACTTCTCGGCTGCTGGCCAGTGTGAAAGATGCCTAAAGAAAGATGAAAAGAAGCGTGTAGAAGGGTTTGCCGACACAAGCGGCCTAGAATGAGAGCATAGGGGAGACTGGCAGAAACACACAGTTCCATATGCATGGAGCAGACAGAGTCGCCAGAGGAAGGGTCAAAATACCAGAGTTGACAGATTGTTGAGTAGGAATGCCAGATGACAGAATCCAGTCGAGCGTCACATAAGATTTAGTAGACCCAGGATCAACAGAATTGGAGAGCAGGATGTTGCAGAAGGTCGCCGAGGGAGCCATGAGTCCAGGGTGGTAGTGGTGGTGGTAAAGAGCAAGGAGCGGTGGCAGATAGCATGCCACGTCAAGAGACCATGCCACGTCGCCATATCATTGCTGAACCTTTAGGTTTGGCTACCCAGGGGAACTTGGGTTTCGATCACGATCTATTTTCCTAACATGCACAAATAGGAAATTCGTAATATAAATTTGGTCATCACACAAGATTAATACAATATTGTTCAAAAAAAGTATGTATTTTCCGTTGGTAAGTGTCAGCTACTGGCCCTTAACCATCTGCCAAGCACCAAGGATGTCCTGATCTGTGTCCTCTGGGGTACAAGCCGTGACGCTCTGAATCCTGTTCTCATTTGATGTGTCATTTTTGGTTTGTGTTCGGCCGACTGCGTCGGACTCAGAGTCCCGGAAATCAGTTACCATAACCACGGAGTGATCTGACAGCCCGGAAAGAGCCGAGCGTGAGCGGGCCCACGTGATCACGTCGCGTTGCGCTCTTTTACCATTTCAAGGGTATTTGGACGTGTTTTTTTCAGTTCTGACTCCGCGCGAAGGAATATCTAGATTGTTCCTAAGCAGTTTCGGGTGCTTTTGGTCACTGAATTCAGGAAATAAGTACCAAAACCGGTGAGTCCTGTAGGCATTTCTTGGGTTGTAACAATTCTCTAACAACAGCTCCTGGAGTATTTTGTGCCGATGATTTGCACCATCATCCTAATCTTTGTGGTCCTCATTCCTGAACATTCTAGAGAAAATTTGGAGGATATGTACTCCTGATGAATGCTCAAACTGCCCAGTGCTCTCATTCTCTGGCAATTGAACTGACATGGCTCATGAGGAGGTGTAGCCTAGATGGTTTCAGAGTGTTCAATATGTTATAATGGAAAATTGACTCTTGGACTGGTTTCAAAATCAACTGTGATGATTGAACATGCCCGATCAAAAAACATTATGTTCTATATAGGACATGTTCAATGTTCAATGGCTCGTTTTCTGTAAGGGTAGAATATTTTTTGACCTTAGTTGAGGGTGCCAGAGATGGCATCCATTAATAGGATATTCCAGTCGTCCAGCGACAGCCTGAATTCCCATAAGAAAAACATTGGAATCAATTTAGTTCTTGCCCTCGAAGAAGGACCAAAATGAACTCTGATAGGGAATGGGAGGCCATGGCATTTTTCTGGAGAGAATTTGGGCCCTTGACAGCATAAGAAGTGGGCGGAGTGTCAGTGCATGCTGCCAAACGAGTTTATTCGAATTTGAGAAAGTCTAGAGGGGGTTAGTGACTTCATGTCTCCACAGTGATTGGATCCTGTCATTAACAGCGGCCTCAGAAAAGCTTCAAAATGTTCCCCAGCATTTATCTAAGCTTATGGAAAGTCACCCAATCATTCATTGGACCAAAAATGTGTTCAATCTGTCATCAATCATACACATACATTGCACACTGCAGGTGTTACTGAATCAAACACATTTTGTAGTGGATGTTGATGAAGGATTGGGTATGTTCAATCGAGGTCCCTTCAATTTAACATGAGAAACAGGTTCAATGTGTTCAATTGAGGGAGACTAGTGATTAAGGGATTCTCCTTAGGAGGTAATACCCCCAGCAAGGTAACCACAACATGTATGGGGTCTCCTTTTTGGTGCAGAAATCATCATGTGCAGGATAACCAGGTGGGCACTGCAGTGGTCACCACACTCAAGGTATATTGTATACTAGGGGTGGTTACCTCGGCTAGCTTATGCGGAGGTAATGACCGACGAACGTAGGGTTAACCGTACTACAGTGTTCCACCGGTCAATGAAACACCACTAGTCACTGAAACAGTGCGATAATTTCTCTCATATAAGGACAATATCTACCTGTAACATTCTGAAATAAAATATACACAGTCCTGTAGTAGTTAGTCATGTCTGGACAAAGTCTTAAAGACTTTCCGTCTTTTCAACGTGCTATGGAAAATCATCTTTCCAGGCTGGGCGACAGAAACTACGAGGACACTCCTCCATAGCGTCGTTACAGCTAATAGAGAGTTTGCGGTGAGCCACCGGGAGCCAATCGGTGGCTCATCAGGCATGCGGAGGCAGGTGGCTCCACACCAAATTCTAGGTGTGGTGGCTCTTCGGTGGCTTGTGAGTGGATCAGGTATGACATCATACCCGAATATTTTATACTCATTTATATTCGATCGAAGAGCCAACTCCCACCGCATGCCGGAAGAGCCACCGGGTGGCTCCCGGTGGCTCACCGCAAACTCTCTATTAAGTAATTACACAAACCAAGGCAGAGAGATAGGCAGACTTTGGGGGTGTCCTGGTCTTCAACCTCTTCGACCGTAGCACGGCGGCCGGACTTGGGGGGTGGGGCGCTAGCGGACTCGTTGGCCTTGCGCTTGGTGCCGGAGGACTTGCAGCGGGTTTGGGGCTTCGACGAGACCGCCCCACCACGCACTGGGACAGTCTTTGAAGACAAAAGAAATGAGTCCTAATTGGGGGAGCGGAAATAGGACTTACCTCCTCATTGTCGACCATGTCAAAGTCAGATTCGGAGTCGGAGCCTTCGTCAGATGAGTGCGACACCTCCTCGAGGTCCGGGAGATCGTCAAAATCCTCGTCTTCCTCGTCGCTCACTGACTCGGGAATGAACTTGGTGCGAGTGGCGCCGGTTGCACGAGCACGGGGCACGCGAGGGGCGGGAGGCTGCCCGTCATCGTCCGCCTTCTCAGCTGCGAGATACTGGGTCATGCGGTCGGTTTTTCTCTTGCGAGTGCTGCGACGCTGTGGCAGCTCTGAAATACAAACATTATTCCATAGGATGTAAGTGATAAAAAAAGGAGACACACCACTCGACACCGCCGGAAGAGCCTTCTCGTCGGATTCGGATTCATAAAATGGGATATCTGAGGCGTCGAGGAGGGTTCCACTGGTACCTAATGCACACTGATCGGCCATTTCGCAGGGAAGAGTTGATAATAAACTCTTGCATGCCGAACACCTTTTATAGAGGCTTCTCGGGTCTAAACAAAAAAGCTGGGAAGACCGCCGCCCCTAGAATGCCCGAGGCGTGGACATCGCGGTCAGGGAAGGCGGGCACGGGCGCGACCAATGAGAGCTGTGGAATTGTGAAAAAAAAGTTTCGCAATAGTCAAGCCCCTGAGGCGAGTGTTTGGTGTTCAGGGCACGGGAATAAAGCCCCAAAGAAATGCATGGGCGCGACCAATGAGCTTCATTGGAGCAGTAGCCGACAGTAAAATGTGCGAGCCGCTCCCAGGGCGGGCTGAGGTCATGCACTTTGAGGTCAAGATGAGTGTTTCGAACCCAAGAAACGGGGATAAACTCGGGGAGGCGGTCATGGCTCGGTCTGCGCGTGATCAGACGGGTGAGAGTGCTCAGGGTCGTGGCGAGCTTAAGGCACAATTTCAGGCGGCGATCACAAAAGATACTAATCATCGAGCCTTCAGAAATCCAGACTGAAATTTGCACAGAGGGAGCGCAAGTTTGAGAAATATTTCAGGGAATGACAGAACCACAAGGAGTTGGGCAGTGAGCAACTGGTAACCTCCAGCTAAGCTCAGATGAAGAGAGCACCGCACATATAGGAACGTCGTACAAGATCATAGTCAAAAGCAAATTGTGGAATGATCAGATCAGCAGCGGTAAAAATTCGGCTCTTTCCGGACACTCGTGCTTGTCCCATTTGAGCCAAGATCTGAGCAGGCACCAAGCAGGCACTGTGGACTACGTGGTCCTGTGAGATTCTGCGTGGTTTCGTGCTACCCGTCGACCCGTCGCGACACCCACGGCGGCCGTTTTTCAACGGGTGAGGACGGGTCGAACCCGTGCCGTGACCGTGCCGTCGGCGAGCACGAAAAATCTCTGACGGAACGGGCACGGCACCCGTTCAACGGGTGCCGTTGGCCCGTGGCAACGGCAACTGGCGGAAGCCCTAGCCTCGAGGCCGACATGTGTTCGGGCGCTAACAGCCCCTTGCCATTCCCACCACCACCTTCGACAATACTATCCTCATTCAATAATCCCACCGCCCTCCACCATGTTTCGCCAACTAACGAACCAACTCGCGGCCAGTACCAAGACTACCGAAGTTCCCAAAGCCATGGGAGCCGCCCTACGAGCTGACATTTACACAGCCGTCGACCAGGTGAAGTCGTGGATCGTAGGCGGACTTGGCGGGGGGGAAGCCGGGGACGGGATGTCCTCGGGAACAATTATGGCAACGATTCAGAAGTACTTTCGTGACGCCAAGATGGGGATTGAGAACTTCGGAAATGCCGAAAATGAAGTGTCTGTCGTCGTCTGTGGCGTGACCAACAGTGAGTCTTCCTGCACCATGCGGGGTGATAGTGCGAAACTGACAGATGCGTATTTTTGTCTGCGTCTAGTGATCATGGAGATGAGCAAATGGGAGGGAATGGCCGGTGGAATGGCGATGCGAACATGGGCCGATGCGCTTCTAGAGGCGCATGGGCGTCTGCCTGAGGGGTTGAGGAAGGACAACATTGTGAAGGGGATTGTTCGCGCCATAACGCAAAATACGGACTTCAATCTCATGACGAAGGAATTTACACCAAAAATTCAGATCATTTCGGCGTTGAAGAGCGGTGAGTTCACACTCTATGAGCTGCGGCGCACGATACGCTATATTTAATACTCCTCCTGATGTGACTTTTACAGTCTGCACACGGATTTACGCCGCAGGAAGTGCAGATACACGGCAGGCCGAGGCGATACTAAGTTCACGGCTGATGTATTATCGGCGACTGCCTAGTCGGCCACACTAGCTAGTCGGCCATTTGCGTGATATAACACCGTGTAGTTTAAAATCTCGAACATTGGCGTTCGTGGGGTGATATGCGACCTATGAGGACCTCATATCGAGTTGGGGCCGGAACTGTCACGGCGATCAAAACTGGTGAGAGGTCTTAGATCAAGATGCCGGCGTGTGCACATCATTTCTTATTTCCGGACAGGCTACGCGCTCATTTCTTCCTTGTTTCTCCACCAATTGCCCACCGATTCGCAAGCTTATAGGCTCGAACTCATCCTTAGATTCATGGGAATGATACCGTGGTAATACTTCCGCCACCTAGGATTTGTTTCGTCCTCACAGCGCTCTATCAAGACCCCGAACAGATTCTGAGTGGGACAGACCGGCCACCTCTCTAGCGAACCAGCCGTATTTCCTGTGGACCCAGAATTTGGTTGGTACATTGAACATAGTTGAGTTTGTGTTATCCCAAGTTTATAGGTTTATCACTGTACAGGTTCCCGGCCGAGGTGGGCTACTGCCCCAAACCAGTGAATTTCAGTTGTGCACCAAGCTGAACTTTTTTGGAGGGGTTGCGGGCAGGTGGAAAACATTGTGTGTGACTTTGTATGCTCAAAAACATCCTATGAAGTCATCTGGAACTTAATTTGGGCCTTCAATGTGCTCTATATGTCGCAGGGCACACCACTTTGTTCTCACTGCCCTTCCGCCGACCCTACTTGGCTTGGAACAGAACTAGTATCATTGTCCATACACCTTAGATGTACGTTTTAAGTGTATGGAATCATTCATTTCCATCCCTTGAACGGTTTGGAATGCAGCGGGGTGGATAGAAGTGGTGCAAACTGATCATTTGGCTGGGTGGCCGACTAGGCCGTTTATTCCCTTTTCGGGGATGTCGCCGGAAATAAATTTAAAGAGCGATGAAGTCGTCATATAAATTCAGTAAAATTATTTTCACTCATTCCTAGGAACCAGATCTTCATTTGAGAGCCCAAATACCCAGACCCCCGCGACTTCCCGCATGGGCTTTAGGCCGAAAGTGCTAAGGTGGCTGAGTAGGCAGTTTCCGATAATAGGGGCGGTCGAAGGTTGTAATGTACTACTACTATGAGAGAATATCCAAGTCCACTACTTTTGTCCAGCACTACGCAAAGTTCTCAGAGGAATAATGTAAAGAAGGATGCGAAGTTGGGGTGAATATTCAAGAAGGCCTTCGGGTAACGCACACAATATCTGGGCAATGGAAGTCAGAGTGACGTTGACGGAGTACAGCGCATTACACACATAATTGGAGAAGGCCGATGGGGGTGGTCGGGGCGTAGGGTTGTCGCGTGTGCGCCTCTTTAAATCGGTCTGGTGGGTGATTGAATGTGCGCGGGGCCGGGAAGATTCCCCACAACTACGCCTGATCGCCGCCGAGTGGGTATCATTTCCCTATTTTCCACCGATCGCCGCCGATTGGGTGAAGATTGCCCCAATTCTAGGTACATAAACGCCGAACATTTCTTCATGCCTGCCTTTCTTCCTTTTCCCCTTCCACATCTCCCCGATTCATCCCCGTCGCCCACCCGAAACATAGCATCGCCTGCCTCGATAAAATCCCAGCGTCTCGTGCGATACTTATCTTATTATCTTCCCACTCGACTACTCCAGAGCTGCTTGCCACCCACTCCATCCACCTCATGGCCTCAACTTCAACCCCCTATCAGTCCCATGCACCCGTGGTGCTCCCGAGCATCCGCGAGATGTTTCCCGAGCATCTCATCCCGCGTTCGGCCACCGCCGCTAGTCCTGCGAGCGCCAGCGCTTTCCCGCGGAGCCGCTTCGCGCCTGCACCGCCCCCGCCGCCAATGACATACCCATCTTTCTCTTTCGACGTCCTGAAGAGCGATCCCAGTGGCTCTGCCTTGGAACATATCGCTTCGAGCCGCCCCGGCCCAGCGCGTCGCAGACCCGTCGTCCGCACTCACCCCTACAACGCCAACTCAAGAGCACATTCGATACCTGGCTCATCGGACGGCGACAGCGAACCAGAGGCAATAAAGGAGGGCGAGTGCGGCGACGGTGAGGGCGGCGCGCAGGAGGGCAAGAAGCATGTGTGCACCAAGTGTGCGAAGCGGTTCAATCGCCCGAGCAGCCTCAGGATCCACTTTAATATGCATACAGGCGCAATGCGTGAGTGGCTCCTTTGTTGTTTATTCGTTTTCCTCTTCTTGTTCTGGTGTATTGTGTTTTATTCTCCCATCTACATTCCACTATGGCATCGTTTAATTCAACCCGTCCCTCGATCGTTGATGCCTAGAAGAAGGAATGCAGTGCACCGGGCCCCCTCCCCGAATTGTTTATTGCTTGATCTGCAGCAGAAAAAATTCTAATCTCGTGTTTGCTTTCAGCTTTCCGCTGCCCCCACCCTTCCTGTGGTCGCGCCTTCAATGTCAACTCAAACATGCGGCGACACTTTCGTAACCACGCCTGCTCCGCGTCTGCGTCGGCGCCTAATCGGAACTCTGCCCCTACCACCGACTCCATCTCTCCGACCATGCTCACCGCCTTCAGCCCGAGCTCGATGAGTTCTCCGGTGTCCTATCTTTCATCGCCCACGTCGTATGCTCCCTCCACGACCTCGTACTCGCCGACATCAACGCCGACGGCGAGTCGGAGCGCGTCGTCTGGTTCGTCGTTCTCCCCTGCTATACCTGCGTTCCTCCCCCCGACTATGTTTGAACGCGATCGCGAGCCCGCGGGGATGTCCGAGCCCGAACGCGAGTGCGCCGGGACGCTCGTGTCCATCTCCACCTTCCGCTCTGAAAGCTATGAGAGCGCTGCAAAACACCACGCCAGGTACTACTCGCACAGGGGGTACTCGGAGAGCGACGTGCGGAGTGAGCGCCAGAGGTAACAAGTCACCCTCTTCTTCCTCCTGTATCTTCGAAGACAACCAGCGCATACACGAAACGCCTTGTCCGTCTATCCGTTTTTTTTTTTTGTTGCTGTCAGTATCCGTGCATCTGTTCATCCATCCCTGTAATCCCTGTATCATATCATGCTCTGGACCAATGAAGTATATCTCGGTCCTCCCTTTGTGTTCAATATACAAATTCTTCCCAGGAGCCGGGAATTGGGATTCCGAATATACTCATACACAGGTTTACGGCTCCAGATTTTGTTCTTTACTTGCAAAGACCCCGCACCATATTCTTGCTGCAGTCGCTCTACCTTTGATAATGGCCTCGAATTCTACCGGTGTTCCGCTGCTCCCAGATGGGGAGAAGTTTGACGGTACAGGATATAGTGGTTTTAAAACCAAGATTTTGGCTCTCACCAAAGCCCGTGGCTTGGGTGGCTATCTCGACGGCACAATTCACAAACCTACGACTCCTTCGACTGGAGGAACTGCCCAGATTACCGCTCTTCCCCCCGATCCAACCAGTGGTTATTCCCTCAAACCTTCTTACGACGAGTGGATCCATCGTGACGCGTTCACAATGGCGCTGCTTATCCTCAATGTCAAAAACCCGGTTGGTTTGGGGTTGAAGGTTGACGGCAAGGCAAGGCAACCGAAGCCATGCATTCTGGCACCTCGGCGCGTTGGGACAGGTGGCTGTACAGGAGTGAATCTGGGATTAAAATATTGGTCGTTGATTGGTCCCATAGTTTTAGTGGTGAGCCATATAAATTCGCCAGTGAGATGGAAACAGCCCAAAACCCATCCCAACTTTCTGCTTATTGCGAGCGAAGCGAGAAACAAGACACCAACTAGATTTCGGAGGATATCCGTCCCTGCGCGTTGACCTCCGCGCCGTGCTCGAGCAGCAGCCGGGCGAGCTGAGACCAGCCTTCCGACACGGCCGCTTGAAGAGCATTTCCACGTTCCCCACCCTGCGCGTTGACCTCTGCGCCGTGCTCAAGCAGCAGCCGAGCGAGCTCAAGGTGGCCTTCCGCCGACGCGGCTTGAAGCGCGGTCCAGTACTGCCCACCCTGCGCGTTGACCTCCGCGCCGTGCTCGAGGAGCAGCCGAGCAACCTCCAGGCGGCCTCTCGACGATGCTGCTTGAAGAGCGTTTCCATCCTCCCCACCCTGCGCGTTGACCTCCGCGCCGTGCTCAAGCAGCAGCCGAGCGAGTTCAAGGTGGCCTTCCGCCGACGCGGCTCGAAGCGCGCTCCAGTACTGCCCACCCTGCGCGTTGACATCCGCGCCGTGCTCAAGCAGCAGCCGAGCGGGCTCAAGGTGGCTTCTCAACGACGCCGCTTGGAGGGCGGTTCCGTACTTCCCACTCTGTGCGTTGACGTCAGCACCGCGCTGAAGCAGCAGTGGTATAATTGGCAGAAACCCCAACTTGGCTGCCCAGTATAGCGGTTGTCCAGCCCGATAACCCCTCTCCACATGGGAGACCCAGAATGTCCACTCGGGAGCGTCTTCATTGAAGAGAGGCACAAGCATGCCCCGCACATTGTCGGAAACACGGCCGAACTGTGCATGAACAGCATACTGTACACCGTACTCTTCGAGGGGGAAATTGTAGTTTGCCTTCGTCCGCGTCATACGGGATGTTGACTATACTGCCAATCCACAGAAGGTACGCGAGACAAGTCGCAGCGATGATAGTGTGGGCCGTCTCTGCCTCAATACGGAATAGGGATATCGACGGCATGGATTGTACTCGCTCCGAAAGGAAGAACTCCTTGACAGAGAAGTGCGCGAACTGCACGATGCCGACCGGTGTGATGTGTACAAGGCTGAGGCAAACCCTGGAGACAGCCACCGCAGGGTCTGCTTCGACGCAATCCTCTTCGAAAGTCGCGCTTGCATCGCTGGTAAAACGAATGGCAAGAACCTGGGCGAGCTCCTCGACATGGAGAGAGCGAAATGAGAACGCGAGCCAGTTGAAGAGCCGACGTGCATGGGGTTTATTCCGAGCACGAGAGGATACGCTCATAGGTGGCATCAAGAGTGGTGGGAAGGGTGTTCAGCGTATCCTGGAGGTCCTGAAGCAAGCATTCCCGGAGGTCATTCAGCTGACAGGCAACCCATCTGAACCTGCAATGACGCATCAACATTCAAATAAGGGACTTGCATAATGGGATGACACACATTCCGTTGGAATGCTCAAGGAGGTTATTGAGCACGCGTTCACGATGTACTGGCTTCCAGGAGCAGAACGGGTGCTCCTGAGACACAGCACGGTGAAGATAGACAGAGATATCATCGTAAATAACAAAGGTGAGATCCAACTCGCAAGTGGTCAATGGACGGAGCACTTTGATGACAGTATCCTCGGGTCGACTAGTCACAAAGATGTGCGCGCGGCCCTCCGCCCACTGAACAAGATGGCAAAGGACATCCTTTAGATCGCTCGGTGTTGAGGACTCCTCCAAGGCATCGAGAATGATGAAGATGGACGGTGTCGAGAGAGCAATGATCAAACTCTTGAGACAGGTGGTCAGATCCCAAATGCTCGGTTCGTGCGCACCAGACCCGCATTTCTTGTAAAGCGCAAGGAGGGGAGAGGGAGCAACGAGAAGCTGCTCCTCGAGCTGAGATATGATGGAGGAGAGCATTCCACGAAGAGATTGCTTCTCGGCTTCACCGTGGTAAAAGTAGAAGTAGGCGAGTACACTGCCGGACATCGCCAGCACGTCTTCAATAACCGTGGAGCTGGGAGAGTGGAGGTCAGAAGTTAGGATTACAAGGAGCCAGCTATGAACGCAACCACATGATACTATTGCCTGTATATTTTTGCATGAGTCAACTTAGCAAGTTGCTTAGTACATCTCAGTCTACAATTTGGGTGATTTAGTTTTTCTCCAAAAAATTATTTATCAAGCTAAAAAGTACAGGTTTCGATATTTGGCCTCTTCTGATGGCACATCAGGATACTATGATGCGATCAACATATGCAAAACGTCGGCGCCGGCTCTCTCGACAATGTGACATCTTGGTTTGGCTCAAAATCTCAAGTGGTTGCCGAATTATGACAAAATAGCGGGGCGCGCATTTTTTTTTTGTGACAGACTGTAGTTAGGGTTACGTCGTCCGGTAGCCCCGTAATGGGACGAAGGCATTTTGTCGCCGCTATAGATACAGTGAGCCCCAATCCTTTTGCACACAGCCAGTTTAACATATAAACCATGTTGTATTAGAATTCCAGACCCGTAGGTGCCAACAATCTCGTTGCAGAAAGAAATCATTCTGAAAAGTCAAATCCCAGCACTAGCTTTTGTGTTAGCTGGGAAGAACAACAATAATAGAGTGTTTCTGCCAATTCAGTTTGGGTATGCTTCACTATTGAACAATTTAATTTGCATTTTGAACCCCATGCCACAGAATGGCATTTTGAATCACAGGCTTTGTACTGCCATTTTGAGCCCCATGCCACCGAATGACATTTTGAATCACATTATTTGTACTGCCATTTTGTACCCTGTGCTTCACTATTGAACAATTTAATTTGCATTTTGAACCCCATGCCACCAAATGCCATTTTTGAATCACATGCTTCGTAATGCCATTCTGTACCCTTGCTTCGCTATTGAACAATTTAATTTGCATTTTGAACCTCATGCCACAGAATGGCATTTTGAATCACATGCTTCGTACTGGTCAAGAAGAGTTGCTTGTTGACTATCAAAATGCATGGTGGGAGTTTGCAGAATGAACAATCCCTCGTATGTTCTTCACTGCTGTCCATTTGGGATTGAAATATGTTCAACCATCAAACATTTGAAGATCAGACTCTCATTCGAGTCAAGACATCGATTCCGGGCAATTCCGGTGGGCAGTCCATTCTACCTCCCATCGATTTGAACACTGTCGCGATGGCGGATGTTCGGAACTGATTGCGTTGGAAGCCGGGTGAAACCTGCAAAGTCCAAGGAAAAAGGGTGAATATTATTTTTCAGCGATCAATTTTGAACTCATCACCGTCTTTTGGAGATGGCGAGGCTGGGCTGCAGATTCAGATGGTAATACAGTGTC
This sequence comes from Mycena olivaceomarginata, assembly GCA_029378375.1. Taxonomy (NCBI): domain Eukaryota; kingdom Fungi; phylum Basidiomycota; class Agaricomycetes; order Agaricales; family Mycenaceae; genus Mycena; species Mycena olivaceomarginata. The sequence goes on along the minus strand of JARKIC010000094.1, from coordinate 402,315 downwards.
TGACTGAGTAAATTCCCGATTAATCCACAGCCGATTTATATGGATAGCTGACGGCGATTGCGTAGAGTGCGAGGACGCCAAGCTCCGTGAGGGTAGATGTGCATCGTAGTCCCTGGAGTATGTTGTGCTCCAGATGGTTGAGTGCGATTTTTTCTTTGCCGTATTTGACGAACATCATGAAGCTGAGGATGTGAGTAAGACAGGATGATGAAGATGGCGCAATCACAATGGAATTGGAATCGGGTGTTGCTTGTGTCGGGGCAGGAGACAGGATAGCCGAGGAAGTCTTCGAAATACAACTTGAAGGTGTCTTGTTGCCCCTTCTTATCGTTCTTGTGATTGAATACAGCGCCGAGGAGACTTGTGACCTTTACAGCACCATCCTCGGAGACGTTGTTGGCATGCTCGGCCGCTTTAGAATCGGACGCACTGTTTTGAAGCAGCAGCTGCGTTCATCAGCTTGACCGGTACTGGCCCTCCAATTGACTCCCAGAAAAGGTTCATCGCTTGAACGCCGCCCCTGACCGAATTCATCTCCTTGTGCACACCACAGGCAATCGGAAAGTCGCAGATTTCCATGGGCTTAGTAGACTCTGGGCCGTGCAAAATAGCGCATTAGTGAAATATACACATAGGCGTCACAGGAGCATACTAGTAAGTACTGCAGCCGGAATCCGAACCGCAACGTTCCAAACTTTTTCATCTGAATCATCACCCTCGACGGGGCAATCATCGTATCCTAGAAGGAACAGCCCGTCTCCAACAGCAATACACATTAACGCATCAATCTCCAAGTCCCATACCTCGTCACGGCGGTTCAAGCATTGAATTGTCTCCACGGGAGGGAGAGAGTACTGCCAAAACTCTTGAACGAGATAGCCTCCAACGTGGGGTATCCATGCGGTGATGAGCATGACTTGATGGAAATTTCGGTCAAGTGGCAACGCACTGACGGTTGTAACTCCCCACATCTTTGGGGAAATCACCAACTGTGGTGCTGGCGTCCTGAAATGTATAGTGCTGTGTGTGGAATAACAGCGTTTGTTGACCTGAAAGTTGTATAGGCTGGAAGAAATCGGACTTAAGCATGTTGAGCAAAGGTAAATTAATGACTCACCGTAGTCGGATCATCCCGTCCATTGGAAAGAAGAATCTTTTGGCCACCATATACGGCTATAGCCTGGATGTTTCCTGTCCCCATCGCCACAAAATCCGCAGGGAAGGGTGAGTCAGAAACGATCCAGCTCCATTTAAAGGTTTTGGAGTCGTATTCCGCGATAGAGTAAGTGCGGATTGAAGTATCGCGGTCCTTTTTACCGCCGAAAACGTAAATGCGATTGCCAATAGCGACCATCGCAGCAGATGCGCGAGGGATAATGGGAGCCCCTTCTGGGTGGACAAACCACCATGTCAAGGCGTCAAGATCAATGGCGATCAAGGAATCAGTCGTTGATCCCTCATCGCTGAATCCGCCGAACAGAAGGAGGAACTTGTTTCCGTTCAAAGCGATGATAGCGATGGCAGGCTCGGTTAAGGCGGGAAGGCAGCGTATTTGAGCAGTTGAAAATGGGTCAGGAATGTAAAATCGCAGGGAGTTCTAGAATTGCGGGCTGGATAAGAAAGTGAGGTGCTGAAAGAGATGCGTACGGTGAGATTCTTCCATGTCATCGTGGATATATCCAGGCAGTGCAAGTCGGATGTCGGAGTGCGGGCCTCGTCGTCTTCAAGGTGACCGCCGTATAGATAAGCTTTGTCTCCATGGCTCGTCATCATCCAATGCCCCTTTGATATGGATTTTGGCCGGTCAGGACGTGTTTAACCCATGCAGCAGCAGCACGAGGGGCGGCACTAGCATCTGCGACTGGGTTTTCGTAGGGTGCGCCAGCTTTGTTCCGGCGTCGCTGGGTACGTTGTACACCTGAACGCGATTCCATGATGGAGAGAGTTAAGGTAGGGACACACACAAACCCCGCTAATGGTGCACGTGACTCACGTGACTATCCCGATATGGCAATTATCGTCGAAAATGTCGGAGCAGTGAATAGAGCACCTACCGGATCTTGCCAAATCTGGACGCACCTGTGCCCAGATGCGTCCAGAACCTGCCAAAATGCAGTGATGTTTTGGGAAAGAGTGCGCTGCGTGAAATTCGAAATCTCCACTCTCTGCCGGTGTCCAACTGCTGCAGCAATGGAAGATATAGCGACCCGAGGACGAGGTTCCACAGGTTTGTCGCCACCGACATGATGGGCTATGATGGGCATAAGGAGAAACAGCATCACAGTACATCACCGCCGCATGTACAAACAAAAATCATATATTTAGTCGACTACAGTACGGTTTCATCCTTTTTTCTGAATAATAAGCAGTACGTACAAGTGCTACACGAGTTCATTGTAATATATTTATTTAGCCAAAAAAAAAAAGCAGGCATGCAATACCAAGTAGCATACTGCGCAGCCTGAATGTTCTCCAGCTTCTTGGCCTCGAACACATTCGGCTATAACCGGATAGCGCACTTTCTTTTTCCCGTCGGAATTCTTGAACGGCTTGAAAATTTCGAGCAGAAGGGGGTCTATTTTTCTTCCTCCCGTGCGGTCATCCTCATTCTCGCTCGCGGGATCAAGTGACGGATCCGAGGTGTCGACGGAGAGTTTTGTAGCTGGCTTTTTGATGCTCGGATCAGCATCCGTCCCCTTCGTTTTCTTCTTCTTTTCTACAACCACCGCTCCGGTCAATTTGGTCTGTTTCCCTTCAATCGGGGTTGCAACTGGTGCAAAAGAGGCATCTCAAGATGTTCACTGCTTTCTCGAGGCTGAACTCACTGATCTATCTGCCGTGCACCAATAACATACTGGACCGGGCAAGGGACAGTTGTCATCGCTGCACGAAGGCTTTCAAGAACAATGGGTGATCGAAGCGTGATGTTTGCGGGAAAGCAGTAACGCGGAATATGGGTTGGGCATGAGATAGATCAGTCTTGATCTAGACGTAGATCAGTCTTGATCTAGACGTGTGGGTACAATTTTATTCACACGTCCCGTACTTTCCCCTGTACCTTCTGTACTTGGACCCACTCATGGAAGGGGTCACCTCAACGGATACATTTTTTGCCCTTGCTCGTGGGGCATCCCTTCAAACCTTAAGTATAACAAGTGCTCCCCTTATTCCCCCTGATCCCAGCTGAAATACATTATAATGCACCGGATGGTCGGTTCGAACCTCAAATATGGCAAGTGCTTCCCTTATTCCCCCGGATCTTGGCTGAAATACATTATAATGCACCGGATGGTCGGTTCCACAGTGAGGCACAGCGTTTAAGATGACATTGTGAGGCACGGGGTTTTAAAAGGTTCAAAATGGCATTGTGAGGCGCGGGATTCAGAATTGTATACATTTTTCGCCCTTGCTTGCGTGGCGTCTCTTCAAACATTAAATATGGCAAGTACTCCTCTTATCCTCCCTGATCTCGGCTGAAATATATTATAATGTACCGGATGGTCGATTCCAGAGTGAGGCATAGTTTGTGTCAAGTGGCGGAACGCGTAACTTAGGCCCTGACCAGCAACCGTGAATTCACGCGTGAATGGAGATTTCAAGATTTGTCCCCACCCATCAATCCCAATATGGTAACATCAACACGTGATCACGGCCTCGCCGCAAGCGACGGCGAGGACAACAATAAATCTATTCTAAGATATTCTAAGTGTGACAGGCGTGTTTTGGACACGTTTTCTGAGTGGCAATGTCATCATTTTCATTTCATTTGAATTCCATTGTGTCCACAGTGCAGCACTTGTCTTTGAATAGTGAAGCGGTTGTGGAGGTGAATATTCTTCAAAAATGATTATTGCCTGAGTGGTAATGCCACTCTGATGCAATTGTATAGTATGCATAAGTGAGTAAAGGGAAAGTAACAGAGCAAGATGCCAAGAGGGGAAGTAATATACAGTGAATGAGTCAAAGGGCGCCGAGGCTGGTACCACGGGGAGGTGACCCATCGGTGAGCCAGCTGTTCGCCAACTCGCATTGCGAGCGGAGATTGCTCCCTTGATGCCTATCTGTCGACAGCCTCATTGCCCGCGATGCCAACATGCGAGGAGACCCCGTTGGGGAGGGGGGGGCGTGAGAAAGAAATGGCTGGGAAAGAAGTAGACTGCGTGGAGGAGGTGTTGTCTGGGCTAGGGGTTGGACATCAGGGCGGCGGTTGGCATGTTGGCAGTCCATGAAGACATCCACACCTGCTGCCAATGATTGATATCCAGCTGTAGCATTGCATCAGTAACCACTGACTCAAATATGGTTGTGCTCACTGGTGGTGCCCAAATGTTGCATTCTCTCCTTCCCTCTCACTGTGACCGCTGCCGCTCCAACACCTCCCTTGAAACTAGAGTCTGGTTCCCACACCCACAGGGAAGGGGTGTGCGGCGGGTAGCAGAGATGCCAGAATTGGGTCGAGGACACATCTGTACAGCAGAGGGGCATATTATGGGGATGGTTCCGAACAAGTGAGAGAAAGAAAGTAATATCAACAAGATCCCGTGATGTTGTGTTCACGCGGTGTGACAGACATATGCGAGTAACGTTGTTATTCACGGCGAAGCAAAAAACAGTTTTCGGAGGACACGGACATCACGTGCAACGATTACTATATCGGGAAATTGATCGTGGGGACCAATCTCAAAAGCCGTGAATAGTCACAATCAGTCACATCTGTCACTTTCGGTCACACACACGTCTTTCGACGCTACCTGACCCACCAATTGCGGCTCACGATAATAATCATATCTCTGGTAACAGTAACTAGTATATACTGTACAAAGTCCAATGAAACAACGGTCGACCACTGGCAAAGAGAAAGATGGCAAGCCACTCCCCGGCATCGGGGAATCCGCCCGTATGGAATGCGCTGTCTGCAGCGCACTGTGCGCGGGATGCAAGCAAGTGATGTGGGCAGGGACGATGGTGCAGCAGGCAGGTGGGCAAGGGTGTGCTGTCTGCACTCATTTGTTAGGTTTGGGGGCTAAAAATCCAACAATTTTGTCAACCACAGAGTGCGTCGTGGGCTGTAAGAACAGACAGGGAAATTGGTGATAGGATATTTTGCCAGGGAGCAGATCTCGTGTCATGGCTTCGATTCAGCAACAGAGATTTTCGCACAATAGAACAAGGTCATGAGGAAAGAAGCATATGTAGCTACATAGCGCACCGCAGGATTAAGTAAAGAACGGCAGCCATCCACGCCTTGGCGTTGTTGGAATAGAGAAAGCCGAGCTCGGAGCCGTATTTCCCTTTGAAAGCCCGAGGACGCAGGGCTTTCCCAATGATAAATGGGGGAAGCATCTCCGAGCTGTCAGCGTTGGTTGTGAGGGTGTATGTGAGGCGCTTTTTGACTCCCTTCACCCCCGACATTTCCTATCCATAAGGCCCCGATCAGGCGGCATTCTGAAGTGCAGGTCAGCAGTTTGAAATCACTAGAGGAGTGGAAAAAGAATCTTACGCCCAAAAGAGACCAGTTTCATCCATATTAAAAATATCTTCCAGTTCGTACACACCGGAGAAAGCAAACATTTGACCTAGGTCAAAAGGGTAACCAATATTAGTTGTTTCGGTGGATGAAAAAAATAAGGATATACTTGATGTCTTGATGTAGTACAAAACCAACCCCGAAAGAGCAAGTGGCAAACACCCTATTGGGGATGACTTTTACTCTTAGTTTAAACAAAGTACAAAAGGACTGCCAAGAGGTGAATTCTCAGGAGCCCAGTCAGACAGAGAGAAAGAGACATTTTATATTTGAAACTGCTGAAAGACGCGCCAAAACATCTTGTTTCAGCGATGCTTTCAGCTGTCTTGAAACAAAGAGTTTCATCTTAAATACAAAGGAAAATGCATGAAACTCTTTGTTTCAAGACAGCTGAAAGCATTGCTGAAACAAGATGTTTGGCGCGTCTTTCAGCAGTTTCAAATAAGGTGGAGGTCGTGGGAACCCAGCACCTTTAGTCAGCCGTTACTGTAACGCGTGACGTCACGCATCACGGTTTCAAATTTCGGATGTTTGAAAAAAAAATCCATTACTGCTATTTGCGGAACTTAGGGCGCGCATCAAAATTTTCTGATTTTGGTCACTTTCAGTATAACAGCCGTAACTCATTCAATTCTCACTTGATTCCAATATTTTTTATATCATTGAAACCGCATTGGAAATGCGCAGGCGCATGATGCAAGATGATGCAAATATCCCAATTGGGGAATTTTCCGAGTGTGTTATGATTCTGAGAGCATACACGCCTGCGCATTCCCAATGCGGTTTCAATGATATAAAAAATATTGGAATCAAGTGAGAATTGAATGAGTTACGGCTGTTATACTGAAAGTGACCAAAATCAGAAAAAATTGATGCACGCCCTAAGTTCCGCAAATAGCAGTAAAATCAAGCCAAAATGACAGAAGAAAAATTTATATATTGAGTTCAGTCTTAATTTCTGTAACTACGTCTGGTGGCAACATCCTATGGCTTTTGTATTCCCTTTTAAGAGACTGAAGTTCTGACTGGGTGAATCCAGTGGTCTTTCCATAGCTTTTATACTTCTTGTCAACATGGGAAATACTGTCTCTAAGGTAGAGAGCATGGGAATCCAGCACCTTTATGTAAGCAGCCATCAAAACGTTCCCACGGCCAAATATGAGGTTGAGAAAACTTTTTTTTTTTTCAAACATGGGTAGGAGGCTCAGGCAAGTATAGAATATATTTTGGGACCCAATATGTACATTAATAGGTTGAAATGGCAGCCTTTATCTCTGCAATCATTGAGGGGAGGTAACATACAATGCCCACTGAACCGGTGGTTGATGTGAACCAAGTCACCCCCACTCAATCCTTGTGCATATGCTGAAACAAATTGTGCTGCACGGTTGGCAAACCTAGAAAACCCATAAAGGTTAATGAAGCATCCAACCATGAAATTTATTTAAATTCACCGAATGATGGACAGCTTTGGGACTTCATCCAGGGATTTCTTCACATTATTCTCCATTTCATCAATGTTGGGAATGTCATCACAGTCCATATCAGGCAGCTCATTGCCAAGATCAAGATCCCAGCTGTCTTCATTGTCAGCTGCAGAGTGAGAATGGTCATGGAGGTAGTTGCTGTGCAGAGAATTGTTCTCAGAGTCTGAGGTCAGGTGCTCACTGTCTCCTTCATCTGGCACCTCTTCCACAGTGGCTTTTTGGGAGTTTCGGGCTTTCTGGAGGTTGTTTTGTCGTGCCTTGCGTGATTTTGTAGCCCTAGCCATGTCTAGGACTGAGGATGAGTGAAAGAGAAAGGAGAGTACAAAAGCCACATGAAAGCCGCATGTCAAAGCCATGCAAAAGGGGTGTGGTTGGGGCGGCCCGGATCGGACCGAATTACGGTGCCGGTCACGTGGTGGCTGTGCTGCAGCCAAATGTTGCAGGCACATTTGTCAAAAAATGTTCTGATAACATTGAAAAGTGTGCTACAACTCAAAAAAAGCGAAAAACTTTTTTGGCCTTGAACTCTCTCAAATTTTTTTTTTTCTTGAATCCGGTCAATAGGGACTGTGCAAGATAACCTTAAGTATAATTCCTATTGACCAGAATACCCCTAACTACACCTGCATCCATGAACGGTGGGCCTGAGGTTAAGAAAAGGAAGGCCAATGGCCCACCCGAAATGGTGGCAAGAACAAAAAGGCCAAAATTTCTATCCCACCTCCAAATGGAACGTTATGGGATTCGCAAGACTAAAGCTGTGCTTATGACTCCATGTTTGCGATAATGTATGACATTTGGCATGAACAGGGTCCTAAATGGACGGACAGTTTCGGTGCGATGGGAAAATACACGAAAATGCTGGCACAAGGGTTCCAGGATTTCAAATCGAGGACAGGGAGACTCGAGGATGCCAGAGACAATGTACGAAGTTCACTGGCTCGTGGTTATCCTCTGAATTTCCGCTATGGTCCAGAACTTGCGGCGATCGATGATTTGGCTTTGCGAATCTTCGGTGATAAAAGTTGGGGCACCACCTGCAAAAAGTGCCTGGAATGTGGTTATGTTCGGAAAAGTTCACGAAGTTTTCAGGGTATGCAAACAGTTATCCCTAATGATAGGTCGCGGGCACAATTTACGGACAGCTTCTCGCGCTCAATCATCACCAGCGGCAGATTCAACCCACAGAGGCAGCCTGGATCCCACACAAGAAGCTTTCGGTATGTTTACACCATGAACACTTCACCGCAACTGCATTCATCCAGGCTTGTCTTTTCGCAGGACAAGATCGAGGCACTTCACTTTGGTATCTGAGACAAACGAAGAAATGAAATGGATATCAGGCGACAGTGTCAAAAAAAGAGTCCGCGCCACCTTCGTCACTTCGTCACTTCGGTTAATTTTGAGAAAGTTAGTCACCTCACGTAAATTAGGCACATTTGAGGTATTCTTCGTCACTTGAAACTGCCGGCAGTGAATTTTCACCAGTTCAGATTGTTAAACAGGCAAGCACAGAGGTCTGGAGTCAACAGTAAGAACTCAGTTAGATTGCATGAGATGAAACTACTTGCCTGGAGTCAACAGTAAGAACTGAAGATCCAGGACAATACTACTCTGCTTATATACCTATGAGGACAAGAGGATGCACAGCAGTAAGGAAGGCTATGCACACAGGAGTAAAGCTATGTGCAACAGCAATAAGACTGTGTGCACAGGAGTTGGCTATGTGCAACAGCAATAAGGCTGTGTGCACAGGAGTTGGCTATGTACATAGCAGTAAGGCTGTGTACATAGGAAGATGGATGTTAAGACAATATTATCAGGCCAATAAGAGAGAGGATTAGATCCGATCAAAGATGCGAGAATGTCACAGTCCATTCACACACTCCAACACTCCCCCGGGACGAGACCAGTCTCGCCTAGCTCCCCCGCAATCCAACAAGATTGCGCAACTTGTCCACAGCAGGACGAGGAAGAGCTTTTGTAAGGATGTCTGCCAGCTGATCCTGGGTCGACACATATTCAATGCCAATAGAACCCTTGGCAACTTCGTCTCGAAGGCAGTAATGAGCAAGGTCAAGGTGTTTCATACGACCATGATGCTCAGGGTTCTTGGACACTTGAATTGCAGACTGATTGTCCATGCAAAGAGGAGAAGCCCCTGACACTCCATAGCCCAGTTCACCAAGCAAACTGCGCACCCACTTGATCTCTTTGCCTGCTTCCACACCAGCAATGTATTCAGCTTCGGTGGTGGAAAGGGAGACAGTGGACTGCAGCTTGCTCTTCCAGCTCACTGGACCGCTGTTCATCATCACCATGTAACCACCTGTGCTTTTCCCAGTGTCTGGGCAGCCACCATGATCAGCGTCGGAGTAGGTGATAAAGGGATGAAGTGAGGATGATGATTTCGAGTAGGTGATGCGGTAATCAAGTGTCCCCTTGATGTAACGGAACAGATGCTTGACTGCTTTCCAGTGAGCTTCACCAGGATTGGAATTGAACCGTGCAAGCACTCCAACAGTGTAAGTGATGTCTGGACGTGTTTGGATGGCAAGATACATCAGAGAGCCAACAGCAGATAGATAGATGCTGTGATATTTCTTGGCCTCTTCTGCAGATGTTGCACCACTCTTCTTGGCCAAATTAAGCCCAGGAAGCATTGGAGTGGTGACAGGATGGCAATCACTCATGTTGAACTGCTCAAGCATGGCCTCAGCATAAGCGCGTTGTGAAAGATGGATGTCTCCAGTAGAAGAGTCATGCTCAATCTTGATACCCAGCAGCCACTCTGTGGGACCAAGATCCTTGACTCTGAATGAAGAGCCAAGTTGAGCAATGACTCGGTCAATATCAGCATCATCTTTAGCACAGATCATGCCATCATCAATGTAGATGGGAAGGATGATGCGCACAGCTCCATCAGAATAGATGTAGCACGAGTGATCAGACTGGAGACATTGAAAACCCATTTCACAGAGCTTTGCACTCAGCTTCTTGTTCCATTGACGAACAGCCTGCTTGAGTCCATAAAGAGACTTGTGCAGTTTAAGTAGCTGGCCGCGCTTCCCCTGAGGGAATCCTTCGGGCTGAGTCATATAAACATCCTCCTCCAGATCACCATTAAGGTAAGCAGATGAAAAATCAATGGAACGAAGTTTGAGATCATGCTGAGCAGCCAGAGCAAGAATGATGCGGAGTGTCGCAGGTTTAAAGGTGGGGGAGAAGATCTCGTTGTAGTCAATCCCATGACGCTGTCCGCGGCCATCAGCAACAAGACGCGCTTTATAGCGCTCAATTGACCCATCAGACTTGTGCTTTATCACAAAGACCCATTGAGATCGAATGGGCTTCACATCAGGTGGTGCATCAACAGCATCCCAAGTGCAGTTCTCGAGAAGGGAGCTAATCTCGGAGACTGCTGCTTCTTTCCACAGATGACCATCTTTTCGCTGCAATGCTTCATAATATGTTCGCGGGTTGCCAGAACGTACAGCGGAGAGAGCCAGTTGCACATGGGCAAAGTTAACCGCTTGAAGCAAAGCATTGGTTGGATCGCCTTCATGTGCAACAATAAGCGCACTCCCTGGCTGGAGCAGCAACTCATCACCACTGTCCTCAGATTCTGGAGGAACAGGACCAGGTGCTGGCACAGGGAGTTTTCGCCACTCCGTAGCAGGCTTGGGCTCTCTTCTCTGGCCATGATGTTTGCGACGGGCAGCAACTCCAATCGGAGAAGGAGGAGGTGATGGCTTGGCTGGAGGCTCATCAGCAGGTGGATTCGGCGAATTAGGGCGAGTAGATGTCGGTGAATGTGGAGGGGAAGGAGCAGGATTAGGTGGATTGGGAGCTGGTGCAGGGGGTGCTCGATGAACACCAGAATTGTCCTCGTCGTCTCCCCCGTCATCGCACACCACCGGTGGCTTAGCGGCAGGAAGATCAACAAAGGCCGATGCAGGTCCTCTGGGACAGCGCTTGAGAAGATCAGGCTTGTTCCCAGGGAAGTAGCGCTCGTCAAAGATGGCACACTCCGATGTGACCATTTGCCGAGTCACAGGGTTGTAGAACAACCAGCCCTTATATTCTGTAGGATAACCCACAAAAATGCACTTCTGGAAATGGCACCCAGAAGCGTCCCTTTTATCCTTCTGCACATGCACATAGGCAAGGCAGCCCCAGACACGAAGATGTGACACATCCGGCTTATGCTTATACCAGAGCTCATATGGAGTAGTATTCTCCGGAATGTGAGCAGATGGATGCATGTTTGCAACATGAATGTATGCATTACAGAGTTGAAACCCAGATCCGAAAAACATAAAGTTCTGGCGCATTTGTTAATGGCAACAGAAACAATCGTAATTCAAAATTGGTGAATGTGCTGCTATTACCTCTTAGTGTATGTCCAAATATTTCCAGATTTTTAGGGTCTGTGGTTGTGGAGCATGAGCTCACAATTTTTGTGACCAATTTTGGTGGAGGACCCCGATCCGAAAAATCAAGTCGCATACACGTGCTGATTGCACTTCGTGGCAAGCTGTGACTGCGAGATGATAGAGGGACTACTTAAGCCTACACATGCACGATTTTAGGTCTGGACAATCTCGCAGACACCCATAACACAGATTCTCTCCCTCGCGAGTTGCGACACAGCCACAAATTTACGATTTTTGCATGTATTCAATTTTTTGTGCTCGCAGACAAATTGAATGGGACCTTTTGATCATATAGGATTGTTAATACTTCACATACAAGTAATACAAAGAATAATTGACTCAAATCCGTCAAAACCTGGTCCATAAACCGATATTTTTCGCATCCAGGTCTTTTTCGGATCCGGGTTTCAACTCTGTAACTGCAAGCGCCTTGAACGATGGTGGCAGGTTTGCTTCATGCAGCATAGCAGTGGTGTGCTCATCAGTCGTGCGATTGCCACGCTCTGCAGTCCTGTTCTGTTGTGGTCTGTTCCTCGTCGAATGACGACGCACAATGCCTGCAGAGCGCAGAAAGTCTGCAAACTCGTTTGACATGTACTCTCCACCTTCGTCGTCCTGCAGCGCTTTGATTTTACGTCCAAAGTGATTCTCAGCATAAGCCTTGAACACCTGGAATGCCTTGAATGTCCCACTCTTGTGCTTCATATGCATGACTGCTTTGAAGCTGGTGTGATCATCAACGAAGATAACACGATATCTGTAACCCTCTCGGGTGAAGACTTTGTATTCCTTCAGATCAGAGTGGATCAAATCAAGGGGCGAGCTGGAGCGATGTCCAGTAGAAGGAAAAGGAGCCGCATTCAGCTTGCCTGCAAGGCATGGCTCACAGATTGGATCCAGCTTCTGGTTTGAAGTGATTTTCGCACCAGTAACCAGATTCTTGCTCAAGATCTTTTGGGTATCAGAATGATGACCAAGTCGACGATGCAAACAGGTCTAGATCAAGAGGCAAGGTTCCAACCGCAGACAAGGCTGAATCAGAATCAGGAGCGTCTTCTCTCACAAATGCCTGGTTCCTCTCATCAATGTCCGCTTCAAATAACAGCTCTCCATCTCGAATGAAGGAGATTGTAGATCCCTCCATGAGAACAGAATAGCCATGAATGCGAGACAAATAGGTAGTTGAGATGAGATTGTGAGATAGATGTGGAACATATAAGACATTTGTAAGGAGAATACGCCTACAGCTACTGCGACCGTGTATACGTGGCCGAAGCAAGATATCCCCCCTCAACTCGGAGTGAACTATAACTCCATTTGCGACCTGGATTGGAACTCTGTACGGATGGGCATGCAACAAACACTTCCGGTTGGGAGTCATGTGCGAAGTGCACCCTGAGTCTGAGTTCCATCGTTCGTCAGCAAGAGGTGAGGCAGAGGAAGCGAGAAGACTTGCATTCGGGGCAACGTAGGACGCTGCTGCTGCACCTTTGCCCTTTTTGCCAAGAAGCTCCAGGCTAAAACGATTAGGAAAAGTAATGCTCAGGGCTGAGCGGTGGGATTTTTTGTCAGCACCTCAGGATCATTTTCTGAGTCAAATTCGGCTGTTTTTGGCTAGAACGGCACGCACAGTAGCTGTAGTGGCCGGATTCGTCTAGATTTTGGATACAATGTTCTCCTTTGTATTCCAGACGGTGAAAAAAGCGGGATAGTGAATTGACCGGCTAAATAAAATTTATAGCTTGTAGGGAGTTTTCTCTCTGGCAAATTGTATCATACAAACATTTAGCCAGCCAATTCACTATCCCGCTTTTTTCACCCTCTCGAATACAAAGAAGAGAAATTACTCAATTTTCGGCAATCACCGAGTAAGAGGCATCCACTCTCCCCTCCTTCAGTCCCTTACCTGTTACGTTGTTACGTATTGGGCGCACAGGAAAGGAAGAGGCTTTTGGATTGCCGGTCTCTCCCTCAGTTCTTGTCCGTCTGGCTTGAAGCTTTAATCAAACAATTAGTAGATTGTCCGGAGTTCCAAGCTGGCCAAGGTCTGGGATAATTTCATGGACATGGTGGACGATTGCTTCGAGATTTTGGCTGACCTTGAGGACTCTACTAAAATTTCCGGATAGGTGCCGAATTGATCGAAATTGTACAGCATGAGCGCATTCCAAAATCCATCAATCGGATCATCCCTTGATTGATGCACTCCTTTCCGGCTCTTCCACTTCCCTTTCTCTGGTCCAAACGCCTCTCGGCATAATCGCCTGGGTCTTTGTTCTCGTAACCGTATCTCAGCTTCGCACTACCAAGTCCCTGCATGTCTGCGGCCAGCTTATAGCCTCTTTGTCTCTTGCACATTTTGTGTCGCCTGCCACTCGCCTGCGCAAGACGCCCATTGAGGGGCACTGCTTTCACCGCTACCCGCGGGTCCTACAGCTCCTTTCTCTTCCTCTAGGCTCATATGTCCCTGGCGCGCACCTCGGCGCTGCAGGTACGTAATCAGGACAATATTCTCGGCCGTATATTTACACAACAAACTAGGTTCAAAATGCAGAGCTAAACGTCGTCCAATGCATCCTCGAGGCGGCCGAAAGGGGATTCCCTCTCACCCATGGCCAGACCGCATCGTGTTCCACGTACCTCTATTTCTATTTGAATTTGTCAACACTAATTTATATCTTTTTAGACATCGTCTTTGACTACTGGAACTGGTGCAAGTTCACCGTTCAATGGTTGAAAGCCCAGGATCACAAACTGGACAATTCTACTGTGTCAAGTGTTCTCTCCGACTATGGAAACCACCCTTGGCGTGGTGTTGGTAGATATTCCCTGGATGAGATCAGTGCTCGAGCCGGTAGGTGTTTTGAGTTGCCCAGGCCATAGTTCTCTGATTTTTGTGCAGGAATACCACTCACTATATCGTTTGGACTCTTGCTCAGCAAGCCAAAATGGCTTGCGGCCATTCTAGAGCAACTGTATCTTTTTGTACTAGAACGACTGGGAGCTATTGAGTAAGTTCCATCCGTCTCTGGGCCTGTTCGTTGCTGAATTTAGGGAAAAGAGAGATCCTTGCTGAGAGCATGAAACTAAATGCTTCCAGAGGTTCACATTCATTTCTTTGATTACGACCAAGGAATCTGTTTTACGGTAGGTTTTGTCTGTCAAGTTTTGTCTGCCATATAAATCCTACAACCAGATACAACCGAATGCTCTCTGTCCATAAACAATCGGTTTGGCTAACAAGTAGTCGAATGGCCACACTAGTGAAGCGTTATAATGTATGTAAGTCATAATAGAAATGTGTTTCATAAAATGCAGGAGCTAATTTATTACAGCAAATTAGCATAAAGACATATGATCCAGCGAGAGCACGCTCCTCCTGGTTCACTGCTCCTTCGTCGTCTACCGCTCCTTCATTATCCACCTATCCCTCATCGTCCTCTGACACTCTTACTCCCCCACCTGATCCAATCGACCATAACGATATGGCTAATGCTCCCTGGCCCTTTGATCTGGCTGAGCTTGCACCGTCTTTGCTACTTTTTGGTCATATGGGCCCTGCCATAGTTGGAGGAAGGGCAGAGTGGGCAGACCTTTGCGCATCAGAGAGAGCTGCGGCCTCAGAAGCGCTGACCAGAGAGACGAAAAAAATGTTTACCCGTCTCAGCTGCTTTCCTAATCTGACGCCCATCCAGAAGCTCACCTTAAAACCGACCCTCACTCCGGAAGAACACGCTACTTTGGTCGAAGAGTTTGGCTCTGTTAATCCTGTTGTTGCATACTTGGAGAAACGTGTGGTTACGTTGCTATCCGGGGCTGCTCAAGCTACTATTGTGCTCAAGTCGAAGAAGAGAAAGTTGAAGTCGCCGAAGAAGAGCAAAGGCAAGCAGAAGGGGAATGTGGGGTACGACAGAGGTATTTTTTCATCCTAGTCCAGACATTTCCTGATTTAACGTTTTTTGTTAGACTCTGATACTGAGATCGACTATGAGAGCGTCATAGGAGGCTCACTACCAGATCTGACCGATAGCGAGAACGACAACGAATTCAATGACAGCGAGGACGACGACGGAGAGAATACAGACACGGAGATCAAGTATGTAGATCCCTCTATTGAGATAGACAAGGATAACAGCGAAGGTAAGTCCCTTGTTGGATGGAGAGCTGAGCTGACCAAGGAGACAGACATTTGGGACGAGCTGACTTTGACTCTCATTCATGATCCACACCGTGCAAGAATCAAAACTCGCTTGTGCAAGTCAGGCGATGGTCTCAACTGGACTGTTTTGAAGCCACCGCGGAGCACAGCTGTTTTGAAGGCTGGAGACGAGCCCAGAGACAGGTTCTGGGAGATGGTGGACTCAGTCCGCTGGAACAAGACTCTGCGTCGAGTCAAGGGGAATACAAAGCTCTATACAGTGGGTCCTATGGACTTTTGCGGTCATGCTAAAGCGTATTCAGTGGGGAGGGGAATGTAAGTCTGCTTAATCCCTTTGGAACATTTTCTGAATGCTCTGCAGGGTGGTAGCACCATGCCATTGGCATCCCAGTCTCACAAACACTCAGCAGCTCTGGGAGGACCGGTGCTGGAAGTCTATTGGTACATGGAAGGTCGGCATCCAAAAACTATCCAAGAAGGGTATGCGCACCGAAATAGCGCTGAGGACTGCAACAAGGAAGGCATTGAGACTGGCAGGAAAGGCCTTTGCGGACTCCGATGTCGCTTTGGAGGTGAGTCAAAAGAAGGCTTGTTTATTTGGGCTTACACTCTGAGCAGGTACGACACAAGAAGAGCGTTAAGACATCAGCAGCCCGGGCGAAAGCTATCAAAGCAGCAGCAGCAGCAGCCAAGAAGAAAAAGAAGATTATAGCTGTTCAGAAACCCAAGGTGCCTCTACCATCTGCCGACATTGTCTTCAAAAGTGAGCGTCTGAACGTCTTGGGCGGTGATGCACAAGGTAGAGCTCGTATTGTCCATAGTGCTTCAGCACTACTGGGATAAAGAAACATGCTCCAAGAAAGAAAAAAGACGTCTAGTAGCTGCTATATTGTATACTGTTATCATACTGAATTACATTTGACTATAACACCTCGGTATAAGACGACTGGGCTCTCTGGGGTCCTATAACACCTGCCGTGTATGGCCATCATTGATTTTATCAAAGATCACCGGGAAATCGAGCTGACCCGTCCCTGTTGCCATAGAGGCGTCACGCGATTTTGCGATTTACTACTAAAATCTGAAAATGCCGAACTTTATGTAAAAAGAAACTTGTGTTTGACGGCCGAAGAGGAGTTTCTCGATCGAGGTCTGCGCGGCGGAGAACAGGCGCGGACCGTTTTTGGGGCATTTTTTTATCCCCGCGACTAGGACACTCGTTGTGGCCTCAATTCTCGTCTGTTTACCTTGTCTATAGGCTCATTCGAAGCGCATTACAGCTCTTTGCGGTACAACAGGCGCAGTCTGTTTTTTTCTGTTTTGGCAAGTTTTCACGAGAACAGCTGCCCTGAGCTCAATTCTCAACTGTTTCCCCTCAAAATAGGCTCATTCGATTCGTATTGAAAATCCACAGCGAATGTAATACCGGTATTTTTGATCCTTTTACATAATGAAATTTCTTCTGGAAAAACTTGGTTTTGAGTCGGACATATGTAATACTCGGAATACTGCCTCGATTGCCCTAGTTTTTGGATATGCTATACATCTGATGCGGCCCTAGCCAATGTGGGTGTTTACGGAGCTTAATCTACTCAAACTTCCATTAACAGCTCTACTTATGGCCGTGTCTGGATATCTACTTCGCTAAAGTGTGCGCTAGATCACAATCACTCAGCATGTAATATATATAACCACGCTGTTGTCTATGGCCGTATCAGATGTATAGCATATCCAAAAACTAGGCTAATCGGGGCAGTATTCTGAGTGTTACACATGTCCGACTCAAAACCAAGTTTTTCCAGAAGAAATTTCATTATGTAAAAGGATCAAAAATACCGGTATTTCATTCGCTGTGGATTTTCAATACGAATTGAATGAGCCTATTTTGAGGGGAAACAGTTGAGAATTGAACTCCGGGCAGCTGTTCTCGTGAAAACTTGCCGAAACAGAAAAAAACAGACCGCGCCTGTTGTACCGCAAAGAGCTGTAAGAATGCGCACACAATGGTCTCCTCAGATTTTATATCTGGAATAATCAAGGAAAACAGCGAAGAATTGAGGGCAGAACAGCTGTTCTGGTGGGGAATTCTCAGAAAGGTCACCAAAAAATTGATTTCATGGCTCAAGAAGCAGTTTTGGAAGTGTTCATTGGGCAGAGTCATCATTTATAATAACAACTCGTGGGTGATCCGGACTTGTTCCGTGCCCTAGTTCTCGGCAAACATTCCAAGATAGTCGTCTGGGACATCCTGGACAGGCTTTTTGAGCACTTGAAATCTGAGACTGGTTACTGGGCCACCTCAGCAATTTTGACCTCGGGCCCACGCATAAAGTGAGGTGGATACAGTTATATGGGCTCTGGAACCAAGGTATGCATCCTGTGAGAGAGACGAGATATTTTCCGCGAATTTACGTGAAGGTTTCATGCCCTACCGAATTTTTCCTGGGGGGGTATCCCAAAATGGTAAAAAACGGGGTAGTGGGCCACCCAGCCAAATCATTTGTTCGCACCCATACTATTCACCCCAGTGTATCCAAAATCATGCAATGGATACAGGTACATTATTGTATACACTCAAACTGGAAACCTGAGAGGTATGGGGCCGTAACTATTTGCCTTTCCGGCCATCGAGGATGGGTGGAATTGCGCTCCAGACAGAATGGGTTGCCCTCTAAAGCACAGAGTATAGCTATGCCCAATATTAAGACACAGATGGCTCCAGGGGAAGTATTAGGACATACCTAAATGTAAAGGATAACCCCCACATACCCATAACCCATCCAATAAGATCCAGCTTTTTGCGTAACTAAAATTCGGTGGTTCAGGGTAGTAGCCCAGCGTGAACGGGAAGTCGCGCAGTTAAAAGGGAAATCGATGTAGGAGAATACTGGGTTAGCGGTATCGAATGCGACGACTAGGTTCCAAGTCCGTAGCCAAGACGGGTGGATCGCTATAGAGGTGGCCGGATTGTACCACCCGGGATCGGGTCGAAATCATCTTGAACGGTCCAAGAGGCGAGGGAGAATCATACCCACATATAGTTTACGACGGAGTGATTCATTCGAATCAAGGGATGACAACGAGCCCCAAAATTTGAGAATCGGAGAAGAATTATTGGAGAACCAAGCCAAAGACGAGCGCGAGGGGGATGGTCAGTATAATGGCGGGACATCAAGATGTATCAGCAGGCTATGCTTTGTCCAAAATATGTTTTCGCCCCGAAACAGATCCTGATCTGCGGTGCTCTTCACGGAGAGATGGCGAGCACGATGGGCCACCTTCCAGGGCAAACGATCTCGAATTGAAGGAGTTTGAAGCCCTACAAAATCCGTCACATTTCTGTCACATTTTGATAGCCAATCCTAGCCCTGTACCCCGTCACGTGCACTTTAGCCAAGATTTGCTTCGCTGCGCTCGCAAACACAAATATGTGGGAGACCGGGGCTGATGATTCACAGTGGCACGGGTAACTGCTACTGGTACAAATAATTTTGCAAGAAAACAGCGAGATGTCTGAACATGCCCATCAACTTCGAATTCGGGCATTACCAAGGCGAAGCCTAAGCGCGGCGAGTTGTTGCTCAGCTCTAGCTCTGGTGGTGGGGTTGTCTCGTATGTAGATCTTCCACGTGGAGGAGGACCAGCGGCCGATAGCCTCAGCTGAATAGCGCTCTCACTCAGGCCGAGGCTCGCGTAAAACGTAGCGGCCCCAGCCCCAGGCGAGGACTTGTCTTTGACCCACTGAATGCCGAAATGGAATCCGCGATGAAATTGACGATGCATTCATTTCAGTGGCTCATGAATTTTCGCACAAACTCCCTAAATACGCGTGTAACTCCCTAAATACTCGTGTAACGCGTTACAGGGGTCTCTGGCAGTAATTGGGAGAGCTTGCTCCCCCTCTTTGTTCGGCATACTTTGAGACAGTATACACCACTCATGCATACATACAAGATGATCCCACAGACTCAATTTTTCAGAAAATGCCCCAATATTTCATTCCGAGAGAATGAAGTGGGGATGTTATGGGTTAAATTGTGCATATCGTCAGGGAATTGATGGAAGTTTATGCCAAATTTTATTTGGAGTAATTCGGCCCAGAAATGACCGAAAAAACTAGGCTTTTTCGTCAAAAATTGTTATGGGAACAAGACACAAAATCGAGGAGACCATTGACTGCGGATTTTCTATGCAATCCCAACGCGCAATATCTTGAGTGAATCTGAGAAGAATTGAAGCGGTGGCGGCTCTTCTGCCCAAAACTGCCAAAAACAGGAAATAAAATCGTCCGCGCCCTAAGTTATAAAAGATTGTAAACTAATATACTGATAATCGTACCCAGTTTTTAGATGCACCGACCAAATCATTTCCGAAATTCGCGCAAAGCCAGGGTGGGGGGATGAATCAGGCAAGTAATTCATCGGCAGTCCAGGATTCCGGCCAAAACCTGTTGTTAACGAGTGCCCGGATGCAGTCCAAGGGCACTACCACCTCCAGGGGTCTGCGTGTGACCCATGCTGAACATGGGACTCCATACTGTAATATAATTGTCCTCTAATATAATGGAATGGTATATAATCTCAAGGCTGGAAATTATCTGGGGTTGGGACAATTATTCCTGAGACAGATTTAAACGTAATTTCAAAATTATAATACACTATAATCGAATATACTGGCAATTGTACCCAGCCTTATATGCAGCGTCGACATTCGCGCAAAGCCAAGGTGGTGCGATGAAATCAGGCAAGTAATCGATCAGCACTCGGGGATTCAGGCTAGAACCTCGTAATGCCGTTTTGAACCCTGTGCCTCACTATTGAATGATTTAATTTGCATTTTGATCCCCATGCCCCAGAATGCCATTTTGAGTCACATGCCTCATAATGCCGTTTTGAACCCTGTGCCTCGGTATTGAATGATTTAATTTGCATTTTGATCCCCATGCCCCAGAATGCCATTTTGATCACATGCCTTGTAATGCCGTTTTGAACCCTGTCCCTCACTATCAAATGATTACTTAAATCACATTTTGAACCCCATGCCCCAGAATGCCATTTTGAATCACATGCTTCGTAATGCCATTTTGAACCCCTGTGCCTCATTATTGAATGATTTAATTCGCATTTTGAACCCCAAGCCCCAGAATGCCATTTTGAGTCACATGCCTCGTAATACCATTTTGAACCCTGTGCCTTAGACTTGTGACCAGTTCGTTTCCAGCACTGATCACGGGGCAAGAAGATCAGTGCTGTGAAACGACTGGAATATCATGTCATCATTTTGACTGATGGCGCCAATCGTGATTTCGGACTTGTGAATTTCAGCCCCTCCTCTGCCCTCCCGTACTTTTAGAACAAGGGAGCTCAAGGCCCAGGTTATATAGAGAAAGCTGCTTCATTTTTCATTTTGAATTGATGGAGCACCATTTATTTTTGGGCAAAATCCGAAACAAGTTGGTCTCATTCAACTCAGAATTGAAAACTGTCCATCTTTGACTATGCAACTTTTTACACTTTTTCTGAAGGTACGGGAGGTCAAAAAATCCTAAGTCCAAAACCTCGTTTGGCGGCATCAGCCAAAATCGCGGCATGATATCCCAGCCGCTCGCCAACCGTGATAAGCGCAGCCACGTGCTTGGCGAACGCGGTTGGTCACGAGCCTACCTGTGCCTCAGCATTGAATGATTTAATTCGCATTTTGATCCCCATGCCCCAGAATGCCATTTTGATTCACATGCCTCGTAATGCCGTTTTGAACCCTGGCTTTAGTTTGTGACCTAATGTTCTGTGGCCGGAGCCTTGCCGATGTCACACTTTGATCACGTGACCCTCGTAGTGAGTGACTGGCGCCTACCTTACTCTCAGCATCCCCACTGACACCTTTAGATGGATTAATTAATCCGGGATTAATCCTGGATTGCTGTCTCAACAGCAAATGATTAAACAAAACTCCTAGGGCTTCTTGCCAACAAATATTTGGGGGTCATCAGTGGGCGGTGTCCCCACTCCATGTGGAAGTTCCTTGATATCTGGAATGCCCAGTGCGTCCAGATAATCTTGGAAACACGGAAGCCGGACCGCCTGCCTATAGGGCATCCATGTACGGTCTCCGGTGGCCCAGAGGACCTCAAAAATAGCAGACGTACGCTTGCCGTGGTGGCTCGTAATTTAGTCGCTGACCATTCATTGTCCTTGTACTCAGCCGTTATTCCGAGTTGGTTCTCTAGACGGTCAGGGAACCGCCGGTCGTCACTTGGGACGCACCCACTTATACATGTATGCGTTAAACACCTTTAAACCCGGTAGATACCAAGATAGCTGAGTGTTTTGCTTTCTTTAACATTTGGACCCTCGTTTCAGGCACACCGTTGACATCCGATTTGGCATCAAAATCGACCCGCGCGCTGGATTCGCGCTGTGATTCTGAGTCAGAACATGTCCTCAGAATATTTTATTCGGCGTCCCAATAAGCCTGAGACATTAAATTTCTCCCAGCTCAAATTTGGCATGGTGTTGAGACAAAAATCACAAAGACATAATATTTTATTTCGGTGTCCCTGATTAAACCTCTCCCAGCCCAAATTCGGCATGGTTTCGGCATCAGCCTCATGTGCTTTACAGAATAATCGCACCCTTTGCTCACAATTATGTCTCATCCTCACCCTTGCCTTGTCTGTGGCATCGCAACTTTCTTCTGGTGTAGCCGTTGTCGGAATGCGTGGTATTGCTCGTCTGGCCACTCCCATGGAGTAGGATTCTACATTCATTTATTAACGTGTCAAGTCTCATTGTTTGTACACTTACCTACAGGACTGGAAGAACCACCGTAAAGAATGTCACCCTGCACTCGCATATCGTTTGAACATGATCGCGATGCCGCCCCCAGCGGAGTCCCAGTATCTTTCCGTGGAGGCCATTTGTTTTTTAGTCAATGAAGGTGCGTCGTGTCGATCTACACTGCACTTGCGCTTACCTCGCCCAGAACGACCCAAAATCTGCACCGTCAGGTGCCGTCCGCCTGAGCGCCGCGCGCCCCTCGCACGCCCTCTGTCCGCTTCCGTTGCTGCAGCGGTACTTCGAGGCGCAGCCCTATAACATCGTCCTCCCGCTGGGCCTGAACGGCGAACCTCTGCGTTTCCCTCTTCACATCTTTTACTCGGCTATCGCCTTCGCGAGAGGATCACCTATCAATCATTAGATTTACCACATAACTTCGGGAGCCGTGCCAAAACCGTGGTATGGCAACGCCATTGTGCTCAAATTTAACGATGCTCGCCGCCAAGGATATACGGATGCTGGCTCAAACGACCTCCCGGCTTTGTCGGCGTATTTCCTTTCCCTTTCCGATCAGTGAATATGTACCAACTTGTGAGTGTCCTTGACTTGACTTCTGTCTCTGACGGTCTTGGTGTGGCATGGAAGAAGAGCACGCTGTCCTTTCGAGGATTACATTTCACTACATGAATAATGCTTGAATATACCTACCTACATTGAGAAAACACGTATACAGAGGGACGGTGGCCTATACAAAGAACGAGCGAATGTAAAAGTAGGGGTTAATGAGATATGCCACACCAGGGGGCATTTTGAAAAACTTGGCTACGGCAGCCGCCGCGTCCTTCTCCAGCGGCTTGCCCGAAGAGAGCGTCTTCGCAAGATCTGCGACATCAGCCATGGCGAGGTTGACGCCTTCACACGCAAAAGGACTCATGAGGTGAGCCGCGTCTCCTAGCAGGACGACGTTGTCGATGTTCGATTGGAGGGCAGGGGCGGTGGGCACGGCGTAGATGGGGCGAACGACGGGATCTTGCCCAGCACGGATAAGGTCTCGCAACGACTCGTCCCGGCCGTCAAAATACTCCAACATCAGCGTCACCCTTTCCTCTGGAATCTCCGCGAGCGCGACAACAGATGCCGTGGCCCACTCTTTGGGCACACGCAGTGCAGAGTAGAACATCATCAAATCGCCCGAGTTGTGCTGGGCCAAGATCCCCTTGCCGTCGTCCAGCGCGAACATCGCTCCCTCCCCAACGAGTGGCCCCAACTGGGGGTTTTCGCTATATCGATCTTGGTCTCGAGGAAAGGAATGCCGGTATAAACTGGTTTCGCCTCGGGCCAAACCCGGGACCATGCGCCATTGGGGCCGACAATAATGTCGACATTTTCTCCATGACACCAGATGCAAATTCGATGGTGTATTTTGTTGGTATCAGGGAGGGTCCTCGCGGATGACCGTCGCTTTGTGTCCCCATCGGACAGTCTCAAGCTCGAGCGAGTCAAGAATCTTGCATTGCGACGAAGACCTTTTTTACCCCCGAACCTCGGGCGCCTCTTCGGGCTTCTCCCTCCCGCCGCCCGTCGGCTCGACGCAGCCCTGCCCGCGCATCCAGACCGCCTTTGTGTTCTCCGCGCCCGGCAGTGCGTCGCCACGGTCTCTGACTGTCCCCACTTTCTTTCAAATTTGATTATCCGGCCTCCGCTGCCACATGCACGAATTTTATTCAGTGTTTACTTGCATCATCAGCCCGCTGGCGCAATGTGAGTTTGTGCACACCCAGTACCAACTTGCTTCCCTTATGGGAAGCGAGGCCAGATAGTTTCACCTGCCTGAAGGTTCTCAAAGTGGAAATATTGCGCCCTTCTCTCATCCCTTCCCACATCCTCAGTGTAGGAGTGAATTGGGCTCAAATCACAGAGCTCAATCTGTTCCTCATCACAACGCCGGCTCTCGACGAGTGTCTCCATATTTTGAAGCAGAGTATAAGCCTCGCGCGGTGCAGCATGAATGCTATCTGCTTGCTCAGTTCGAACGATTTCGGACATATCCATCTTCCCGAGCTAGAGTAGAGCATTTGGGGCTCACATTGTATGGGGAGGGTACCGGAAACCTTCACCCGGATTCCAGGTTCCTCGTGTCTCTAGACACTATTTCTATCACCACGCTCCAGTCTTTGAAAATTCGGTGGAACGTAACTCGGGGACCAAATCGGCCCTACTTTTGGCCGCCTAGCTATGCTTCCAGATTCATTGATTTTTTGGGAGAGTTGGGAAGCCACCTCAAAGCTCTACACCTTGCCTACCTTCCCTTCACCACTCAAGAAGTCCTTCAATGTCTTCGGGTTGTCCCTTTGCTCAAACATTTGGATGTATCTCTGCGCAGCCAGGATACTATACGAGGGGCGAAGGGGTCGGGGGAGCTTTGGGGCTAGGACTGTTGTGGCGGGAGAGCGACGTGGCGGGGGAGGTGACCCTGGCGGTGGACAGCACGGCAGCGATCCGTGCATCCCAGATCCCGAGGCCCGGCCCCTCGCACTGGATCTGGGACATGTGGGACAATTACGTGCGGATGGTTTTGCGGAAGCACCCAAACGCGCGCATCACAGTACGCTGGACTCCGGGACACCGCGGCATAGCAGGAAACGAGCGGGCAGACGAGGAAGCAAAAAAGGCGGCGCAGGACGGCGACGCGGGCAAAATCCCGAAGACATTCCGGGGGGCCATGCCGTGGAGTCGCTCGGCCAGGCTGCAAACCTACAACGCAGACATGAAGGCTGTTGTTGCTTCGGAATGGGCGAGATCCCCACGTTACCAACGCATGAAGAGACACGACCCCTCACTACCCTCGACAAAATTCGTCGAACTCGCCACGGGCCTCCCCCGCAAACTTGCGGTCATCCTATTCCAGCTGCGCACCGGGCACACCATTCTGAACAAGAACCTGCATCGAATCAACCGGGCCGACTCACCTGTCTGTCCCTGCTGTCGCAGGGAGGACGAGACTGACCTCCACTACCTCATACATTGTCCAGCGCACGCCAACGCTCGCGCCGAGCTGCACCGAGTGGGTGGACAATCGAGCAGAGACATATCGAAGTTGCTGTCCCGCCCGAAGCTCTTGCCGTTGTTGTTCCAATTCATCGCCCGGTCGGGCCGTTACCGCACCGTCTTCGGAGAGCTCCTCAAGATCACAGCGGACGATGTAGCCAGTGGAGACTGAGTAGATTCCGGCCTGACGCAGCTCGTGACATCCCGTCGCACCCCGCATCATACGATCCCCCTATAATTATACATTTCTACTTACTCGCATTAATACCCTAGCTTTCAGCGCGCCCTTGGGCCGCGCTCGCGGGACTTCCCCCGCTTCGAGTCTACGACTCCTAGTCATGCCGAATTCACAGTATTGAGTAGAATTAGTATATTAACCTAGATACTTACGGTACAAGAGGCTCGGGAGAAGAAAAAAAGAAGAAAAGGGGAGTGTACCACGCTGCAAGTTCAGAGTAGAAAGAACCCTCGCCCCGGTCAAGTCCTTGAGTCAATCTAAGTTCAGCTTAACCCTTAGGCCTTAAGGAGAGCACTTACGATCCACAAACAATTCGCCCCAGCCATTCATCCCCACTGATCTCCACCAAGTCTGAAAGTCAAAATAGTATATGACTTTCCCTTTTCATCTACGTTGAGCGTCTCGTACGTAGTTTCTCGATGCCCAAATAGTTCTGGCGGACTGGAATCCCGGTTGACATGGAGTGTGACGCTTCGCAAACGCTGGTGAGATGGAAACAAATTGGGTAAGCAGACTACGTAGAGTCAGATTGTGTTGACTTAAATTCACAAGATGCGCACCTTGCGGTGGTAAAATTTGCGAAGCCTTGAAGAAGTGAAAGGTTTCTGATGTCGCAATTATTAACTGGAGGGCACCGGGAGTGTGAGGGAACAGTTTGGCCCCGAAGGAAAGAGATGCAATGGGCGGCTTAGGGGAAAGGGATATAATCCAGGTAAAAAACTGGTGATCGTTGATGTAATCACAGTCGAATGTTTTCAAGCGTTGGAGCGCAGGAAGCGAACTTGAGATGGCCCCAGGCAGTTCCCGAGAAAAATGCACATTCAACCTGAGGCTTTCCAAGCCTCCATATCGGAGATAACGTGCACCAACATCGCCAAGTCTCATGACGACGGAATCGAGATCCATCTGCGATATGGTCCTCCTGCGCAGGGGAGTACCTGGCCAGTGTATTCGCCCTAGTCTAAGCGAGGTGAATTGGGGGATGACGGTGAGTATTTGTCCCACAGCATCTGCATACTGCAAATCCTGGCCGGTTGGGGGATATATGTAAAGCAGTCGAGGAAGCCCAGTGAAGTTGACTGTCCGGGTCAAAAACGCAAAATTTTGGGTGGAAACCGAAAAAATTTATATACCGGAAAAGTGAGTAATGCAGGCTAAAACACCCCTCTGTACCCAATAATTGTTTACAGACTCGAGGCACATTGAATATAGTTTAATCTGTTGGGAAGTTCCCAAAAAGGTAATTAGCAGTGCTGCACCGCCACCGTCCCGGCTGCGGGAAATTCGAGGGCGAAAAATATGAATTGAGTTTTTCGAGGTTTTGACCCGACAGATGTCTAAAGCATCTTCTTCTGGTGTCATTTACATCATTTATATGACTTTCTGACAACAACTGGGTCGTCAGTAACGATCACCAAATTTGGACTCGAACTTGTCACGAAGTTCGGTCCGTAACCAAACTGTACTGTACAATTTCGTTCAAATCGGCAGTCACGCGTCACGCACCCCCCTGTCGATCACGAACTTTGGTCGACGTCACACGTCACTCGGGCCTCTGTCGAACCTCCAAGCGGTCACACAGGCCCCAAATTGCCTAAATAAAAATAAAAAAAAAGGGCAAAAAGGCAAAATTTCCGGTTCAAATGCCGAAATTTTCGAGGTGTCACGCAGAAAATCGGCAGCTGCTGAAATGTCGAATAGGTAAAATGGGTCACGCATCACACCCCCTGTCGATTTGAACGAAATTGTACAGTACCTTCATTCCCCACCTTATCGGCTCGTAGGAAACAGGCAGGAAGAAGTCCAGAGCAAGGACGGAAACTCGAGAAGAACTTGACGCACAATGAACTTGGCACCGACCCTTGCGAGTAAAAAATTCGGCGTTGAGACTGAACCCGCAGGACGAAGACAAGAAGAATCAGGGATCGAAGTCCGAACAGCACGAGTCTGAATGAAGCAAATGGAATCCGAAAGTCTCGCAACTGTCTGAGTCTTCGTTCCGCTGCCATCTCCGCGCTGGGTATTGACTCGCTCTTGAGGCCGCGCGCATGCGCGCGGGAGTGGCGACATCGTATACGTTAAATGAATTAGGGCGGGGCTTGATTTTGTGGTGAGGGGAAGAAAGGAAGGGAGGAGACGGAAAGAGAGAGAGAAGAGTGGAGAGAAGGACGTTGCTTACCAAAAAGCTTGGCGCGCAGTCGGCGCAGGGACTCGTGCCCTGCGGAGAAAGTAAAGTATGTTAAGATAAGAGCAACAGCAGTACCGAAGGAGCGAAGCAGGGAATATAGGAATGGAGCGTAAAGCACCACAGAGGCGCGAGTAGTGGACAAGGAATGTAAATAAAGGAATGGGTGGACAGTCATACAAATACCAGTCCCGAGGGAGCAGGACCAGTCCACACAGTATAATGAAGAGGAGAAAGCGAAAGAAGAGAAAGCAGGACGCCACGCACCCCGTAACGACCACTGTGCTCGCCCGCTCCAGTCTTAGTTAGCCCACCGACGCACCAGACCTACAGAGGCCGGAAAAATGGGGTCAGCCTAAGATTGGTGGATGGAAAGAGAGAGAGAGGTGAATAGCAATATCGAAAGCATCAGAGGATGTCGCAGAAGATGCGAATGATAAGCCAGATGTGCTTTCTTTCTGTTCACAGTACAAGCTGAAATAATTCATAATGAAGTGTTGGATATATACAAGGAAGGGCCAAAAGCTTCGAGAGGAAATTTGCTGCAACCGTTGGACAATGTCAATCATTCCAAGTCATTACCATACCCCCACGAGGCCCCATTCCGCACATGGCCCCTTATATACTCCATTGGAATGCCGTCTATATCATTCCACTCCACAGTGTTGGTGTCCTCGCTGGCAACATCACCGACTGTGATGCCGTCAGTGTTCGCGACCTCACGCATGTTTAGTATTAGGCGAGCCATAAACACTGCAGAAAGGCTGAGAGACAGGTCAAATGAGGTAATCAGACACCATGGACATGGGACTGACGCGCTCGCCAACCAGGCAAGATTGCCTGCGAAGAAAGGCTTTCCACATGTCAGACAGTTAACAATCTATGACTAACATGGTACCTACGTCGCCGAACTGATATGGAAAAAAATGTATTAGCATGAGACAATATACATGGGCCAATGACACACATAATAGACTAGGATATTGGCCACGTCCACCACGGCTATGACACTGTTATGTTCTTTATGAGTATGCAGGAATTCATTTCAACTTGGATAATCTCACCAAAAATAGACAGATCCTAATTGTCAATTGATCAAGTAAGTGTCAACACACGTTGGATTTCTAGAGAAGAGACACACCATCTAGGACAAAACAGTTCACAAATGGAGAGTGATAGTTTTCATGCCACCAATGCATTAGGCCTCGCAGAAGTGTGAATGCAAAAATGAGTAGGTCTCGGAAGAGCCTGTGGCGTGTCAAGCAGCAGATCTGATATTCCATGTCTGTGACTCACCCTGCCTCCCATGCGCCTGCGAAGCCTGTGCAGATTTTTGATCAGGTAGTGGAATTAAAGTCACGAAAAAACCTACGGATTGCCCTGACCAATGAAATGAACAATCAAAAGATGTGTGAATGGAAAGGCAGACTCACGAGACATGATAAAGCATGCAGTAGCTTCCGGGGAGCGAAGCTGCCGTGTCGGTGGTGCCACCAAGCCACTGCAAATTGGGGTCATATACAATTCAAATGACCTGCCAGAGCACGCACTATTCCTATTGCAAAGGATCCCACACCTCCAAGACTGAGAACCCCGAGGATGACTCTGTTGCGGTTGAACAAGGCGTAGACACGCAGAGTGAGAATTGCTGTGAAGCAAAATGCAAGCCCATATTCAGCTGATAACATGGACCGATCATATGGAAAGCAATGAACCATAGGTGATGATGTCCTGAGCCAGGAGAAAGATTTTCTGAACCAGGGGTAGCACCTTGCAGCTATTTTGCAGCCTAAGCTTCAGCCAATATCTTCCTCTCAGGGACCTACATATCCATCTGTCCCGCTGAAGTGAACAACTGGTGGCAATCACATGATTGTCACACACCTGAGAGCCGCCAGTTCCAAAGGTGAGTGCCACCATGATGATGTTTGTACTGAGGGCCAGGTAGCGGACAAGCATGAACCAAGGCTTTGGCCAGGGCCACACAATGTGTATTTCAGTGGGAAGAGTAAGCAGATAGTCGTAGATAAGGAGGACTACGTGGAAACATGAAAGTCTCATAGACTGAATCCAGATTGAGACGTACCAAGGCCTGCAAGCATGGGCCAGTTGTTCAGTTGTTCTGCAGAGTTTTGAGACATAGACTCTGCCGCCATTGCTCCTCAGTGGCCAAGACAGTGTTCAAAGGCCAGTGGCAGTGGGAGATGAGTCAATGATGGGAGGGGAAAAGAGATACAAACAAAAGCGTGGAAAGCAGAGGAAGTGGTGCCATAAGCTGATGAATGTACATGTGACCCAATCAGGCCGGCATTCAAGGTTTGAACAAGCACCAGGGGCCAATTATAGCACACGAGGCAAGTGAATTTTGTTGTAACATCTCTCTATGACACAAACGTGAAGATTTGATCGCTCACAATGGTTCCAGTGCTTCAACACAGAGTATTATGACCAGAACTGAGGGTGTAGTGGGGGTTACCAAATCGGGACTCAAACTTGTCATGAAGTTAGGTCCGCCACCATACCCGTGAATCACGATCATGCACAGCATGAGGTAGATCTGTCTATGAAACGTGTCGATAGACAGACCAGTCGATCTGAGTTCGAATTTGCATGGGGCGCGATCAATCACGTTTTTATCACGTGCTTTCCACGGGACCGAAACGAAAATATTCAATTCCGCAGTAAAGGAAGAGGGAAATTCATGGAAAAATTTGGGGAGGCACCTCTACCATGCTATTAAATAAAGCCCTCTTCAGAATGTTTTGTACTGTATGGTGCCCAGTTCGAGAAGGTCGGCCCCAGATATGCCTCCCAGCCCAACCTGATCAGTATTTGGGAAAGTCACAGTCTGAAGCCACTGTTGCTTCAATGGCCTTGGACCTGTGATGATTTAATGTTGATTAAGAATTTTGTAGTGAATGCGCGACCGAACTCATATCGTTTGAACTGTGCAAATTTGTATATCTAGCCATTCATATAATTGATTCCGCAGCGAAGAAGAAACCTGGAATTTTGCTGGGTGGAATGGCCTTTACAGCAATTTGCGGTACATAAGGTGTGGACCATTTTATTTTTGTTTTTAGCAGTTTTGACTAGAACAGCTGCGACGGGCTCAATTTTGATCGGATTTCCTTGAGAATAGGTGCGTTCGAGTCGCATGTAAAATCCGCAGAGGATCAAGCACCAGCTTTTTTGATGTACTTACGTAATATAATTTCTTCAGAAAAATCATGGTTCCCACTAGGACAGCTGTAGCATAATGAATAATTGCCCGATTGACCTAGTTTTTGGATATGTCATGTATCTGAACTATCTCTAGGGGACTGTCAGGTCCTCAGATATGGGTATGGCCAAATTCCAGTACAGAGTGCTACTTCTCTTGAGACCTGAATATTGGCCTAGCCAAAATGGGTGCAAAATCATGTTCAGTCAGTATATTGCTTATGGCAGTGTGCCATCCTCTAGTGACATCCCAGCTACAGAACATATTCAAGAATTAGGTCAATCGGATCATTATTCATTATGCTACAGCTGTCCTAGTGAAAGCCATGATTTTTCTGAAGAAATTATATTATGTAAGTACATCAAAAAAGCCGGTACTTGATCCTCTGCGGATTTTACATGCGACTCGAACGCACCTATTCTCAAGGAAATCCGATCAAAATTGAGTCCGTCGCAGCTGTTCTAGTCAAAACTGCTAAAAACAAAAAAAAAATGGTCCGCACCTTATGTACCGCAAATTGCTGTAAGTAATCAGAACATCACATTAGTAATCTGTCCAGTTATGTGGCCTTGCTGGTAGCAAGTTGTTCCTTGAGATATTGATCAACTCTTTGCAGGTACTTTCCTTCCAATGTTACCCTTCCAACAGGGACGGCGATCCCATTTTGGGCCGGGACAGATCTAGATCGTACGTCACGAAAATCTTCGGCGTGCGCTGTTCATCTAATTGTGTCTAATCCTGTACAGCACGGACCTGAAACAGCGGGCACTTTGATTCGGCGCAGGCCCAGCTCGTCGCTCAACAAGGTAGCTAGCTATCCTTAACTTCTGCTCCTTCCCTGGCTGAATCCTATCCACAGACAAGCCCGATTTCGTGCAAGGCCAGACCACTCCTGATGGCAAGAAAAGTAAACCGTCAATCGGGGCCATTGTCGGTGGCGTCCTTGGTGGAGTGGCCGTTCTCGCCATAGGTGCAACGATTGCGTTCTTTTCCTCCGAAAGCGCAATCGCAAACCTACCGACGAGGGGGGTGTGCGCCCATATATGAGCCGACCCCAGATCCACGGCCGCTCCGTGTCGGATATCTCGGGAAAATTGATTCTCATGCCTCAGGCCATCTCAATAGTTCACTCTCAGAGGCCCGGAACGATTTATACTACCGGCACGATCCACACTCGGACCGGCGGCGTTCATTCTTTACCCCACTCCAGATCCACGTCCCCTTGTGCACCCCATGTCGCCGCACTTACCAGCACGGGTCACCCACTGCGAGGATGTCATCGAGCCGTTCACCGTGCGCCCGACGTCGCCGCCCGTCTCGATGCCGCCCATGACGCGCAAAACCTTGGAAACGACTCTGCAACGACAAACAATCACGATATCCCCGCTGCAATGGTAGTCCAAGAAGGCCATGCACCGGAGGGCAGCGAACGTGTACGCTTGAACCCTCCGGCGTACAGCCCGTATGCTTCCTCTCCTGGGCCTGCAGACCCAATGCCGCAGTCTCCTGGGCGGAGGGAACTCACCCCATGCCACCGCACTTGCCGCGAGAAGGCTTCTGTCGACACGCAGCAGTCCTCCGACTCAGGTACAACTCACGGGGGCGGCGAAAGCGTATCTGCCACTGGCATCGACGAGGTGATTGGCAGGATGGGGTTGTTAATGAGGCCCGAGAGTTTCGTCGGCAGCACGATGGGGGCGCACATTGTTTAAACAGTGTGCGCCCCCATCGTCTACCGCAGGCACAGTTATCTACTGGATTGTCCTCCGCCGTGCGTCACATCCCTCCTCGTATCAATTGGCCTGACACGCCCGGACGGAATGAATGCAGCTCAAATGCCATCTGACCGATTTGACATGAGACTCGCGCGATTTGAGCGCGACCAGGAGCGCCGGCTGCAGGACGTTACGCGAGAGGTCGAATTGATGAAATGGAAACGCGAATTGACGGATGACAAAATGTGAATTTGCTCGGAGGGAGCGCAGGGCGAGCGACGAAGGCAACGGGATCATAGGTTTGCGCCCGCCCAGAAGTACTGTAAAATATGTTACAACTGATCTCGAAATTAATGAGACGATCGAGTTTTTTTTTTTTTGGCTTCCCAAAATGGATTTTTCTCAACAACGCCGACTCTCCGAGTACCACTTGCATTTGGTTTACAATACAGTCATTGCATGGAACTCATAGGGACCTGAATTTGCGCTAAAAAGTGCTCAAATTATGTCTATTTGGTGTAGAGGTTTCTAGCAACTTTCTTCCATCATACAGTTCCATGGGAAAGTTTGAGCAAAAAGTCGAAAAAATCTAAAAAAAAATCAGATTTCGATTGCCAGCCCTCATTTTGGGCAGAATTCGACCAGATGTACGTTTCTTGAATTCTGATTCACCCTTGCTTTCTTCAATATAATACAAGCTTGTGGTCTTTTGGCCTTGTACAAGGTCACAAGTTATTTGTTAAAAGTTTGATGTCGCCGCGCTGGAGGAAAGTTAACGTGAGCCTGAGAAGGCTCTCACCCCCCAAATCGCGTACCCCGTACTCTCGTCTCGCGTATCTTCGTTGAGTGTCTTCCGAGACATGGGCGTGTGCCATCACTGGCGGAATATAGCGCTGTCTACCTGCGAGCTTTGGAGTTCCATCGATATCGATGCCGGACCTCCCTCGTACGGACCGATGGTGGAATATTCTATTGATGCAGTACTTCCCCTGGTTAAGAAGTGGTTTTGCAGGGCAAAAACATGTCCGTTGACCTTGACGATCCGCTCCTCATACCGCTCCTCATACCGCAAACTCCCGATATCGATGCTTTGGATAATTTTCGAGGTTCTGGACGGATTCGTCGGCTCGAACTCCGCCTTCGCAGCGAGGACCTTCAATCTCTGAAACAACTTCGCATCTCACTTCACGCCCTCCAGCTCCAGGCAATGGATGCTTCGCGACGAGAATCAGGTTGAAATGGACGCGTGAGTTGTGTTCGAAGATGGGGGAGTGGAAGTGGAAATTGAGGATGAAACGCAGTCTCTCCTAGACAGACGCTACAAACGAATTTACCTCGTACCTCGGTTGTTTGTAGTCTGTTGATTACCTCGATCGTTTGATTGCTCCGAGCAATCAAACGATCGAGGTAATTTGCTCGCCACTCTTATTACCAATCTTCGCGTCCTGTCACACCTGGTCACACGCAATCGCGACGCGTCTTCTCGCTTCCACCTTACATTTCGGATTTGAATGCCCGGCGCGCAAGGGCAATGGACACCATCAATTCTGAACTCCGTGCCTCATAATGTATTCCAGCTGTGTTCCGCAGGGATAAGGGAGCCATTTTGAACCACATTCCTCACAATGGCATTTTAAACCCCGTGTCTCACAATGGAACATCAGTGCATTATAATGTATTTTGGCTGGGTTCAGCAGGAATAAGGGAGCACTTTCAAACTCTTTATAAAATCTTTGCGTTTTTTATTTCCTTTTTCGGAGGTGCGAACTTTATCTCCGGGTGATTTCAAATTTCAGGGAACAACAGGATCAAAAAAAAGGAGGGAGACGGCCGGAGGCCGTCGACCACCTTGTCAAACTCTTTATAAAATCTTTGCGTTTTTTATTTCCTTTTTCGGAGGTGCGAACTTTATCTCCGGGTGATTTGAATAGATGCCCTGCTTCCTGGATTTGAATGCCCCATGCACTGGGTGGTAGGTTCCATTGTGAGGCATGGGGTTCACATTGAAATTGGGAGCGCTGCTGCGCCGCTCGCATCATGTTGTCTTGGAACCCCCCTGTCCGTCGCCTTCCGCTCGTATATATATACCCTGTGTGTCGTACCTTCGAGTAGTCTTTTGTATCCTCCCGTGCTCGTACTCCGCACCCCGAATACACTTTCCCGCGACCACCCGTGACCTCCTTTCTCACAGTTCAAAATGACATGGTGAGGCACATGGTTCAAAATGGTTCCCTTATCCCTGCTGAACACAGCTGGAATACATTATGAGGCACAGGGTTCAAACATTGTGGGGCACGTGGTTCAAAATGCCTTTGTAAAACATAAAGTTAAAAATAAATTCCTTATTTCTCTAGAACCGCTCAATTCCCGTTCAAAGACCAGATAGGTCACGCTTTTCAAAACGCCAGCCATTTGAACACACCTCTATTCCGCCATTCAAGAGTCTTGCTAGGGTTTCCCAGCCACCTCACAAGGGCTAATGCCGGCCTAGGCAGTTAGTTAAAAGGGATATGATGTGTCTCAGACCATTACAGAGACGCTGGACGATGGCCCTGGTAAAGGGTTGAAGTGGGAAGCCGCTAATGGAGCAACCATGGAAAGTGCCCAACCATCCTGGAAATGGATTGGGGCTACTGCACATCCCTGACTAAGGGTGTATTATGAGGGAACATCTGTTTGAACAAGAGTGCTTACTGTTTGACATCATCTGGTGTCCTCGGGGCTGCCAAGAGAAGGTTGCGCTCGGTTGATCTATGCTCTCAATTTTCAAGTTAAACAAATGTTCCTCCTCTCCCAATAAGGAAATATCCCTACATCCCACATCCCACAAATTGCAAGTCCTTTCTCCAGATCGCATCCAGCCATCCTGATGTGTCCACAGAATTCTTGTGTAGCACCCTGGTCCATGCCTCCGTGGCGTTTGAACACAACCCTGAGCTGTTTGTACCACCTATGCAGTTTGGGGGGCGCACCAACTGCGAGATACATACAATGAAACGAATTACAAATGTGCGCTACTACACTCCTCCAGGCGATATCTAAGCTTCAACTATCGACCGTTCTCTTTTAGCGACGCCGCCTGCACCAGTAGCCCACCAGTCCCACCAGCGCCCGCAAGACGGCTGCCTCTCAAACCATCTCGATGGACTCTTTCCAGCGCAGGTTTCCCTCGTAGAATTCAAGCAGCTGAGGGAGGTATCAATAGTGTGTCGGAAGTTGGAGCGCAACTGGGAGGGCAAGCACCTTTTTGGGGAACTTTTCGTGACAC
Organism: Mycena olivaceomarginata; assembly: GCA_029378375.1. Classification (NCBI taxonomy): domain Eukaryota; kingdom Fungi; phylum Basidiomycota; class Agaricomycetes; order Agaricales; family Mycenaceae; genus Mycena; species Mycena olivaceomarginata. The sequence goes on along the minus strand of JARKIC010000094.1, from coordinate 366,253 downwards.
ACCTCCGAGTCCGCTTTCATGTGCTCGCCGGTATGGCTGATGCGCTGATTAGGAAATCTATCGCAAAGAATAAAAGAAAGACGGAGGAGACACGTACAGCGTGAAGTAAATGACAAGATGCTCGTCCACATGGTCGACGGTGTCGATGATCTTGATGAGGTGCTCCCAGGTCGCTTTGTGCATGTGCTGCGACATGTCTCCGATGACGATGTTCTCGGTCGGCTTGTTCGCCGGGGTGGACAACGACGCGAGGGTGCTGTTCTCTCGCAGCTTCTTCGTCGGCCGCTCGTCGGGGTCTTCCTGTCTGCCGGCCACCTTGCCCGACGACTTCCGCCCGCGCTTCTTCGTGCCAGACGCGGACGAAGAGGCCTCCGCGTCCAAGGCGTACGCTGCGGAGGACATGCGTGCCCCGCCCTCGGAGACGGGCTCCCCCGCAGCTTTCCTGGGGAGCTTTTCGCCGCATTTCGCCATAAAGGCCTTGATGAGCTCCGGTGCGTTTCTGCACGAAAAGTCAGCGAGTGACGCAGATCCATCAAGTACCACCTACGCGTCATCCTCCATGACCCAACTGTTTTGCGACTTGTCGTATCCTTTCCACTGGACGTAAAACCCCAGCTTCTGAGGATGCTAGAGACCGGTGCCTTGGTTTGCCACGCATTTGAGAGCGAGCCGAAGCTAATTTAAGCTTACCTTCCGGAAATGACCCCTTTTTGCCTCTAAGATCGCTTCAATCTCGTAGTCCTCCTTCTCGGTGCCGTCGTCCTCGTCCCCTTCCAAAACCTTCGCGTCCTCGGGCCTGGACGGTGTTCTATTCGTTTTGGCTGGCGCCATACCAAGATAGCAGATGCTGGTTGCAACTACGTGATCTGAACGACTATCTTCAGATTTCACGCCCAGTAGACTAGAGAAACTGAAGCGAGCCTACATAGTGGTACTCGGCAATGCACTGCAGATTTCAAACTCCGACGATGGCACAGAGTGGTCACTCAACAGAACTCTTGCTACAGGCACTTTGAAGATGGCTTTGTATGGAGAAATATGCTGGCATGGTCCCTAGATATAGTGTTGTTTTGGCAGATCTGCAATTACTGTCTTGTCCCGCCTGAAATGAATATTTTCAGACTTAGAATGCCCAATAGCACTTGATGCAGAGCTTCTATTTCCAATCCACCAAAACAGGATTTTTTGCAATCATTTATCACACATTTCATACTGCCAACATTTTCCGATAGGCGGCACGACGATGGAGTTCTGTTTTGCAGTGCGATGAAAGCAAAAGACCGTAAATAGGGGCAGAACACAGCTAATTTCCAAATGCGGTAATACCATCTTTTCCATCACCGAATTTTGGCAGCGTTGCCGAGCACCATACATAGTTGCAACGTCGGAGGCATCACGTGAGATGTATCGGTTAGCCCGGGCCGTGCCCGGCAACGACCTGGACCGGAAAACGTAGTACGCGACTTTGCTTCTATAGGAGACAAGCGGTGGGCGGGACGAAACCTCGAAAATCAACCTCCGAAGTCGAACCTTCGCGAAATCGAGTCAATTTTGTCAGAACCCGGTCAGAGGCATCATTGCAGGGCTTTCAATGGAAGACATTTTGAAACGTGTGACTTTGACGGCGGGGTGATCCGGGCCTGAAGCCGAATTCGCTGCCCTTCGGATTGATTTCAATTCCAGCGCGGTCCCAGAGCCATCTTCTGGGACAGTTTTTTTCGGAAATGGATAGTCCTGGTCATTCTGGAGAATGTGGCTCAGCTGGCTCTCGAAATGAAGAGGGTTAAGAGAAGGGCTGTTTGCAGTGTGGGACAGGCAAAGGGTCATGCCTCCTGTCAGATATCAGAGATTAGTAAAAACAAGATAGATTTATAAGAATCATCAGTGAGCCGAATGTCGCGATGAGTAAAGATCTGCATCGCTCAGAACGATCATGATGGGATATAGTTGATGTGTCAATTTAGCCGACTTCCTCGCTGGCCCACCGTTACCCACCTCGGTAACTATCCATCCACCTCATCCAGTTCCTCCTTGAACCGCTCGATTGATTTGTCTGAAAGCTGTGATAGCCGTTGCCTCCTGGTACCCGAGTATGGTTTCTTAGTCAATTGATAGCTGCAAAGGCGATAGTCGAAAGGAAAGGAATCCTGACATCTTCGAAGATTAGCATGCACCTGTGGCGTGTGAAAATAAACAGATGCATACTGATACAAGGCATCTGCTTACAGCGGTTTGCAAAATTGATGACAGTAGCCATGAAAAAAAACAAATCACAACATTTCAATGTATCTTGCTTCTCTTGTCATTCCTCGCCCTCTGAACTGATTTCCGACATTTTTCAAGCTACCCGGGTCATTTTCGTCAGTCAAACTATGGATTTCCGTCTTTGAATGAGCCAAAACGGATCACGGCAACTTCGGCCGTTTCGGCCCTGGTGACTTCGGGATGCCGCAAATACAGCTCGCTTCTTTCTCGCTTCCCTTTCGTCTTGATTCTCATCGTCTACAATGCCACGCTGAGGGCCAGCGCAACTCTTCACGGGTCGCGACGCCCTCTAAAGCGCCCTCCCACCTTTCAGTAGTCCAAAATCCAATGAGAAAACACCTTCGCTTCTCACTAAAACCTCACGGAAACGCAAACCCACCTCGACCTCGACCCGCCGCTCTTCATTACTCTGCTGCTTCTGACGAATTTTCACATTCTCCTGCTATTTCTCCCGGTGCCTGTGCCCGTTCTTCCATGGCAATGGTGACAATCCCGATAAACTTGGTGAAGTTTTCAATCTTGAGGATAGTGAGGAGGAACCGCCCAAGAAACATCAGAAAAAGAAGGCTGGTTCCTACTTCATTCACCGCTGAATTTCTCAGTGTCACAAGCGGCTGCATTGTGCTCTGCTCTTCTCCTCTTGCCAAAATTCTGCGGGCAACCTCTGAGTAGGCCTGCACCTGTGTTTTCGCGCTTGTCGCGCGTTGGCAGCTGTTGTGAATCCTTCAGCGCCGAAAATTCTGCGTGAAAGAACTTTCGAAACCCAAGTTCTCCGGCACGAGTGGCACTTCTACGTCTTTCCCTGCCCCTTTCCCACCCATGTGCGCCGTTTCTACTGGTGCTGGTCTCGTCTCAACATCTCAGGCAGTCGCAAACACAAAAATCGAATTCAACGCCACGGTACTGCGCCGGCACTTTGGTAGCAGCAGCCTTAGGGATCTTACAGGCACATACAGTCAATGTGAAGGACTCTAATATTGCGTGTAATTTCTAGCTATATGGTACATCAAGTATTAGTGTCGAATCGATTCTGCGCGGCGCTCAGATCATGCTTGCGCAGCACGAGGAGGGTACTTTACAGCTGATCTCGAAACTAATGAGACGATCGGATTTTTTTTTCGCATTCCAAAAATGGTAAGTTTTTGCAGACCTTCTTTAAGTATGTGTGCGAGCCTCGGATGCGGAAGTCCAGTTCAAAATACCTTTGCAGTATCAAAGATCGCAGAAATTGATTCCAGAGAATCAACGCTCATATGAGCATATGGTCCATAGCCATTCCAGGACGCCCACCCATTGGGACTCGACTTCCAACAGTCCGATGTCTAGATTTTTGCCCCTCCGACGTGAGACATTGGTCCAAGTTGCAACATTGGTGTGATGCTTGCGCAGCTCAGTAAAGATATCCTGTGGCCATGGCTGGAATTTCATACCATCAACCTGTGGAACAGTTAGTTTTACCCACAATGCAGAAATGTACACACCAAATCATTCGTTGACTTGATGCGAAAAATAGTTTCATCACGGCCACATCGTTGGAAGACTTCGGGACGGTCTCTGAGGCGGCGGCACAGGTTTAAATTCAACCAATACTTCATCCTAATTAAGGTTGGATTTCAGCAGAACCTAGGTTGGATTTCAGCGGGCGTAGGATAATTTCCATCTCTGTATAGGTTGATTCTGTTAGGTTGATTGGCAACCTATTAGGGGTCAAAAACAACCTATAGCTGAATCGGGTTTGGTGATGAATGTCAGTCTATGGCAGGATAATTTGAGCAACCTATGAGTAGCCTATTATTTGTTGATTTCTGCCGGCCCCCAATTTCAATGCCAAGTCTCAGCGCTATTTAGTGGTTTTTGAGGCAATTTATTCATGTTGCCACACCTGATTTAGATGCTCCCAAACTCTTTTGCTAGTCACTTCAGGAACTCATTTCTGAAGGAAACTGTGTATTCAGTTCTCGTGTAGGTACCGTGCCGGTGATGTCATACACGTCTTTGAGGTTTTCTGGCTCTGGACCACGCCGTCGACAGTCCTCCTCGATCAGCACCCTGCCCGCATCCTGCCCGTGATGGTATTAGTCTGAATTGGATTTTTGGGGCTCGCCGGTGTAATTCAACATCTCGTTCGCCCGCATCGGAACTGGAATAGGAACCAATTATAGAGCAATTCTCTGGTGTTTCGCCGTAAGGACTTTAATCAAGCCGTTCATGGATTCCAACAAAGCTGTGATGCCGGGTTCCTGTTTAATTTCCGACTGGCTCTGAGACGTAGGCATCTGAGAGAGGCTTCGAACAGCACGAAAATGCGATTCATGACATGCTACGGGTCTCTAGAAGCCATATCCACGTCTTGGAATAATAAAAAAACGAATTTTGATAGGCAAAATCGGGTCTCGACGACGAAATTTGTCCGGAAAAAAATCGGCCGATCGGGGTCCGCTGGGCCCTAGCCTCCAAAGGGAATGTCAGGGGTCCTCCATCAGCCGACATCTCCTCGCGGCCATCTGTCACCTGCCAAGAATCTGATGCCAATGAATATGACTTCGACAACATAAGTTAGCTGCAATCACAGCGCCGGTTCGTGAATTAAGCGGGCATTTAAGTTAGCTACACTTCTCTAAGTATCGTAAAACAAATAATTCGGCCCGAAACTCGATTTGATATACAGTCTTTCCATGGTCCTTGCATTTTCCGTGGTCCTTGCATGTTTTTTTTTTTTTTCCTGAGCCTGGAGTCTGTATTTTCAGTGGTTTTCTTCACCTAAATCACTTTATAAGATGTGAATACACCTCCCACATTTTTTTCAACAGTTGAGCTTACCTCAGAATTGGGGAATGTGCAGTACAAGGGGCGGATTTGCATTGCCGACAACCGGGGTCAGGAAACTGGGCTGATTTCAACCGGGAAAAGTGCCTAGGATGTGCTCCAGAGTCGTCTGTGTAGAGTACAAAAAAATTGAGGTGAGTGGCTGATCGGGTGGTGTGGAACGAGACGAGGAAAGGGGCCATGTTCACGTGATGTCATTATTTGGACAAACAACACTGTCTAGTCACTCTACCATGGCCTGAGTGGAGTATGTAGAGGCCAGGGAGCATCATTAAAAAGAGATGAAGGAATAAAACCTTGCTATTCATGCTTCACTGGTCGGATTTGGAAACCCACCAATTCTGCAATACGAGCCAATGTTGGAACACAAGTGGGAGGCCTATGAGCACCTATCTGTGTAAGAAGGTCCGGGGAAACATTAAAGGTCATAATGTATGAAAGTTTTTGTTAGGTGATATTTTCTTCACCATTTTTGCACAGAAATGCAAGGACCACTGATGGCCAAAAAATCAGCCCGCGCCAATTCGGCCCAAAAAAAACGAAAGGCGTTGAATTCTTCCAAAATATTTTGTAGGTCCATGGTCTACACGTTTATACGAACCCTGAAGGAACTTGACCTTACCTCAGAACCTTCATTTTTGGCGAGAAATCCAGATTTCTGAAAGTTCATGCAAGGACCATGGAAAGACTGTATCTGATTTTGGATTCAACAAAATCTAATATTATTTGTTTTAAAATACTTAGAGAAGTGTAGTCAACTAAAATGCCCACTTAATTCACTAGCAGCCAATCAAAGTGCCGGTTTATGAATTAAGTGGGCATTTCAGTTGGCTACACTTCTCCAAGTCTTGTAAAACAAATAATATTAGATTTTGTTGGATCCCAAATCAGATATATCAAATTTCGGGCCGACTTATTTGTTTTGCGATATTTAACTTAAATGCCTGCTCAATTCATGAACCGGCGCTGTGAATGAGCAATGCCAAGCTCTTCGATGATCTTCAAATTGGGGCACAGCCACTAGTACATAGCACTGTCACGGGGATCACTGCGTGACAATCAGTGCCACGGAAGGTATGGTACTTACTGTCGTCTCCTACTGGAGCTGCCCACTCAATTAATTTGCAGCGTACGATCTGCAGCCGTAGGCATTGTGATCTTCCTCTCCCACCGATCTATCGGTGGAAGCAATGCCCTAGTTGCCGCGAACGGTCGCGCGTTTACCGGCGCAGGCGCCTGCTGGACTCAGGTACTGAGCACAAGGTCCGGATGAGTCCTTCCCATTCGCCACCAACATCTCATCTTTTGTTTCTTTTTGTGTGATAGGCCCTGACCACAGACCATGGATTGGATTCCGGAGGAGCCATGATCAGGGGTGAGAAGAAGGATTTGACATCTGGAGTTACGCCACATCCGATGCCTGGTGGACTCAGAGATACGCCGAATTGCGAGCTGCGGATGAAATTTGGATTGGAGGCCTCGATTTTCGCAAATTCGCTAAGGAAGTGGTCTCCGCCGTGGCCTCCGGATCCTCTGAGAACCTTTTGCCGTTCGTACTTGACACGATCTGCATTGACCAGTAGAGGGGAAATTTTGGCGACTGACGGCATCGAGGAATGAGTGAATGCTGAATGAGTATGGAATCCTCGATGAATGAAGACCGCTCCATCGCGAAAACGAAACAAGGACGACTCGACCCCACAAAGTCGAAGCCTCAGAGTCTCCCCGCAGATACACAGCTGCCCCAGCTGTTTGTGACGATCGACGGCCCTCGAAGCCGGAGCCAGTTCAATGGGGCATGTTTTACCATGGCATTCTATAGTCCCCAAGCATCGCCAGCGTAACTCATGCCCTTGGTGCCATGAGCGAGCTCGGGTTGTGCCTCTGTCTCGCGTCGTTTCCAGGACCCAATTTGTGGCGAGATTCCCGGAATCCTGCAGGTCCTGAGCTGAGACAACACACTGGAACTCGCCGTCAGGCCAGAAGTCCCAAAAAAATAGAACCTGTTGTATAGGAATATGGAGACCACTGCTCTGAGCTGTGTGTATGTTATAAGACTTTGAAGCCAGCAGCAAGAGTGGATTTCATACCTCGTGGACGAGTGCTCGAAGCGATATCATTGTCAGACAAATCCTCAGACTCGGATGCGACTACAGATAGTGATGGCGAGCGGGGCCGACTCGCTGGGGGCCGAAAATCAGGGCCCACCCGAACCATTCCAATTAAATCTCCTGGGTGAATGAATGAACAAAACTGCATCCATCAAGTTGTGCGAACCAAAAAACGAGACATGCCTTGCTCATCGAAATATGGAACTAATCGTGGACCTCGAGGCCGTGCAAGATAGTCAGAAACCCAGAGAACGATGGCCACAATTCGGTTGAAGTTACTGGCAAGCAGACAGAGAATTAGGGTGACAGAGAGCAGATCAAGCATGGTGGTGAAAGTTGTAGACAAAGGAGCCACTTTCTGAGACAACGCCCCGTACGATCAGCCATTCAGGAGCTTGGCCAGCCAAGACATGACAAGGATTTTTAATGTCTTGAAACACATGTTTGGCCATTGTTGCTGAGAGATGCCAGCAAGAATAGACGAATAAACCCGAAGTGAGGCTGTCTTGAGGTGCGATGGTGGAAGAAAGAGGCCGAATAATGCTGGCATCGGACCCAACCGATCAGTGCACAGCGCCATGAGCGATGCTGAGTTCACTCACCGAGATTATTTAAAGGTACACCAGAGTGATATCTACCTCCTCACCCAAATTTGGGATGCCTGAGAGGTTTATGCCGAGTGATAAAACAGGGGTAGTTGCAAGCAATTTGCACCTAGTGTTGGTGTTGGTGGTGAATTAAACCGTAGCCGTAAAGATCGGCCAGGGAACGATTTGAACGGCGCTGAGTGACAATAACTCCTCTAGATGTTCTCAGCATAATTTCTGGGCACGAACCGTAACCAAAAAGCGTGCATGCATACTAGCAGATCAAAAGGTGGGATTTTGGGGCGACAGACACCAAGTTTAGGCCATCTGTGCAGCTCCGAGGTTAAGTAAGACTCGGATACACCTCAAAATGTCGTAATCTCAAACCATAATTTTTATGCAAACTGCCGCCCTTGCCACCCATTGCCGCCCATTGTCACACATGGTCACACTGCCGCCCTTTGTCACGTAGTTGCATTGCCGCCCCCAACTGCCGACCCAAAAAGGAAAAGTGCCGCCCCCACAGATATTTTCCGCCCCCACTGCCGCCCCTACTGCCGCCCCCCTCTGCCGCCCTTTGCCGCCCCTAGTGCCGCCCTTTGACGCCACTGCCGCCCCCAAAAATAGTTAAATTGCCGCCCTTTGCCGCCATTACCAGTCGAACTTACGCTCAACTGCCGACTTCTGGGTAAGTTTTGTCACTTGAATACATGTGAATTGCTGTAATAACTACACCACAATGTAGGTAAAGATGCTGTATGTAATACTACGGACAGATGGTATGTAACATAAAGTGAGTGCCGCCCCCGAATGCCGCCACTACCGCCCTTGGCGGCAGGGCGGCAGTGCTGGCGACAGTTTCACTTTGCCCAAGTTGCCGGACCCGGGTTATTTCCCGGGACTTATTTCCAACGCTAAACGGAAGATGCTGGCGATGTGATGGGGGTACAGTGTTTCCTTTTTTGTTTTGGACCTGAATAGATGAAAGTACGGCCTGGTGGTCACCTAAGGACTAATTGAATTGTGCTTCAAAAATGAAAGAAAAAAAAAAAGAGAGAGAAAAAAAAAAAAAAAAAAACACGACTCAAGTCTCGGCTCAAGCTCAAGCCCTCCCCTGATGTCGCGGCATTGATGCATTGATGCATTCTGAGAAGCACCGTCGATGCCTCGTTCCACGGACTTGGTCGGAAAATGCCGGGTCACCAGGTAGCGGCACCCCAAGGACTCGCTGATTTGTGTTTGAGGGAAAGAAAAAGAACTCTGGTCCGTGTTCATGTGCGGGCCTCCCCGACCTAGTAGCGTTGATGCATTCTGAGAAGCACCGTCGATGCCTCGTTTCCCGGATTTCTTTGATGCCGGGTAACGCCCACACCTCTTGACATTGTTCCGCCATTTTTTGGAATGCGGCGAAATTTCCTAGCCTAGCGGCAACTTTTCTGTAGGCCGCATCCTGAGTACAAAGGACCCGCCACTTCACTTCTTTCTTTACCAACATAACCAGGTCGCATTCCACTGTCAACCCGGGTCCCTCAGTAAATCACTGAAATGTTGTTCGCCACCTCCATGGTCGTCTTGTTTTCGCTCGCCGCAGCTTCCCCAATCCAGAACTCCACAGTCCCAACCGGGAACTTGACTATCGTTCCACTTATCAAGTAGGCCACATGTCCCTTTGGATGCAGTCAAACTGATCTTTGACAGTGGAATCAACCTCGGCTATCTCACCCTCAATGGAGACCATGTCGCTTGGTTCTCTGGTCTTCCCAAGAGTGACTACACTGTCATTGGACCAGTACGACTCCACTTTTGTGACTGGTGTTCGTAAGGCTGATCCGATTCCAGGACAGTGTCAACCCTTGCACCCGTACTTTTGACCTCAGGAAAAGTGATGGGGGGACGACTGGTACTTATCAAGAGTTCGGATGCGGGACCCCCGACTATGGGATCAACAAGAACGGCGCATACTACGCACAGTGCGCCACTTTCTCTGAGCCAGATGCCGACGGTGTTCATACCGAATGGCATTGCTCTTAAGATGGTTCGGTCGGGCATTTAGGGACAGTCCTGCCGAGAGGCGGCAACTCCGAAATGCCCTCTTGGAATGCTGGGTATCAGATCCTCATTTACCATTACCCCCAAGTTACCCACGCAGATTGGAACTTTGTTGAGGATCCTATGGACCGCTGTTCCAATGTAGAAGACGATGTTCCGGACTCGTTCAGGAGACTGAAGGCCTCGCTGGCAAGATGGTTGGAGAGTTAACCTTCCCTGACACAAGAGACTATACCTGTTGGCAGCATCGAAAAGACGAGAATTCTGGTATGACTATCAGCTCATATGCAAGGCTCTAGTAGACCGCACCTGTGTAGATAGCCATAAATTTGATGACTTCAGAGACAGGGCAATTAAACACTGCCCCGTTCAGACTGACCATCAATTGATCCTCACTCAAATTACCTGCGTGAGGGGAGGCTCTAGAGGACATATTGCGGCGTAAAAAATACAAGAAAATGTACCCAAGTTGCTTCGAGGACTCGTGAGCTAAAATTCTTCGAGCCGGGCCGGTCCGCATCAACTTCATGATGTTCTCGCCGCTCAGTTATGGTCGTAACTGAAGTCAATCGGCAATTATGCTCAATTTATTGCGTGAGCGCGGGGAGATGGCAACCGTCCCCGCCGAATGGTGCGCCAGACTGTGATGTGATGTAAATAGCATAAAATCAGAACCAATGAGTGTGCGTACATGGTATAAGGTGGGTAGGGCGAGGATTGAAGTACAGAGAGCCTAGAAGGGCAGAGTCAGCGACAATTGTCCAATCATCGATCGTAATCATAAATGATGCTTACCCAAATCTTGAGCTCAACGCTGTTTGCTGGAGGACATCGACAAGGAAGAGAGTGATGTGGAGGTTAGTAATACAAATGAGTTGCCACATGCGGCTTCACGTGCAAACATGCACGCGGAACGGAGCCACAGGCGGCGGATATGCGACGCAGCGCAAAGAAGTCGGAGCGAGATACGATAGAACGTTGAAAGGCAGTACTTGATGCAGCGGGGAATTCGAGGCGGTGCGGGAAGCGAGCCAGAGACAGGCTCCCGGAGTACAGTTGGGAGCAGCCTCTTGAGCGGCCAGGCATTGAGGTAGATTGAGGTCTTGAGCTATTGCGGGCAGTCAACTTGAGGTCTTGAGTCGTTGTATGCAGTGAACCCCTGCTTCAGATCGCGGAGGACCAAGGGGGACAAGGAGGGAGGATGGGAAGTGGGGAGAATGGGGAGAAAGGCGACGTGATGAGGGGAGAGAGCAACCAACCGTTTGATGCCGTCAAACGAGAGGATTGCGTCATGTGCCTGCATCAAAATGATCATCACTCAGCGGAGTTTGAATGACTTAAACGATTTCCACAGATTCTGAGTCACTGTGCACAGACGGCGACCGACGACCAGTACGCAGCCTATGCACTTCAAGTTTACGGGACAACTTCGCAGCCCCCTTACATTCAACCTGTGAAAATTCCTTCCCAGATTTCTTTCCTGGTGCCGAGGATATCAAAGATCCGCACCAAAGACGTAAGATGTTCACTGAAAGATCAAGACGTCCCAAGACACCGAGCCAAAGACCAAAGACGCCCTCCCAAAGACGAAGATCTAAAAAGATGAGTCTCAAAGACAAAAGACGTCAAAGCCAATTGATGGCGGCTCGAAGCCCTAAACGAACGTCGATACGTCGACCGTCGCGCAGAGTTGACATACAGGGCTTGACGCAAGGTACGTGACGCCTTGAAAGTGGATCAGTGATTGGCTTGCAACTGAACAGTACGACGTACTTTTTCGTTTGCCCAGATAAGGTCCACAGTGGCGATGACAGGGGCTGGGTTCCGTCCGCATTCCCTTCCCAGGTTGGATTGTGCAGAATTGCACCATTTTCATCGACGCGCGGAGGATCTCCTGGACCAAGAGGACCTGGAACAGGAGACTTGTTATCGGCCATGCCAGGCAAGTTCTTTATCGTTTCGGTCACCAGGGTCTGTCAAAGGTTTGAGCTGCTTTGGTCTCGAATGAATGCGGGACGGTACTGACAAAGATCTGCCTAGGGATTTTCTTCTTGCCTTTTTTCTCCTCGACAACGGTCTGCAACTGCTCAAGCTCCGCAATGCGAGTATTGATGGATCCTATCGCTTGTCCGAGCTGAGCTTGTACCTGCGCAGAGAGCTGCGATGTGAGCTGCGACGTCAACATTGATCATTGCTGATTCGAAAGTAAGTAATATCAGTTACGTTTCATTGTTGTTGCTTACAGGGTCTTGCTAATTTTTTTTTTTTTTTTTTTTTCGATGAGTCCCCGAATAGGATGTGTATGGCGGTCTAAATGCACATCTATTCCGCCGCAACATTTTTGGGTGATTTCGGATTTTCCGCAACAAAAATAGGTGTTTAGCGCCATCCGCGCTAAAAAGATGGACATAATCGGTGGGTTTCTTTTGCGGGGAAATCACTGATTCCCGCAAAACTTTTGACATCGCCCGCAAAACTTTTGAAGCCGCCCCGCAAAACTTTTGAAGTCGCCCACAAAACTTTTCATGTCGTCCCCAATTTTTTCAACTCCACGCAACAATTTTAGGTACGCTCGGGAACTTCTTCAGAAATGCAGAGCAATCATTAGATTGAGTGTAAGTAAGGTCCCTGCCAAATATAGCCGTTTTCTCACGCCCAGAAAAGCGTGACTTGGTATGGAGAGCGAATTGAATGCTGTGAATTGGCAGATGATGCCCAGCACTGTTCTGAGCCATTCTGTCTGTTTGAAATCGCCTGTACTGCTCTGATTGTTAAACCAGAGCTCCGGGAACTCTCCATATCGGGCATGGCTGTGCAGGAGTCACAGGTCAGATCAAAACTGTGATATTCTCGCTCTCACACACTTCACCGCACCAATTTAAGCCCTGGCTGGGATATTCTGGCTTGCAATTAAGCGGAAAGCTTAAACCGGTCAAGTGCCTGCTTATCCCCACCAAATATAGCCGTTTTCTCATCCCCAGAAAAGCGTGACTTGGCACCCAGACCCGGTCGCCTACCTTGATCTCCGGCGCGGGCACGCGCCGGCGATCATAGTACAGCTTGAATTCGTCCTTGGTTTTGACGAGGGTGGCTTTGGCTTCGGAGACTCCAGCGGCGATCCGGTTGCGGAACTCGTTGACGGACTCATCGGCGGAGCGCCTACCGTTCGGCTCGAACCCCATCCGAGGGAGGCGGTCAGTGTCCGTCATAAACGGCACCTGCTGCGTCGAGGAGTGGATGTGGTTGTTGTAGACGAACTCGGCTGCTGGCAGGAGCTCATCTCAGTCATCCTGTTTGTAGCTCGTGAAGATACGGACGAACTGTTCGAGCTCCTGGTTGACGCGTTCAGTCTGGCCATCAGTCTGCAGACGGTAAGCGGTGGCGGTAGCGGGTTCAATACCAATGAGGCACCGCAGTTCACGGGTGAACTCGGCGATGAACTGCGGACCACAATCGGAAATGTACTTCCAGGGGGTTCTGTGGTGCCTCCAGACGTTCTGGTAGTACAACCGGGCGGCTCTGACAGCCCCGAGGCCAGTATGGCACTCGTTGAAGTGGGCCCGCTTACCGAGGACATCAACCACGACCATGACTGTGTCGAACCCATGCGCCTCCGGGAGCTCAACAATGAAGTCCACAGAGACGGTGTCCCAGTGCTCATCTGGAATCTCGGTCGGATGAAGCTCACCGTGGGGAAGTCACCGGAGCGCCTTCATCCGGTTGCACGCGTCACAGGTTCGGATGTACTGGCCGACCCAACGATTATTGCACCAGCGTCTCCTTTCCACTCTCCAAGAATACCCGGGCTTCCTCTGCAAGACGACGCATGCCTCCGAAGATGATTCTTACAGTCCCCTCGTCACCGCCGATATTGCCGCAGGGCCTTTACTGGTGAAATTGGTGGGAACAAGCGGCTCCCTGACAAAAGCAACAAACTTGACGTTATGGAAACGAAACTCAACGATAAGGCAGGCAAACCTTGCCAGAGGTGGGAAGCAGCGACTGAACCATTCAGAATGTCTTCAAAATGAACAGATAATCTTTTGAGCATTTATGGATGCATTCTGCGAGGCTCGGTGATCTTGGAGATGTTGAAATGCAATGATGAGTTGAATCGGTCAAGCAGCGAAGCAGTAATGTGTGGCTCAGGTGTTGTAGCACCCCTAAGAAAGCGATCGTCATTGGAGTGACGGGGCATAAACAAATTGTAAACAAACGTAGCCCCAAAACAGTTATGTATTAGCGAGCATTCGCTTCTTTTAGTTATTACAAGGTGGTCGACGGCCTGCGGCCGTCTCCCTCCTTGTTTTGATCCGATTGGACCTGACCTTGAAATTTGAAATTGTCCAGAGCTAAAGTTTGCACCTCCGAAAAAGGAAATAAAAAACCCAAAGATTTTATAAAGAGTTCGACTTCGTTCCGGCATTAAACATTCCTCTTTATTTTACTCTCTACAAATGAATGAGCATGCCCCCCTCTCTCCGCTTGTGTCTCTTTAAGCAAACAGGAAGAAACCGTGCAGTTTATCTCGCCTCTGCTTTGGGCGGTCGGCGGCAATCACTTGGCATCCGATTTCATCTCTCAGGTTAAAGCGTGATTCTCCGGCTTTCCACAGGAACTCAATCACCTTGTAGCTGATGCGTGTGTGATTTTTTTCTCCTTTGTGTAGGAAGGATTTTCTTCCTTTTTTTGCAGGCTCGAAGGGGAAGCCGATGACGAAGAGGGCGAGGACGCTTCTCCTGCTTATCAAGCGCGGGAAAAGCTCTACCAAGTGCAAAAGCAGTGCGTCGTTCGTTCCGCATACACCATGATACATTCATCTCACATATCTCCAGTCTCTCGCAAATTGTTCTGGATGGCAGAATTGGCAAGAAATCAATTGCTTTGGTCCTCACCGGCACCGATGTATGTGAAACCGCCGCATTCTATAATGTTCGATATGGGAACTTCTCTAGATCCCATTTGACGACGAGGGGGTGGAAATCGATTTGGCGACAGTAAGTGCCGGTGACACGTCTTCCCCGCTGGTTTATTTTAAACAGCACATTACCAAATTAACAGCACAGATCGAGATTCTCAAAAAGCACATTGAGAACGGTAAGCCTGAAAAGGGTGATGAATGGAGAAAAAAGGTTTTCGGATGGACTTATTTGACACGGGCAATGTTGACATATCTCTGATATCTCCAGGTCACCGCGAAGCGTCAAGCCCGAGAGCAGCGGATCCTCCACAGAAACAATTTGTTGGTGGTATGTATGCCTGTCGTCCACTACTCCGAGTAGCTGTCTCATCATTCCGCAGCAACGAGCTTTTTTATTCGGTCAAAGCTGGAATAAGGATAATTTATTTCGAATTGTAAGTTGGGAAGCAATTGGCGGCATTGAGCGTGCCGTCAGATGTGTAAATCTCAAATATACATGGTTGCCGGGTCCCATCACCCGGCATATGAATGTAGTCCTGTTGTTACCGCGCCCCTCCGATCATTTGGACCACCGACCTGGCTGCCATGCTCACGCGACGGTAGTAGTTTTTGATTGATATTCCATTACTGTACCATTTCGACCAAAGGTTCACGCCATGTCACCGTCACCTCAATTGTTCACTGAAATGGATGTTCATTTCTCGGCAATCACGCAAATTTCCCATATTTGGACGTCCGGCGGAAGCCGGCCCGGAAATTTTCGCTGTTTTTGGTACTTTTTAAGCCGCAAAATCGCTCCGTCACCGTCACCTAGGACAAAATGGTTCAGTTCACGACCCTCTGTCACCCGTCACCTGAACATTTGGTTGAAATGGTACAGTATCCTCTGCTGCAAGCCACATTTTGGGCTTATATGTCGGAGTCTAGCGTTACATCAACTGTGTCACTAATTTCTAATCATTCGGCAAATCTCTCTCGATGGCTCTCTGGGGAATTTACCAAGCTTGCCCTAGACTGCACAATACCCCGAATTTGTGACGGAATTTCTGTAAAACATCCCGCAAATTTGAGAAGCCGGCTGGGTCAAAGCCGCAGCAGCCGAAAAAGCAGAAATGCGCCAACTGTGGGTATAACGGCCACACCAAAGAGGAGTGCTGGAAACCAGGTGGCGACAAGGAAGGTGCCCCACTTCCGAAGAGGGACAAGGGACCTCCGAAGGGGAAAGGCAAGGCAGCGGCAGCGGAGGACAAGCAGTCCGAGGCGAGAGCGGTTGTGCCCACCACTCCATATCTTCGTACTGTGGAGTGAAGATTCCAATGTCTGCTATCCGACGATGCCAACATCTTCTCGGTTTGTACGAACCACGTCGAGGCATGATTGTTGATCGAAATATGCGCGTGGTAATTTTGTGGACCCACAGAGGCGCGGGGCATATAATCTTCACGGTGATTTTCCTGTAAAATCATGGAATTAAACACTCTGCCAACGCTCGGCTAAGCTCGGCTAGCTCGGCTAAGCCCAAAATCGCCTCCGTGACTGGGTGACTTACGAAAATTTTCGTAGATTCTTGGCCGTGTGATGCATGACCATACAAATTGAACAAAATACTACAGTAGTGCCCGCCCCAAAATGCATTTTGTCTCCCTGGCTGGTGCCAGGAATCCACCCACCAAATGGGCCAGTGGGATATCCCAAACAGGATTTTAAACCTGTGAGGGATGTCCCATACAATACCTGTGGGACATCCCAAGGCAAAACGGTACAAAGCATGGGATGTCCCATGCAGCATGGGACACCCACTTAAAAACACCCCCCATAGGCCCAATTACAGCTATTTGCGGTACATAAGGCGTGGACCATTTTTTTTTTTTGCAACATTTTGCCTAGAACACTCACCATGACCTCAATTCTGGTCAGAATCCTTCGGGAGTAGGTGCGTTCGACTCGCACTGAAAATCCGCAGGGGATCGAGTACCGGCTTTTTTGATGTAATTATGTAATGAAATTTCTCCCGAAAAATTGTGGTTTCCATTAGAACAGCTGCACCACAATGAATACTGGGCCAATTGACTTAGTTCTTGGATATGTTATGTATCAAATCTAGTGCCAGGGGATGGTATATCTTTTTGGGTGTTATCCCAACTCATTGTGATTTGGCACTCACTCTACCAAACACCATATTTATATACTAACATAAGTAGAGCCTACCATGCAGATTTGAGTGGATTTAGATCTGTAAACCTGATAGTCCCCTGGTAATAGTTCTGATACATAACATATCCAAGATTTAAGTCAATTGGCCCAGTATTCATTGTGGTGCAGCTGTTCTAATGGAAACCACGATTTTTCGGGAGAAATTTCATTACATAATTACATCAAAAAAGCCGGTACTCGATCCCCTGCGGATCTTCAGTGCGAGTCGAACGCACCTACTCCCGAAGGATCTGACCAGAATTGAGGTCATGGTGAGTGTTCTAAGCAAAATGTTGCAAAAAAAAAAAAAAACGCTCCGCACCTTATGTACCGCAAATAGCTGTAACTATCCTCAAAAATTTGGCCCTATGGGGGTCAGGTAGGGGTAGCCTGAGGTGTGGCAGCCGGTGGCTCATTTTGAGAGGATTGTACGTCATTTATGGTGCCACCAGAATCGCATGCCTCGGGAGCCACCGGGTGACTACCGGTGGCTCCCCGCAAGGTCTCTAATGACGGGGGTGCCTTACCTTCGTCATCTTATCCAATTTCTCCAATTTCAGTTGGTTCCGGCGTTGCGTCTGTTTGACTTTCAGATCGGAAAATACACGCTCGCATCCGGCCTGGTTTACGACAATCTTGAGTATTGTCAGTGCGAAATCCGCAAGCTCGGCAGTCTCCGCAGTGCGGAGCGCGACCCAAACGGCAATGGGATCCCGTCCCTGGGAAATAACGATTAACTCGTGAAGAGGAGTGGAATCGAAGCAAACCATTCGCTGCTCAAAAAGCTCTTCGTTCCCCTTCCAATCGGCGAATGATTCGGTACATGCAAGGTATTGCAAAAAGGCAGTCGAGAGTTGTTCCTCTTTAACTTTGCGCGCCGCCGGTGAATCTGGATTATCCGGGCGGGCTTTCATCCGCTTGTACATCTTCCAAGAATTCAAGGTCAAAGAAAATCGTAACATTACAAAGGACACACCGTCACCAGTAAATCAAGGCAGTTTAAATGATTGAGGCCTGCTTTGGGACCAAAGCACGAAAGCCGTTCGAACGGGTTGAGGATCAACGCACGCAAAAAAAGCGGCTGATCACAGTCTTTCCATCGCTTTTCAAGACGTTCTGCCATCCCCTTCGCGACCTCAGGCTCGGGATGCTCGACCATGCGAAGGAACATCTCCACCAAGCTCACAAGAACTTGATCGGCGGGTGTTGAATCTTTCTTGTTGATGTTAGTCCCATAACAAATCGGCTCAATATCTTCGATTAGGGATTCGAGGCTGTCCCAGAACGAAGACTGCATAATGATGTCGCAGAAACCGTTCGCCTCGGCCGTGAAGGCAACCTTGTCAGCGCCCTTGGCGGCCCCAACCTGCGCCGCAAAGATTGCACCTCGGTTCTGCATCACCGCTAAACGAAGCGCATCCTCAATGCGGAAAAGCCGCATGAAAGCGATACAGTGAGTCGTCCAGCGGGTAAGATTAGCAATGAGATATGCCAGAGGATAGCCCAGGCGGTCCTTACTGATCTGGGTTTGGGCGGCGTCAAATATCCTTCGGACCTTTCCGTGGTTGTTAATCCAGCCGATCAAGGCGGTAGCCATTTCGGCGGTTTGAGCAGCGAACTTGTGGACCTTGAAATAGTCGCCAAGTATCAATTGGAACTAGTGGTGGGTCAGAAATTGCTCTCATGTCAAACGAGCCATACCTGGTGTGCCCAACACGAGGGCAAAATCAGATACGGGCGCTCTTTTCCCAATAAGACTCGCCCCTTTTTACTTCCGCCGTCGGCATCCGTAACAAAATAAATCACAATGCAACCATATTTTCTTTCGAGGGGGTCCATAATGTCGGCGAATTCTCGACACATCCCCGGACCGCTCTTGTCCATCGATGTCACGTCGACGATTTCGACGGTGTAAGACTGTGCACACAGTCGTCAAGATCCTTCTGAGAGATATTGATGGTCATAACTTACTTTGTAATTGATATTCACACATACACCGTTCCAGGACGCCTTTGTTCGCACTTTCCAGCCATCAGTACTACAGTAGAGTAGCTCGTATGGAATATCGTCGGGAAGGGCCCATAGGCTATTCCATATGACGGTTATTTCACAGCACATAAATTGAATAAAAAATCATTTTATTGAAGAAACTCAGTGTCTACTTGAAGAAAGATGTCATAGTGGTCTGAACCTTTCCTTCCTCCATTTCCTGGGCCAGTGCAGAGCGAAATTTGCCAAGTTGTCCAACCAGCAGTAGTGCCACATCCAAATCGGGCCGATGGTGCGCAATGTTTTGAAGGAAAGCCACCGCATACAAGGCCTCCTGCTTACTGAACTGGAATTCCGGCTCTTGTAGATCTTCTTCGTCCTGATCGTCTTCGTCACGGAGCTTGAGATACTCCAGTATTTCTCGGGTCCCCTCCTCTCCATCCCCAAAACGCAAAAACTCCGAATCAAAGTCCTCCTGCTCAATCGGCAGATCAAGGAGTTCATCAATGGTGGCCTCCCGAATATTATTCCTGAAACAATACTCGACTGTGAGCATCAGCTTTTGACCAGTGGAAGAAACTGACACTTTTTTAATGATTCAAGCCACCCAGTTCCCGTTAAACGTCGCTCCTCTGTAGTATTTAACGCCACTTCGAATCGCTTCCGCTTTTCAATCAGCATTGGCCCTGTAACAGTCAGTATGCCTCTTCTGCTCCATGTTGCGGGCCAGAGGTCCAATGCCGCGTCGACTTCCGGGCAGGTGACGATCCGAGCGCGCCTCATCGACCGTGCATTGGGGTCCTCTGCTACTAGGCTGCGAATCTCAGCCTTTTTCTGCAGCTTTTTTGACAGGGCAGATTGCGTAAAGAAAAGTTTGCCACCCTTTGCGTCCGGACGGGTCGCAAAGTATGCGACCACTTTCCTCTGGGAGTCGTCCTTTTATCCTCCATATACAGCTGTTTCCGAAAAAGTGTACGGGTTTTGATCGAGTGTTGCTATTCGATTGTTGCTTACCTCTGTTTGACGCAGCGTCTGCCTCTGCTCCACATAGCTCCACCTCTGCTGTAATGTCCTCAGGTACACCACGGCTCTACACAAACTGCTTGACCATCTACTTACCGCTCATGGGCACCAACAAGGACATTTTGATAGAAACGAAGAGGCACGTCATCAACATGTGCTGCAACAATGGTTGCAAGCAGGCCGACGTCGCAGCAGACCTCGGCTACTGCAGCAACTGCTGCGGTCGATCAACCGGCAGTGGACGTTGGGGTAGCCGTAGATCCAGTCACGCCACACTTGCGCCGTTTCGCCGGAGTTGCGACAGTACTGGATGAGTCGGTCGATGTGTCAGTGGTCGGCTGGGCAAGCGAATGGGGTCCTAAGCTCAAAGTGACGTGTTCAAGCGCGATCTGCAGGAGAGCAGAGTCGGAAAAGCCATTACACATCCCGAGAAATTGGGGTGCATATCTGAGAGCGCGGATGGGGGACGTTGGCCCAGCGCCTGGTGCCCTACAACTGCGATGGAAGATACGTAAGCAGTGTTGAGAAAATGAATAGCGAATGACGGACCTGACCGCCGAAGTTATGAATGCACCGCTAACGTATTCGGTGACGGACAGCGTAAAGACTTTGCTGCCGTCGTTCAGAAAACTGAGGAGTGTGAATCGCAGGTACATATCCGACCCCGTAGACAAACACCGGGCAGGCAGGAATGTGTTCCTGAGCAGAAGAAATGAATAAAAACAACATGGGAAAGTCCAAGTGCACCTCGTATTGGTCGTCATTTGGATCTCCAGGAAGGCCGAGAGGTAAAGGGCATCCAATTCGACGGGTTTACCGGTCTGGGCTGACGCTTTCGCAACCACGAAGGCAATGGTGGTGTCGGGAAGTGGAGCATCGCCGGAGCCAGAATAGACACGAAGAGTCGCAGAGGGATTCACGACGTCGTCAGAGTTCGATTTCATGGAAGTATTGTAGTGGTTGTGGTGAATAGGAAAGGTTCGGCTGGGGAGATACGCAGCGACACGTTTCCTTGAGCGAGAGCGAAAAAACCAAAAACATTGAAACTGGACATGGTGGGTGTAAAGGACGTCGTCGGAATGAGTAGTGGCTGAGATATTCTGGCCTGCAAGTAAGGTTTGATGATAAAAGCTTAAATCGGTCAAGTGTTTCCTTATCCCTGCCAAATACCGCTGTTTTCACACGCTCAGAAAAGCGTGACTTAATATGGAGAGCTAATTGAATGCAGCGAATTGACAGAGGATACCCAGCACTATTCTCAGCAGTTCTGCCTGTTTGAAATTGTCTGTACTGCTCGGATCGTTGAACCAGAGCTCATGGATCTCTCCATATCGAGTGTGGCTGTGCAGGAGTCACGGGTCAAATCCGAGGGTCACGCGTTTCGAAATGTATACATATTTCTCTATGGGATATGTAACTTTATTAGGTAGAACACTGCTTGGCTACTGAAGTCTCAAACGTATTGAACTTCTTTAAGCCGGCAGACTGTTTCATTGCTAACTTGAACCGTGGATCTAGCGGTGAGAGTTCGTCGTTTTTCCTCCACAAGGTTTTCCGACGTTTTAAGCGTACTTGGTTTTCATCTCCATATCGCTCATCTCCACCCCCACTTCCTTCCTCACCTCCCTCACACATATCATCACTCTCACCCCCTTCAGTTTCACTCTCATCATCTCCACTTCCATCCTCATATTCGGACGCATCTTCCTCATCACCTCCCTCAGACGTCTCATTACTCTCATCCCCTTCAGTTTCACTCTCATCATCTCCACTTCCATCCTCATATTTTGACTCATCTTCCTCATCACCCTCCCTCAGACGTCTCATTAATCTCACCCCTTCAGTTTCAGTCTCATCATCTCCACTTCCAGCCTCATATTCGGACTCATCTTCTTCATCATCTCCCTCGTTACTCTCACCCCCACCTTCCTTAGAAACCACCTTCTGCACAACCTCGGTCTCTTCAGCGTTTTCTCCGAACGAAGAGCTTACATCTTCGGCGCCAGGTGCACGTGAAAATTCCCCGTTAGAGCTGCGCGTGCTCTTTATCTTATGATTGGCTTGGGCCTTCCCTCGCGGGTTCTCCTGCTGAGGCCACTGAATCTCCGACATTCGCTACCGGAGCACAAGGACTGCTTACCTGCCGTGAGGATGAGAGCCTGGTCATCCGCTCCGATTTTTTACCTTTGAGATCTTCTACCGACCTGAATTTCGATACAGCCGTTGCGTTCTGATGGAATATATGGCTTCACAGAAGATTTTTGAACGGCGAAATTCACCTTTGTTGGCCTCGGCCTTTTCCTGTGTTGTGTTTTGGGCTTTCCCCCGACTCCAGTTCCGGAATTTAATCTTCCAGCATTCGATGTGCCACCTTTGTTTCTTCGTCGAATAGGTGCAACAAATACGAGGCACGCCGATAATATCATTCGTACATCCTGTGATTCAAATTGGCATTTGTTTTCACTTCTTTCGGAGCATAAGAGAGGGACCTCCGAAGCACTTCAGCTTTTTCCTTCCGCCCCGCGGGATTTCCGTCTCCAGTGTAAAATTTGGCCTGGACCTAGATTCAAAGGGGACATTGTCCTTCGATTTTCCTGCTGGCTTTGTATGTGGGCTGTAGTTGGGATTTGTCAACCTGTATTTGGCTCGCGGCATCAGGCTCCACCGGGGAGAGTTCTCTGGAACTTGACCCAAATAGCAAGGGCTTTATGGTCTTCGGATCAGGTGCGGCTGAGACCAGCTCCGTGGGAACGGGCCAATCAGATGAGGCTATAGAAGATTAACGAGATGATCGACGAACTCGGCCGCATCGTGGACCGCGGCTCGGGTGGGACGGACAAGGCAGCAATCATCTGGCGCGTAGTGCAGTACATCCACGACCTAAAGCAAAAAGAGGTGCGCAGTATCGAAAATTGCAGCCTCGAGAAACTAAGCTTGGACGATGCCATCGAGGGACTGAAGGTGCAGGCCGCCAATATGGCTCGAATGTTGGATGAGGAGCGCGTGAAGCGCCAGCTCGCCGAGCAGGAGGTGGAAAGTCTGGGTAAACGTATGGTAACTTAGAGAATAAAATGACATGTGACTTTGTGTGAAATCCATTGAGGTTTGGAGTGCGTTGGAACTAAATTAAACAAGACTGCCTCTGACGCCCTCGTTGACAAACTTACTGGGGAACAACGGACACTTTATAAATGTGTCGAGAAAATAGAACCCACGAAATAATTGCAAATAGACAAATTTCTGCGTACCCCGCAGCTGAATTTCAGGATGTTCGCCAGTGTGTACGCATCCGGCCACGAAAAACGTAACGCAATGGAGACACGTTAGGTTCGACCATTCTTCAACATCACTTACCATCCCGCAATTTATTCGAACAATTTCTGCACTGTATATGACACGAGATATGCCTTCGCTAACACTCCGGCTGGGGGGCAACACTGTATCATTCAAAAACAATATTCAGCGTATAATTTTGTTCAAATCTCACGCGTCGCGCTCGAAAATTTTGACCCCGGCATTTTTTCTCGATTCATGAAGGAAACCGTGTCTAAGATGTAACTGAATATAACACTAAGGAAAAGGGCGGCGCGACGGGCGGCGCGAGGTTGTGGTGGCGGGAAGCAAGACGTGTGAGGTCGTGTTCGGTTCGGAAGGTGTCGGTGATCTCGGGGATGTTGTTCACAGCCGCAGCAAGGCTCTAGGCGGCGAAAGCATGTAGGGAACATGTAGTTGGACTGCAGGGAACTCGCAGTAGTTACATATAGTTTACAGCTACATATTTTGAAACAATAGACAATTTTCGTTTTCGAGCTGAGTTCGGGCCGCGCCGAGCCGGCTCCACAAAACTGCTGTTTCACACCATGTCTCTGGTTTCTACATCGGTTCCAATGCCGCCTCCCCTTCGTCGTGTGCTCCTGAATATCACCGTCATATTCCTGTAGAGCAAAAGCAGCTCATTACATACTATTATGGCCAATCATATGAGGCCTAGTGAAATCGCCAAGGCAGCACCTGTGAGTGCACGGTCAGCCGCGGGTGGTCATATTTTGCACCTCCAAGACCGTTACACGCCAGTTGTGTTATGCGGCTAACATGTTCAAAGATGCCGTCGCGCTGCTTGTGGCCAATTTGATCGCCAAGTTTTTTTTACCTCCCTCAGTTTTCACTTATATGGAAATCGCTCTAGGATCTTCTTCTATCGTCAAAAGAAGCACTTTCTAAAGAGTGATAAGAAATTGAGGTAAAACTCAGCCCAGAAAATCTCAAGCACGGGGTAGCGGCAGCTAGGTGACCTGCACCATTTCGCCTTCAAGGAAGCAAAGTTGCTCAGGGTGCTGGTGGGAGGGGAAAGAATTTTTATTAACTTCAGATGAACTTTGAGAAAATGTGAGCGAATCTTTGAGTGCTAGAGGAAATAATGCGAAACTTCACGGAATTCAGTGAAATTTAGTGAAAAATCCCCGAATGTTACGAAATATTTCCCACGTAATCATAATTTCGGTGACATTCGGCCAAATTAACAAAGAAGGTTTTTCCTGATGGATGCGGGCGTCAATCTGTCCATCCGTTGGAACAAGCGCCGCTCAGTGACTCGCGTGTATGACTCCGCTGGTATATTGAGTGGACACCTATGATGAGGCCTACGTTCGTGAGCCTTGCTTTCCCCTGGAAGGGTTTGAGTTAATACCGTTGAACCACTGTTACAGTTGCGGCAAAAAGACTTGTCCAAAAGCTGTTTGGGCGCATTTCTTGACCAAATAATGTCAAATGAAATCTTGCCATGAAATTCTAGTGTTTTCATGACCTTTCACATAGTTTTCCACATATCTCACGTCTGTCGTTGACCCTGAATAAAATAAATAAGGGCTTTCTGAAAAATCAACTTTGCAGAATTGTCATGTATGAAGAAAAGGTGTATAAAGCATAAAATTACTTGTAAAGGCAAGCATATTGGTATTTATTTCACGTGGATTGATCGGGATTTGGGCTCACACTGGAGCCTGCGAGTTGGCCATTTTGAGCAATTTTGGCCCAAAGTCACCAATTTGCACTGCTTCTCCGCAATATTCCAGTCGGTTATCTCTGGCCTGGCAGGTCCAGCAGATATACTAGCACCCGGGTAGACACAGGAGCTGTTACACCTTTCCGAATGAATTTTACCCGACAAGCCGTCGATGAGATCATGGAAATTCCCTTATGGGGACGGATACGTAAGCATTACGTATCAAAATGGAGAGAGTGGGTACGTACCGAATTTATTTTTCTGACACCAAAAAAGATTTGACCGGCAAGAATGGTGCAAGGCATGCATGAGTCGACGGCCGAACGAGCTCTGGTACCCCGCTCATCGGGATGGAGGCCGCGGGTACGACGAGTCTTCACTAAAACTGCAATGAGAACACGAGAGGAGATTAGGATCAGCGGTTCGTAGCCGGAACACCAAAATTTAACCCGGGGGCGAATAAAGAGGACACACGTATTTAGAGCGCTTGCATCTTCACAAGAAAACGAGTTAATTAGCGCAATGGAACAACGACAGAAGCGCTCGTTCCTCCAACACACACCGGAGAATCATATCAGCGATGTAGATCCGCAGAGATATCGGAATTCAGCGCACCTACATTAATTGCCACGTCAACCAAAGTTGCGCCGACCAAAGGAGAGACGCCGCCAAAGAGGAACGCAGCAGCTCGCCAACGACAAGCAGCAGTCACAGCGGATAGGGTACGCAGATTCTGGCTCATGCAGGAGCGTCAAGGCCTCACGACAACGGTTGAGGAAATACATGCAGTGAATATTTCAGACGGTGGTAAGGAACATGCGGGCCCCGCGCAAACTACTGCATCCTGATCCATGCTCTATAGACGGTGCGGACGCGCGTGTAATCCTTGGAATAACAGCGTTCGGGTAGACCGAATTTACGTGGAGAAAGATCCACCCAGCAAGACCACCGCACAGCGGATGGAAACAGACCATAGGGAAAGGAGAAGTTCTTCTACGGAACTAGGATAGCGCCACAGCGCGACCGATCTGTTCGTATGAACGAGCAAGGATGATTCAAAAGACGACAATCAAGAGCCAACGCGCGCACCTTTCCCCGAGCCTGTCAATAGATTCGCCACTCCATTGGCCAGACACCATGATTTTGGGCGACGTGAGCCGATGCGCAATCCATACGGCCCCCACTGTGAGTCGGAAACGCCTTCGGTGGGCATTCGCCAAGCCCAGATGCGTCAGACATGAGGAATCCGAACGAACTGGGCTAGTGCGGAGCAGCGACGCGATGGTAGTCGTGGCGGGAGAAAGCAAAGGAGGACCGGATCAACGACACAGCCACGTTGATGTCTTTTTTTCCACTTGGGGGGAGGCCGATGCTGGCGCACGGCCTAACTCGCACTTTACATCTTATCTATTTGTGCCGCTGTTTGTGTCGTCTGTCGCACATGTCAATTAGCAGACTTTCATCAACGCCTTTATCTTCTTAGCCGGGGATGCGGTATTAATCAAGCTACATGTGATTGTATTCGCTTTCGGCATTTCGGCTAGCTGAATAATAAAGTTATTGATGCAATCAAAATTGGTGTGACGCGTGACTTACGAATTGAACGAAATACTACAGTATCCTGTGCTTCCCTGCCACTTCACAGCTCATCGGCTGTCGGAAGCAAACCTTTCACAAATCTACCGGCAGCAAGTGCAGGCCATACCCTGCATTGGTGGATATTGACTCCTTGTCACTGACAGGAAAGGCCCCTGTTGTACGGCTTCCCTGCATGACCGCCCTTCCGCTGCCAACACAACCCAAATCGCGTTGCTGGTGTGGCTTTGCACGAAATTCAAATACCAGAAGGATACCTCTCTGCTGATCCTGAAGACGTCGTTTCAGCGTCTAGTGAAAGAGATCACCGAAGACTATCAGGTGCATATTCATGCTTGCAACAGTGCGCCGTTTCTGACGCCATCTGCCTTCAGCTGGATGTGCGATTCCAGCCTTCAGCGCTTGTGACACTTCAAGAGGCCGCCGAAGACGTGCACTTTCTTTTTTGAACCAGACAATTCAACGCAAATAACAGTTCATTCAGTATCTTGTTTCTGTGTTCAAGGACTCCATACAAGTGGCTCAACACACGCAACGGGAAACTATGTTTGTACCACTGATCAGACCCATCGAGTGAATAACAATACTATACCTAGGGACATGGTGTTGGTGCTTGCCGTTCGTGGTGACAGTTCTTGAATGTACGCAGAACATACGTATACAGGTTTTGTACTTGTCTCCATCCTCGTGAATGCTGATTTAATATTTTAGCGCACAGAAACTCAGGCCAGAAAGAAACTCAAACTAGAAACATTCACGACTGAAAAAGACTTGGCTGAATGTATATATCCGAATGCATCGCAGTAGTTACCTTGTATCGCAACCAAAATTACACGGCTATTTGCCGTTACAGAAATTAAAGGTACATAAATGATCCTTGCAATGAATGTACACGGTCTTGCAGGGTCGGACAGCCGGGTTGTGGAATTCCTTCCACATCCAACTTTCGATTCTACTGTAGTAAAACCCCTCAGCCCGAAATAAAAACTGAGTGAGATAAATGATTTTTGCCTGACCAAATTGGCCACTTCCTGCCCAATGGCTCCAGGAGGGCCCCGAAACGTACCAGAGGGGTCTAATTCACGGTTTTTCGGCGCGCTGCGCGCACCAAATGCATCATTGTGCCCTCAATGGTTGGTCCAAAATGGTTCAATTTTGAGTCTCTCCGGCCAAAAATTTTCCGCGGCCAATTTGGCCACTGTACAAATGTAGCGGTGACTAAGTGAGAGGCACCATAGACGTGAGAACTGGTCACATTCCCCATCAAAAACCGAGGTCCATGATCAGGCCTGCCAACAGATTCAGACTATAACATATCGAATGTTAAAGGACAAATAAAATATATAACAATAATCCAACCCCCAGCCTGTGTCCAGCCGTCGTCGTCTGAATCGAAGTTTGAAGGATTGCATGCTGCATAAGTTTGGTCCTCACCGGTACGGGTGGTTTTGCTATTTTCCCCGTTTGAAACTGCGAAAATACACACAGGTGAGGTGGTGTCCGAGCGAACGACGTACGGAGCTAATGACGCAGTTTGAGCGAAACGGTCAAATTGCGATAGCCGACGCACCAATTTTGTTTTCTGCCAGATGCGCAGTTGTTAGAATCATACTTAATAATATAACGGTGGCGCACCAGGAGGACCCGCGAGGAAATTTGCTGCGCCGAGCCCTTGTCTTCTAAAGTAACGGAAGTAAATAAATAAAAACTCAATAGCGCCCAAAAGGTAAAAATAATAATAATGTGACAGTACGTGGAAAACTCGGAGAGAAGATGCCGAAGCATGATCAAAACGTGTAACGAACACGACAAGCGCCGTGCGCGGACAGCAGGGAAACAATCAGACGAAGTCGTTATGGAATTCGCTGGAAATGCAATCCCATGCTTGAGCGGCTTTTGTCTTTGTGTTCCAGAGTGACGCTCCAGTGGTTCCTTATATGCAAACTCAAACTCAATGGCCCTCAAATCTGATGATATAGGGCTTCTAGTTAAATACCCAACAATGAGAAATTCTTGAGCACTACAAGGTCATTTAATCGTAAGGGAGATACCACAGGGTTCAGAATGGCAGTACGGAGCATGTGATTCAAAATGGCATTCACCGTGAATAAAGCATTACGGTCCGCGATGACAGCCGTGGATAATGAATTACAGGTACAGTCTCTACATTCAGCATGCAGTTGTGGTTGATGGACTGAGCCCTGCGTCGAGGTGATGTCCCTCCAAGCATTAAATGCACTTCCGAATTCAGTGTCCTGTCCAAACCACCCAAAACACTCGAAAATAGACCCGGATCACGTGGTCTAGACACCCACTGAACAGCCAGGGATAAGGAAACACTTGAAGAATTTAAGCTTTTATGATCAAACTTTATTTGTTAGCTAGAATATCGCAGTCAGGGCTCAAATTGTTGCTGTGGACTCCCTGCAAGCGAGAATATTGCAGCCAGGGCTTAAAGCCATTTGCAGTACATAACAGCTCTCCTATGTAGCCGAGATTCTTCGGTAGAAATTGCATTTTCTGATAGCATCAAAAATACCGGTATTAGGTTGACTGCGGATTTTAAATGGGATTCCAACGCACCTCCTCCCGAGCCAATCCGGTCGAAATTGTGTTTTGACCGGCGTGTTGATGAAAGCGGTTCTCGATCGGACATCCGCATGAGAACCGAAACAGAAACAGCCTTTTTATGCGAAAGGTTCCCAGTCACTACGCATTTTATCAGTGGTGAAAAAAACTGAGGGACCAGGTCTATCCATTTCCAAAAAAGACGTCCCAGAAGATATCTCAAAGTCACGCGTTTCAAAATGTCGTCCATTGAGAGCTCTACACTGCCATTTTGGATATATGTTTCTAAAATTTCCGGCCAAATATGTCGCAGATGTTGTATGAAATATGTCACTGAGCTGATAGAACATATTTGTGAGATATTTCCACCAAAAATGTTGCAAAAACATTCAGTCAAGGTTTACATGATATTTGAGCAATGTATCCTGGATGTTTTCTGACGTAATCTTAGAAAGTCCTCCAGGGATTGGCTTTACTTTATTGTGGGAATGTTCGAACTTCGCAATGTTTTAAAAACATCTGTCACAAACGGTGGTGTACCAAAGGGTTGGGTATGATGGTGAGTCACCGGTGTGGTCCGCTGATAGCCCCTGGCCAAGCAGCGCCAAGGTTTAAGATGCCATTGTGGGGCACAGGCATCAAAATGCCATTGTGCGGCACGGGGCTTAGAATTGTCCCCACAGAGGACAGCCGAAATATATATTTTTGCCCTTGCTCGTGGGGCGTTCAAATCCTGAATGCAGGGAGTCTATTCAAACATCAAGTGCTTATCCCTGCTGAACCCAACTGAAATACATCATAATTCACCGGATGGTCGGTTCCATTGGATTAGCCGCTACCGCAGTGAGTCTTCTCCACGGCGTCAGGGGCAAAAGATTTACGTGTATTAACGAGAGCCATCGTATCACATTGTACGTATTTGCCCGATTCCTTATGCTCTCTGTTTTTCTCACCCGCTCCAAGACTCGCACATCTAATTTCCTTTTGCTCTCCGGGTTCACCCGACAGATCAAAGATTGTTATTTTCCACCTTCTCGATCACCGTTCAACATCCGCTCAAAAGGCAGGGTCTCCTTTGCATCTTTCTTTGTGGCACCCCTGCCCTCTGGAATACTCTCAAATACAACATATCAAAAAATTAGATCATTTAAACTATTAAATCTAGCATGCGAGCCATCCCACTGAAAAACAGTTGAATCTGAGCTATTAGGTTATCTCAAGCGACTATTCACAAATCCCAAGGTACCATGCCCTCCGTATTTTCAATGCCAACAGAATGAGCATATTCTCACGGAGAACGGTTGAGAATTGATCTCAGGAGAGCCATCCGACGCAAAATTCATTGAAAAAAAATAAAACAGTTGTGCCGCCAGCCCTTTTGGTGTCGATCATGGGCATACAAAATTGACCCGTCATGATACCAGATCACCACCCGTTTCCCAGAAGCAACCATTCCTTCAACCTCCAGTGTCTCCCAGTGGGCGTGCGCTTCCCCCACTAATCTGCTATTCAAATTCTTTCTATGGATACACAGAGTGCGGCAGGTGCGCACTTGACACGTATGTGATTTGCTGGCATTGTTCAAAACCTCCCTCAAAAACTTTTGCTATTTTTCCGCAAAGTTTTTATGTGCCTCCAAAATTTCGAACATTTTCACAATTTCATGCAACTTTGAGGAGAATATGGGACAAGTGCGGCCATTGTTCCAAATTTTTCAAGCACCAATATTATTTCCACCTATTGTGCTGGTAGGCTCTACTTATAAAGTGAGTGCCAAATCACAATGAGTTGGGATAACACCCCAAAAAGATATGCCATCCCCTGTTACTAGTTCTGATACATAACATATCCAAGGACCAAGTCAATTGGCCCTGGGTGCAAGGAACTCGGTTCGGGAAGTCTAACGGAGCCGGAAGCAACCACAGCCCGCCGTCTCACATCGGGAGTACGGAAGCCTGCCCAGAACAGAGTGTACAAGATAGCCTAGGCAGTAACCCCTCAGCTTTAGTGTAATGGACCCCTCAACCCATTGGGTGGCGACAGTGAACAGCGATGGCTCATCATCGGTCAAGGTAATAACCTCGAAGCGTAGGGCAAAGGACTTCATACTGGGACCTAAATTCAAGGAGGAGATGAAACTGGCAAAGGCCCGAGTTCGTCGATTTACTCGGGGTTGGAATCCCACTAATAATAATCTATTGAACCACAGCTCAGAGCAGCAAAGGTTCCAAAACCTCAATTGAGCCCCTTGATTTCACTGCCCGACAAAGAAGCTTTCTTGGAATATTGCCGGGCTAAGGCACACACTTGGGTCACAAATGCAGACACATTTCTTCTTTCTGTCGATATAAACGACCTGAAAGCCAGACCAAAAAATACGGAAGATCTCAAATCATCTGCCGCCCAGCGTATCAGAAGCATGGAAACTCAGCCCGACGATGCACGGTCTGCAATATACAAGGACAAAAATGGTATAACCCTTGCATGTGTCCTTGCCTGGAGAGTTCCAGGATGCCCCAAGCTCACCGACGTGGGTATTTTGCCATTGAATAAGATTTCTATTCTTAAATTCTCCACAATATATACAGACGGATTACCCTGGGGCCCAGGGAAGGACTCTGACTGACGTTATCGGCTCGAACCCATCCCAGGACAACTATGATGGCCTAAACGTTCGGAATCCATCAC
Organism: Mycena olivaceomarginata; assembly: GCA_029378375.1. Classification (NCBI taxonomy): domain Eukaryota; kingdom Fungi; phylum Basidiomycota; class Agaricomycetes; order Agaricales; family Mycenaceae; genus Mycena; species Mycena olivaceomarginata. Next base: position 334,435 of record JARKIC010000094.1, on the reverse strand, counting down.
ATTTTCTAGCTAAATACTCATACCGTAACAGGAGTCATTGATCAAGAGGGCGCTGGAAGCGGCCCAGACTTTGCACTCTGTCCTGCATCCGATTACTCCTGACAGAGATATTAGACACAACGAAGAGGAGAAATATATGGTCTATTCCCCGGACGACGGGAGCTCAGAGATATCGGAGCGGGCGGGGGTCACCCATTTGGTGCAGTGCTGGACTATGCAAGACCACAAGGTAGGACTTGTATGATATTCCCTCTCGAAATCATTTTTGACAGGCTTCTGCTAGAATGGGCTTTTCATGCCTTCCAGCGATTTCTTTCGAGGCTGTCAAGCGGCGCTTGCGGTAAATTATTACTACAAGCTCACAGAAAGGGTTGCCATCTACCTTCAATGCGCTTTTGCGGAGGCATTCCCGACTTACTATGCAAAATACACGTCCGCATTCAAAGCTGGGGTGTGGGACACTGCTGATCCAGGTCCATGGCTCGGCAGAGCAATCGTGTACAAATTACAGGTCGGCGAGCACGTGGATGGTCTCGATGACGGGCCGACTGCTTGTTTCTGTGTTGGGAACTTCGATGGTGGCCCCATGTACCTTCCTGACATCGGTATGAAGTTGAGGTAACATTGGTTATCCCTTGTCTCAACCATTTGTTGAATAACCCACGCTCTTCTTCCAACAGCTATCGTGCTGGAGACATCCTCATATTCATGTCGGGGCTCTTATATCACTGCGTAGGAAAGTGGACGCCGAAAGGTGGGATCACACCTGAAGGAATAACCCCTGGGCGAATCAGCCATGTATTCTTTTCACCACAAAACTCGATTGCTCAGTTGGAAGGGAAAGCTGATGGATGGATGAAAAGGACTATGGGTGGGGCGTCTATGGATTCAGATGCTATAAAGAAGGATACCTAGGGATAGGGTAGCATACTTTCGAAGCCCGCAGAGTTTCGGGTGCAGGGGATACAGCAGATCACGTTCTTAATTAAGTATATATGTTGTCCCTCCCAAAATATTAGGTCACTGGGACATGTTCTGGACATGCTAGATGGCATTCGGCCTATAAACCAAAAACACAGATTAGCTAATACATGATATTTTCATAAATCGCTTTCTATCACTAATTGCGTATGAATTATCCCGTCAAATCTATCCTGGTTTCATCCAAATCGGTTCAGAACTAATTGAGTTGAAAACAATTCTTCAAAAACATAGGAATATCGATCAAGGGCTTCGCCTGAGGGAACGAATTAAAGGCGAACACCGGCGCAGGTGGACGCCACGGTGCCGGAGCCAAGCCGGGGGACAGGGTTTTCAGCCCAGGCATTCGCACGATCCACGGCGTCTCTGTGTGATGAAGGCACAAGTATTCAAAATGCCATTACAAAGCATGTGATTCAGAATGGCATTTCGAGGTATGTGGTTCAAAATGTGAATTAAACCATTCAATTGCATTCAAAATGGCATTACAAAGCATGTGATTCAAAATGCCATTTCGAGGCATGTGGTTCAAAATGTGAATTAAACCATTCAATTGTGTTCAAAATGGCATTACAAAGCATGTGATTCAAAATGCCATTTCAAAATGCGAATCAAACCATTCAATTGTGTTCAAAATGGCATTACAAAGCATGGGTGATGTCTGAGTGTTGCGATGGCATTTGATTCCCACCGGGCCGGCTGGTCCACGAGCCTATCAAAATGGCATTAAAGCATGTGATTCAAAATGCCATTTTGGGGCATGTGGTTCAAAATGCAAATATCTTGCGGGATCAATTCAAACCTTAAATATGTCTAGTGCTCTCTTATCCCTCCTGTGCTCGGCTGAATTAAACCATTCGATAGTGAGGCACAGGGTTCAAAATGGCATTATGAAGCATGTGATTCAAAATGGCATTTCGAGGCATGTGGTTCAAAATGCGAATTAAACCATTCAATTGTGTTCAAAATGGCATTACAAAGCATGTGATTCAAAATGGCATTTCGAGGCATGTGGTTTAAAGTGCGAATTAAACCATTCAATTGTGTTCAAAATGGCATTACAAAGCATGTGATTCAAAATGTCATTTTGAGGCATGCGGTTCAAAATGCGAATCAAACCATTCAATTGTGTTCAAAATGGCATTACAAAGCATGTGATTCAAACTGCCATTTTGGGGCATGTGGTTCAAAATGCAACAGAGAGCTAAGTACCTTCCTCATTACACATCGCTGACTCCTCGAGTTCTAGAAGACCTTCCTTCCTTTGAAAGAAGGATCCCTTGTTCACACATCAAGCCGATTATGCACACAACCTAGGCGCTACCTCGGTCCCCAACAGGACCAACCTACTCTTCTTCAGCGGTCATGTTAGATTCAGGGAAGAGATCATTCCAGATTAGGCTCAGAGCAGATTTGGTTGCCTCTGGGAGAATCTGAGATGGGCAAATCTGGAATTCTCTCGCCAACTTGACCACCGTTTCTCCGCCGCAATGTGCTCATCTTTTTTGATAGCCCCCCTGTAGTAAGGTAGACTGCCAGCAATTGAATGAAAATAAATACTCGTGACGTGGGACATACGGAAGCGGAAACGTCCGACGGGGAAACCTTCAAAAGAATCAGAATCAAACAATGGAATGTATTTACATAATTGGGAGACGAAGCAAGTCTGAGGAGTGTGAAACTAAAGTAGCGTCCGGGCGGGCCTTCAAGAATACTGACTGAAACGGTTTTGCTAGCATTACGGCGTTTCAAACCTAAATTCCCATCAAGGAAATTTTATAAGTTACATTTCACACAAGTGCATTTGAGTGCGAGGGCACCTTTGGTGGGTAGTGGCCCAGGTGGTTGCCGCGCAACATGATAAACCGCACGGTGCGGTGGAGGTATTCCACCATGGGATCTTCCGCTGAGAAGACGTCCACCTCAGACTTGGCTGTCTTGGACGGTTTAGTCTTGGAGGATCTTCCATGGTTGGACTTGAGATGGGGGAGGGCCGAGCGTCTTGGTGTGAAAGAGCTCGAAAACCTCATGTTGTCCGCGCTGGAGAGCGGTCGACCTGACAACCCCGAGACAAATTCGAATGCTGTCGAGGACACCGCGGCTACAGTCCCGGTTGAAGGTGCATTGCTCGACCCCAAGCGTATCGGCTCGGAGTACGCCGACGACCTTCGTCGTGACGACGAGACCCAGGATCGACCTCATCCAGGGCTGGGTGCGCCGCTGCTGTCTCATGTAGACGAGCTCTTGAAGGATAGCGTTGGCGAGATCCGAGAGTTTTGCCTCTGCTGTTAGCTCAACCTCGGGCCAACAGAATCTTGTCATGTCGAGGTGGGTCTTACTTTCCTGTTCTTCGAACCATTGCTCGAACTCTCGTAGTGCGGGTCCGTTATCGGATTTGTGTCGGTCCGTGAATCTGAGCACGTCCGGAAATTTTTTGCGGATGTACGCGAATGGGGAGTTGTCCAGCGGAAAAAGAAGACTGGAAGAATTGGCAGTCGGCGCTTGACAAAAGGCGGAGAGGTCGAAAGCTACGACATCGGGCCGACAATCCTGCGCGGCGGACTCGTTAGACAGAGGAACTGCCCGTTGGGGATTCGGTAGAGTGACAAAAATCGAAGCGAGGGAGGGGGGTGGTGCGGGGCGTTTGCCAAGCGAATTGACACTGCGTGGGCGGCGATTGCGACGACATTGAAGAACAAGGCCGCCGCCGCCTCAGACGCCTGGGTTAGGAGACTCCACTTCCACCTGTACGGGTCGGGTGGTGAAACCTCGGAGGGCGTGACCGCCTCGTTGGCGTGAATGGCGGCGTCCGTGCAGGCGGCCTTGAAATCCTTTTTGGGAACATCCTTCCACTCCCCGTCGACATCTTTCTGGACAGAGAGGATGGACATAAGCAAGAACTCGCGAAGAATTTCGGCGCAGCTGCTGATGTCATTGTCAACGAGGGAGCCAAAAAGACACTCGATGAGATCGGAGCTTTTCGACCGGCGAGAATGAAGTTCTTCTGCGAGATGGACTTCGAAGTGAGCTCTCGTGAGCTTGTCGATGCCCATGTCAGTCGAGCCGCCAGATTTGACCGGGGTTGAGTCAGTTTTACTGGCAGACGTCTGTGCCGTATCCCTTTCTTTCGAGAGCTCGGCCGATGCCGGGGAGCGTGGCGTGTAGGGCGCGAGAGCGGCAGTCCCACGAGCGACCGCTTCGACCTTGGTCCGTTCCTCATATGTCGCTGCGCCGTCGAGCCAAAGCGACGGTCAACCGTGATTAAGATGGTAGACTTTATCACTCACTTCAGCGGTCTCGGCTTCAAGCGCTGCAAGCGCTCGCGTCATGGGAGCCATTCTAAACGGCGGGGAGAGCGAAAATGGTGGGAGGGAAGGGAGAGAGAGACGGGAGGGAAGGGAGGGAGGAAGGGGAGGGAGAAGTTCGCAGCCACGTGATGATGTAGCTGACGCACGCCTCCCCCACTCTGACTTGCCTTAAAAGGCTAATCTAATCTAATCGAGTCACGTATGGCGCTCTGGTCGGATCTAGGCGCTTCACAACGGTTGGACCTCCATGTCAGAGTGACTGAGTGGTTATGTCGGCTGCTGCTAATGTCACTCAGTCACGAGAGTTCGAACCTGGTGTGTATCATTTTTCATGGAATTCCTTTTTCTCCGCACCACGCAGTGGGCCCCGCGGCGAGCGTGCTCCGCCAGCGGCGAGCGCAAGGGGGGTCCGCGGGGGTCTCCCTCGCGCTAGATCACCCAGAAAATTCCGAATAAGCTGAAAAAGTGGGATTTCACACGAAAAAAAATATTAATAGGCTCCACGCAGTGGGCCCCCGCGGCGAGCGGATGCACCACGCAGTGGGCCTAGCGGCGAGCGTCCAGGAGCGTCCAGGGGGGTCCGCGGGGGTCTCCCCCGCGCCTTGTTCATGACCGCGTCGCGAGAACACGTGCTGGGAAAATAACGTAATAATGTCAGAGGTGGGGGAGGCGAAGGGGCGTTTGATGATGTGACGTGGAGAAAACGCCGGTGCACACAGGGACGAAGCGAACCTGCCTGCTGAAGCTATGCGGCGCGCCGTCGAAGAATCCGCAGAAAACGGCTCAGAACTCTGGGCGATATTCCTGGGGCCCTGATCTGTGAGACGCGCGAGCATGAGGACCCGGATTGGGCATCAACCCACTGGGAGACTGAGTAGTTAGCGCACGGACTCCGGCTCAGACTGAAAAACATATTCTATTTCAAAACCAATACCTGGCCAAAACGGTCAAAATATATTCTGATGCACGTGCTGGACAGCCACAGTTTGCCAAATGGGGTGAGAAATCAGCCCCCATGTATGTACGCAAGTTCTCTTCAAGTCCTCAAGCCGTTCCAACGTGGACTTGGGTACTTGCTTCCAAATTTCAAATACGGGCCTCAATGCAATCGTCCAAGTCCTTTTCAAGTTGCAAGCCCCTCGTGTCCCTCAAGGCCCGTTCACCATCAAACAATTCCCGATATCTTCGCCGTCAAATGTTTTGCGTCCTCACCGTCAAATCTTCAGTCTTGCATATGGGCCATGGGAGCGGGGGCCGAGGCGGTGACCCCGGGGCAGATGATGCCGCCGTCCGCGTGGCCGTGTCATTGCGGCAGGGCCTGCACTCTCGCAAGCCCAGGTCATCACTGTAAGCCATTTTGACTTTACCAGTCTGAACCAGTGTTCAAGATGATTACAGTTTGACACAACACTCTGCGGTGACTGTGAGTGTGACTCTAGATTTGAATCATGGAACTGACAACCCCAAGGGGCTGGTAATGTCTTCCCTGGAGGAATGTCGGAGTGTGAGGAGGCCGTTGCAAATCCAGTGAATTTTGTGTGTGCGTACCTATTTCCAAGCTCTTTGTCGGCAGCTTAGACCCCATGCGACTTTAGTCGCCAAATGGAAGCTCAACTACGCTTCGGTGTACCAGTCATAGAGGGCTATATGTGTTGCAATTTGCAAATTTTGTGTTCATTGCCGGTACAGTAAAACAAAGCGTGGAGCGTGAAATGACCTGTCTGGCAAATTTATTTCCAGCCTTTCCTGGAGCGTCACTGATTGTCGCGGCTTTCAGAACTAGCCGACGCAGCTTGAGCAGAAGTCAGTCAACGTATGGCGGTCTTTATTCGAAAAAACTCCAGTGCGGACGAATGGGCATTGATGCGCACGGGGCATGCATGCCCGCACTGTGCCCATTAATGCGCATTCCAGTTAGCTCCGTGCCGCATGCGTGGCACATTCATGCCGGTTCCAGCCAAATTTGATCACGTATATGTCGCCGGAATTTGGCATTCAAGCCCCATGCGTGCCTTTATCTGCTCTCAATTCAATGTCCCCAGATTTCTCTTGTGGATGAAATAGTTTTGGCACCAATTCTGACCACTTTCTAGCAATTTGCTAACAAGTATCCTGAGTATCCGAGACAAGAGGTGAATTCAGAAAGCTACGCGTATTTTGACATATGATAACTGATCAGATGAAATGGCGCGTATTCTATGTTGAATGACGCGTAAAAAACGGCAATTGAGGGAGAAACACGTGTCTGCACCGTGTTTTTGAGTGGAGAATGATTTTTTTCGATTTTGTCCTTCAGGAAAATGGCCTGGATTGTTCATTACATCTCGATCTCGAGAACCACTCACTCAAAAAATGCCGGGAAATTTGCCAATAAATGGCCCATATCTGTAAATACCCCCCTTGGTGAAGCTCAATTCTGCATGGGGGGCCTTCTCCGTGAGATATTTAGGTGCCGTCATTCGTGGTTGAGAAAGGGAAGTCGCCCAGGGCATTCAGTGGTGCATAGACTCGGGATTACTGGATCTCTCGAATAATCCATGTCTACAGCATTGATGCATACCCTTTACTGCATGGTATGGTGAAGATGGTATGTCAATACCTCCAGCTAATTTTCAACATGATCCATGCGTGCTGCGGTCAGTTTATGCTCGAAGAGACCCAAGATCACGGATGACCCAATATGAAAGATTCCAACCGGTTTATTTCCATCGCTAATTGCACATGAATTCACTGAGCATTTCTAGCTAGGTTTCATTCAAATCCATTGAGAGGTGATCAAGGTCCGAGGAATTCTTCAAAACATCTCATATGGGATTTTTTTGTTCACGCCTTCGGTACTGCCAACGGCTGTAATGTCATCAAGAAACAGATAGTGCAGGAGCCACAGATGCTGTGGGCTGTCAGGGTCCAGCCCGTGCAGTTCCAGTGGAATGAAAAATCCTCGCCAAGGGTGCACGAGCTGGGTCCCTGACTCGACCCGGTTCACTTCGTGTGTTTCGAGTAGAACTATAATGTGGCTGTTAGAAACGAATTCAGACATCAAATTTTCATACTAAGGTCCAGATATGTAAATGAGCCTCGATTCGGCCCTCGATATTTTATCATCCACACTGATACCTCAATATTTTCTCCACAGACTCGAGAGGGGGCACCGTATTTTGCAACCGCATTGAGAAACAGCTGTAGCATAGTGGTTGCACGATTATTTGTGCTAGTTCGTAAACCTATAACCTGTATCCCCTTTTCTTTTCTCCTGCGAAGCCCCTTCGCTTCAAAATGCAGGGGTGAATCTGGGATGGCAGGAGGTAGGGGTGTGCTACTTTGATTTTCTTGCTGGGAACAATCCGGAATTGTATCTCCATGTCTTCCTCGTCTTGTGTTCCGACCCCGGCCTCTCCGAGGTTTGGGCCTTGTGTTGCTTCCACGGCGGGATGGGAGATTTTGAAGTTCTGCGGGTACAGGCACACAGCGTTTGATCCCCTTTTCATGCACTCGTTTCCAGAGACAACGCTTGCATTCCTGCATACCATTCTGAAACGCATGGTACCACTGTTGATGTTTCTGACCTGGAAGAAGTTAGTCTGTTAGTTACCTCGCTGATTACTCACTGGGTCCGAGGCCAAGCTTCAGCTCCTAAGACACCGGCTCCGAGGCACAGCTCTGACTACTGACCACAGCTCTACCGAGTCACATTACCTATTGTGCTTGAATCCCATAAAAGGTTTGCGTACACTCTGTTCCACACACACACCTTCTCCCAAACCTCCATCTATCCAACAACTTGCTATGACCAGCGAGCTCTCTCCTGCGCAACCCACATCCGGCAACTCGTTCACCTCACGGACAACCCTCGTCGACAATCGCGAGACGTCCCCTACCAGGTCAGGTACTGGGAGGTTACGTGGGATGGAAGAGGGTAAATCCCCGGTTAGACCCGCGCGCCGTGGCAAGGTTGCCAAAGTGTCCATGCTTCAACGAGTTTTCAATCTGTGTGCCGCGATCCTTTCCTTTTTCCGGTCTCTTCCCGCCACCTTCCCCACGTTCTTCTGTGCCACCGTCCCCGCGTTCTTCCGCTCTCTCCGCAAACCCGCAGAAGAAGTTGGTCCTATCCCCGGCTTCAAGGAAAGCTTACGCGCCATCGTGTTCAATTCGTGTATGTCTCACTTCGCGGCAACGCCAATTGAAGCTGACTTGAATACCTCTCAGGGCTCAACCTTCTGCTATTCTTCATCCCCGTCTGTGTACGTCCCATTTCCTTCTCATGCCACCGTCTGTTCATCGTTTCTCTAGTGGGTGCTCCACTGGGTGACACCTCAACAATACGCCGCCATCTTTTCCAGTGCGCCACCCGCTCTCTGTTCATTCACTTCACTCTCTTTATAAAATAACGTGTGTCCGTCCGTCCGAAGCTTTTTAAGCTCCGCTGATATATTACTTGGCAGGTGATTCCCGAGCGCTCTCCTCCCACCGGCTCACAGGCAATCAGCATCCGGCACGCGGCAACACGTCACGTTGACGTCATTCTTCCAGCAAACTTGACAGACATGACAGGTATCAAACTGGCCGCGGCGAACTATGACTTTGACAGACACTGCCCTGGCACTAATTTTGACAGATGTCTCTCACCCCATCGAAACAAAGGCGGCACGCGGCCAACATGTTCCTCCTGGTGTAAATAGTGTCAAATGTAATCAACCGCTGGAAAAAAATTAACAGATACAAAAATTAACAGATGTCCTACAGATAAGTTCAATTTGAAAAACCTTCACCTCTTGAGGTCAGAATTTAATGGTAGGGTCGAAAGGATCCTTTGTGGACCTCACAATGAATACTCGAATCGACTAAGCTTAATTCAACGAAGTCAGACAGATAAACTCCAGTTTTTGTTGCTGTGTAAAATTTCAACTCATTGGTGATTTCCCCTGGATTTGGAACAAACACCTTCGACAGAATTGAAATTACATTCGAAAGAGAACAGAAATACACCAAATCCTGCGCAGTGAATAGCCAACCTAATTCAACACAGCTCAATTCAACCAAGTGGACCATAGATTTGACTGGTACGTTACCCTTGAAGAGTGAATAACTTTCACAAAAGGGGATGGGAGGCCGCGAAGCGGCCGACCAGTCCCTTGTACAATCTAACTTAACATCGATTTAACAGCTGGGTTCCTGGCTATCATTCCGCTCGCCAAGGTAAAGATCTACTCCGGCAGAAAGTCGTCATGGCTGATGCTCTTTAGTTGCTTTCATTTGCCACCGACGAACTGTCTCTCCGCATGGCAGGCACTCTGGCTGGATTAGTCAACGCCACTCTGGTACGCACCTCCCGTCCCCTTCCTTTAACTAAACTAACCCTGCTTTTCACCTACCAGGGTAACGTGTGAGTCAATCACCGCATTATAGTTCGGCGCTCAATGTTGATTTCCCATCATACGGGCAGTGTCGAGCTCATCGTCGCGGTACGAGTCTTACATGTCAACTTTCACTGCCCGGAGAACTCATGACGGAGATAGGTCATTGCGCTAAAAAAATGCGAGCTCGGCATCGTCCAATCGTCTCGTGCGTCCATTTCTCGATGGCATTGTCCGGAACTACAGCTTCTAACGCCCACCCAGTCATCGGCTCCATGCTCAGCAACCTATGTATGTCTCACTTCGTATGCCATCGCGCACACCTAACCTCGCCTCAGTGCTCGTCCTCGGGATGTGTTTCTTTTTCGGCGGGCTGAAGTTTTCCGAGCAGGCTTTTGAAGGATGTACGTGCTCTGCTGTTCCACGGATAAGATCATGAAATGCTGACGTGAATAAAGTTGTTACAAGAGGATGACCCCGAGATCCCGCAGTTGAACGGCTGGACTTGCTTTGGACTGATGATACTGGTGACTGTGGTGCGTGCAGTTGGCACTCCTACCTCTATTTCTCCACCCGCTGACTATGGCTACTCCCCTTTAATGCAGCTGGTAGCCATCACCGCAGAATTCCTCGTCGGGTCGATCGACGGGTTGACCGAGTCCGGGAAGATATCGAAGGAGTTTGTAGGCATGGTCCTGCTGCCCATCGTCGGGAACGCCGCTGGTGCATGCTCCATTCATCGATCCATCCCCTGCGGGTGCACCTCACAGGATTTTGATCTTATTCTTTGCAGAGCATGTGTCGGCCGTGACGGTTGCTGTGAAGGACAAAATGAATCTCAGCATCGGCGTTGCTGTCGGCTCCAGTATCGTGAGTCTCCAAGCCTTGCCTCCGTTTGAACCTGTTAAACTCAGCAACTTGTTCTCTCCCAGCAAATCGGGCTCTTTGTTATCCCGTGAGTGGACTCAATACTTCAGTCTCTGATACACACTCATTCTGACATGGCATACGCAGATTCTCCGTACTCGTTGCGTGGGGCATGGACAAGCCTATGACTCTCCTCTTTGATCCCTTCGAAGCTGCGTGCCTCGCTCTGGCGGGTTCGTGTATTTTTCCTTCTTCCAAACCTGCTTACGCATGGCTGACTGCCGCTTCGTCAACAGTGGTGACGGTCAACTACTGCGTCGCGGATGGCAAGAGCAACTGGGTACGTTACTCCTGCCCATCCGTTAACATATTCCTAACACACTCGACAGTTGGAGGGGATGATCCTGATGAGTACGTTGCAAAAATGTAAATGCTGATCGAAGCTGGACATAACATCATTCCTTTAGGCCTCTACGCGATGCTGGGGACCCTGTTCTTCTGTTACACAGGCGTGGACGTCGCGGATCATTTCGCGACCTGCACTTGAGGGTGGGGTTTATAGCTGGGTCGTCAAATGGTCATAGACAGCTAATAATTCCATCACTCCATGTATCCCATTCTTTCATTCGCTCAATATGTATATGTACAGTGTCTTGAATAATCAGAGACTTTGATTGTTTCGGGTGCACACCGGTGTCCACTGTTTACTGCGCAAGGCACTACCTGTACAGCTCGAGAATATAATGGCTGTGCATGAGAGAAGTCCCGAAGAGCCATCAGGGATGAGCAGGTCATGTGGACAGACAGCGTGAGATGCGTGAGATGTCTGTGCAGACAGTGTGTGAACCAATAGATGCTGTGGATACAAGAGTCTCGAGTAGTGACAGGGAGGCTCGAGAGGAAGACCTATGAAGAGCAGCAAAGAGTCGAGGTGGATAGGAAGGTGGTGTAGATCAGGATGAGCAATAGAAGTAATGAGCGGATGGTGAGATTCCGCAGGCAGACTGAAAACAAGCAACTCTCGTAACTTGCATTCAGGCTAGGGCGCGGGGCCCATAACCTATCAGAAAAATATGCCGAGGTGGCTAGAAGCCAATGGAGCTCGCAGTGGACAAGGAGCTACTTGAGTGCGAGTGCAGGAGCACAGAGAAGGCACAGACGATGGGTGAAAAGAATAAGATATGAACTGAGGCTATGCTACGACAACAGGAAGATGATATAGGTACATCAAGTATCAAAGAAGTGATAGCTATCTGTACTTGGACTGATGCGAACAAACAATCATATATCTTGACACTCCAGGCCAAAGTGAAGGAAGCGATTGAGGAGCTTCCAGCCAATGCTGACCCTGCGCTGAGAGATGGTCTAGCACAGGCGCACCGTAAACTTAGCGACTACTTTACCAAGTTCGATGTGTCTCGCTATTGTCTTTGGGCAGGCCGTTCGTCTTTTATTTCTGTTGGAAGTCTCACTGACCCCATCACTCAGTTCTTGACCCACGGATCTCATACGAAACTTTACGCCAGGACTACGCAGACGATGCACAGTTACTTGCTGAACTGGAATCTTCGAAGTCCAATTTGCAGGCCCAATACAACATGGTGTACGCCCCGACAGAAATGGCAAACTCGGCGGCTCAGCCCCAGACCCCTGCCAATGGCTCTCCTCAAAAGGTCGACTTCCTGGCTCGGTATCGGAATCGGGGCCGTGGCACGCACACCGATGAGCTCGCAGAATATTTCAGGATTACCAGCGTCCCTGAGCACCTTGACGTAGATCCGCTTCATTGGTGGTATGGCCGCCGCCACCAGTTTCCTAACCTGTACCGTCTTGTCCGCAATGTTCTCTGCATTCCCGGTACGCTTTCCTCGCGCTCCCCCTTGAGAAAACCTTACTGACCTCATCCTAGGCTCTGCGGTTGCGGTGGAGAGAATCTTCTCTGGCGGTCGTGATACTATCGGCCTCCGCCGTGCCAGTCTCAAGGCGGAAACCATCCAGATGCTGATGTTTGTCAAGGCTCGGCTTCGCGTGGCTAGAAACACTGTGATCGACCTGACCGGGGCTGGTGAAGACTAGAACTACCGTTAACCATATTTCCTTTTCAATAGATTTAAATTTCTTCGCGATTTTTCCCGTGATAAGTACCCGTAATTACGCCGTAAACGGGTGATACGCACGGGTCCCGTCCCGTCTCAGCCTTCCACCCAGCCTTCTTACGCACGGGTCTGACCGTCCCGTCGGCGACTTACGCCCGTATTTCTTACGGCCGTGGGCGTAATACGCACGGTTTGATGCCCTAGGTCGCGTGGGTACACACGTCATCAACTCGTCGTCCAAGGGTTGGGGAAGGAAGGGCACAACGGCGGAGCGCTGAGGGTCCCACCATGTATTGGCCGCAGGGTCCGTTTCATACTCGGCGCCGCACGCGAGTGTGGTCGCATGCGCAGTGCTTTCGGGCAATAGACGCGCGAGCATGACAGCGGGGCGGTCTAGAAAATTGGATAGAAGTGAAGATGGTGGAGAGCCTGCAACAGCATACCAGGCATACCAGAGACCCGTAGAATTGAATAGAGAGTTTGTGTATGCCCCTACGCGTCGCCGACGCGGTGAAATGAGGCTGTAACATCCGGTGTGTTAGCACATACAGCATCGTTTGTGTTGAGCTCGCGGGGATGGGAAACTAAATTAAACCAGACAAAATTAGTGATATCGTAGATTGCCGGACTGTATGAAAGTAAAAAAATAAGAATCAAAACCTTGAGCACGCGTACGAGGAAAACCTGGGAATGTTGCAGAAGCGTAAGTGGGAAAGCTGTGTAGGACTGCACGAGCATGATGGCCTGCTTTCTTAAGTTATCGGAAATGTACAGCGGACGGAAGAAAGAGAGGGGGCGCACCAGGAAGCTAAGAGGAAAGGTGTTATCGTTGAGCAGATTCGTCGATGGCGCGGAATGATCACCTGCATTGCTCATGGCGGTGCATTGTAACGGAAAGTTAGTACATCCAAATTTATTTGGGTATAAGACCCATTGACCCCGGAAGTGGAAAGTGAAGAACGAAGGATGCTGGGATAAACACAATGTCAGTGAATCCTCAACGCAATCCAAAAAGTTTGAACATTCACCAGCTACAAATTGAACCGAGAACAAAGAACGCCGGATATCGGAAAGAATGCAACATCAGTAAATTATCCATGTAATCCAAAAAGTAGATAGGCCGGACCGTGCCGGTAGGTTGAAGCGCGCTCAAGCTGTTGAGCTTTGGCAGCATCACCTTGATAGATAAGCGCTCATAAAACCAGGAACACTACATGGGATTATTGAATCATGGCTGAGGATCATCCCTGATCGCTCACTTGTTTCCGAACGTCGATTCTTTCAGCTGGGAGTAGTCAATTTTGGAATTTCTACCTAGGGGAAAATGAGCCCAGGGCGTAAAAAGAAAATATAGAAAACAACCCGTTACGCAGTGCATAACACCTCGAGCTGTTCGGAACCGAAGGGCAAAGAGACGAAGAAGATACATCACTCACCCCTCCATTGAGTACTCGTGGATTCGTTCCACGCTAGGAGGTGTCTATGTTAGTTACAGAGGTAATTGAGGAATGATTCAGAGTGGAGGACCTATGTGATACGGGGGAAAGATGATGGGGGTGAGAATGAGAGAAAGAGGGCGACGGAGAACCTTCCTTTTGAACGGAAATTGAGTGCTGATCGGCGAGGTTCAAAATAATTATGGAGCGGCCAGTACCGCGGACCGAAACTAAATTCTGATGCATGCACCGGAGAACCCCCCAAATTAAACGGGAAATTGCATGCACATAGGCAACAATTTTGAAGCATCTTTCGGGATTAGAATAACTAAAACCAGGCCTCAAGACATCACCGAACATCCGCGGGCTCCGGTGTGCCTGAGGTTGAATCCTTGTTTGTGTTATTGAACCATTTCCTTCCTCCAAGCCAGACTAGACTTTCTACACTTCCTTAGCAGCTCAAATTCCAACATAATCGTGGATGAGTTTCCCATTGCCGTTTCTACAGCGGATAACGGCACCAGGAAGTACACCACACTTCTTTCCGACCTCCTTCCAGCTGCGATTCAAAAGGACTCGCCAATCAAAGGTATTTGCTTGCGCACAGAGAGAATTGTGCTCAAATTTGCTGTTTCCAGAGCGGGGTGGACGCCTTTATCGGTGTAATATACGCGACGAGCCAACGTCTCCTCACCATGTAGGCAAGATCGACACTCTTCTGGCAAAGAGTTCGAACGCGCTGCTCACGCGACAGATGAACGAATACAACCTTGTTCCTTTAAGCGACGGGATCTTCGTCTGTGACGTCTTCTGGGAGCAGCCGAGTATCACGCACGCGCCACAGTCTCCACAGGCGACACATCTCGAAGGGATACAGGTATGCTTGTTCTCGGCTCTAAATCTTGTCAAAGAATGAATATATCGGATAGGCTGCGGCTACGTCGATTCCCCAGGAGATCAACGTGCGTCTTTGTTTCTCTCTTTAATAACAATTCTAATTCTCCACCTCACAGACAACCACTGGTCCGCTGCAGTTCACTGGCACTGGATCGGACGTGCCGTTGGATATAGCGAATAGCCGCGCCCAGTTCAGTCCGCTGCACGAGCACGCACTTCCCGGCCTCCGAGCGGAGTTCGTGGACTTCCTTCACGCCAAGGTGAAGGCGGAAGTCCCCAATATGCCTGATCAAGGGCATGATTGGGGCCGCTGTAAGTATGCGGGTAAACCGCTCGATTGCTATCTGCTACAGCAGGCCGCTTTCGACTTCTTCGCTGGTTGGGGGCGAACTGCAGGAGATGATGATTTACGCGGAACGGGTAAAGAAGCAGGTGGATACCAAGGATCTGGGTCTTTCGGATGAGTTCTGGGCAGAGGCGACTGGGTGACTGAATCATTGTACTATTGATAGCTTCCTTAATCATGTTTGAATTCAAGAAGTTGGATGGCAGCGACAAGATCAAGACTGCTGGGATCGGCTGGGATCGGCTGAGAACGACTCAACCGCTCCCAGCAGATCTCAGCATTTATTCCGAACTATAGCAGATCTAAAAGTTGCCAAACGCTGCTGGGATGTGCTGAGGTCTGCTAGATAGGCTCGATTCTGCTGGGAGCATCTCACTTGTTTCAGGCACATATTCTGCAGTAAAGATATATATATTCAACTATACCACTACAGTGTAGCGTCGCCGGCACACCTATTTGTTCGCACCTTCGAAAGGGGGATCGGTCACTGACAGCGGTGAGTATGAATCCGGAGGGCAGTAGGGAGTCGTACCAAAGAAATGATCTTCCATGGTCCCGGTAAGTTCGTCGTACCACTTTGCGAGCGAGGTCAGGACATCTGGCCCGTATTGGCATCGCTCTGAGTCGTATGTGTTATGAGAACATAGTTGTATTGAAAGATAGTCTTTGAGTGTGTTGATACGGTACCCCATTTCGGCGATGCTAATGGTCTCCGCCTGTGATACAGCATTAATCTACTGCGACGAGGTTGCCGGTGGAGCCATGCTTCCCACTCTCTCTTTCGACCCACACTCCCGCTTTCGACCACGAGGGTGGAGAGCTGGGTGAAAAGTGGGAGGTGTTGGCCTTTTGTACACTGTGCAAATGAACATGCTGTGCTTGCACAGAATGGCACAGCCATGAAGCAGTGCGAGATGCTGCAAAACCGAGCCCTTATATACATTTTCGGACAGTCATTCCTGCCCCGCTTCGGCTTTCGGGAATATACGTAGGTCCTGTTGTTTGGAAGAGATCAACATTGTTACTGGGTCGCCGCTCGGCTTCGGGCCGATGGCTGCTGCCACGGGTTCTGCTCAAGGAATATGTAAAATGGATTTTAATGCTCTTACAGGATAACCCGGGCAGAATTGCCGGCTGGCCAGATGTGGTCGAGAGCTGCGAGAAATTGTATTTCCGTCAGTGTCTGGCTATTTTTGATCCGCTGATACTTTTTTCTGGGTCTGGGATGAAAGTCGAGCACCAGCAATGACTTACACCGTGCCGGTATAGTGGCAGTTCAAATGCCCTAAGGCTGATTTATCATGGGCTTTACAGCTAAGGGGGAACTTAAGGTGTGGGTGATTTTTCATCAAATTTTGATGTTTTTACCAGAACGGCTACTACAATCTTAGTTCTTACCCTGAAAATATAACCAATAGATTTGCATTGTGATTCCAGAGGGCCCTGCATGTTCGAAATTTTGTTGGATGACTAAGATTGCGTTATTCGGAAAATATTGAGTTTTTGTGCAGGACATTCAATTGAGCTAGTTTTTTTATACAATGGACTGACAAGTGTCCCAGAAGGCCCCACGTCCTCGTATAAGCCGCATACCTCATAGCTCAAATCTAGTATAGAGCGGAGAGTTGAATAGAATTGTATTCCTCAATGCATTTAAATCATGGTATATATATACACAATCTGCGGCCGTATTACAGAAATTGGCAGTACCGAAGGCGCGGATCGAGAATGTTCTGTTTTGGGATGTTTTTAAATAATTCCTAATATCTCAGTGGGTTTTGCACCCATACTCATGCAACCTATATAGAAATACTCGGCTAATTTATGCGGAATTAGTGATAGAAAGAAAGTTGTAAAATATTGTATATTCAGAGAAAGTGGTTTGAAGGGCCTTTTCGTGGATGAATGATGTGGATTTTTGTTAGGTAAGGCCTTGCTACATTTTGATAGATGTAATAGAGTCAGATTTACAAGGAGTTCAGCAGTGAATTCAAATATCACAATATTTCCTGATTACTCGTATATTAACGAGATCCCTCGAATCAGAGTACGTCTATTTGTACTGCCGAAATTACCCCTTTCACGATCCCAGCTGACCTCCTCTATCCAGAATTAGTTTAGACGCCCTGGTGTTTCCTCAATTCTACCTCGCCGATCAGCCCTCAAGCCCCACTCAAAAGGCGCCCCATTGTTCCAACTTCTCCCGGGCCTACGCTACAATCGGCATACTAACTCAATGTTACCCTCGGTCTCAAGCCTCCTGCAGCCGTACTGTCCCATCCAATGCTCATGTCCTTGAGGCTTCGACTATATGTCGTATCGACAATCCAATTACTCGTATCGCAGATGGTGCGAATCACATTGTACATGTTTGTTTTCGCACGCCACCGGCGTTTCTGCTTCCCGCCGCCTCGCAAGCCCCAAAGACTCTTTTTGTATACCCACCTGACCGGTCTAACAGGGAGTAGCTTTCCTGCGGAAAAGTGAACGCTATTTTGAACCTTGCCAATTCACCGGCACACCTGTTTGCGTTTTGCACGCCACCGCTTCTTTCTGTTCTACCGTTCTCTTGGTCGCATCAACTGTTCCTTACGGTTATTTTCCTCCATTTTCCTCGTGCTCTGGCCGGCAGCTCCCATTCATGCAGCCCAATTTAATTTCGGGTGCCTTCATCAGAAATTAGCTTCAATCCAGAGAGCTGGACGCTCCACTGCGCTATTTTCGACTTCCCCGATCAAACCCGCTCAACATCCGTTCAAAGGGATGCTCCTTCGCCTTCTTCTCTCCCACTCCCACCATCTCCTCCGTCATAGCCCATTTCGTTTCCCCCCCGTTTTGTCTTTTTATTCTTCTCCAGCTACCTACTCAAGCACACAGACATTCCGCCTGCCCTTCAGTATGCACGAATCTCCGCAGCTGAGCACCAATAGATAAAAGGTACGCACGGCTCCGTCTTTGCGGCTCTTTAAGCATGCTTCTCTACGATATGGTGTCAGCATTGACTGCAGATGCTACAAAGGTGATCAGCCAGTTTATTTCCTCCACTGTTCGTTCAATATTTCGTACGATTGAACTACTCAGTTCCCCTTCAGTTATGTGTGTCTTGGATAATCTAATGAATTTTCATTTTAGTCCTCCAGGTATTCGGAGTCGTTCCTGCGACCATGGTACTGAGGAGGTAAGTTGCCTCCATATATACCCTGTCCGTTCAACGTCTCTTTCAATTGACTCAACTTCGGGGATGCGCTCTCGTAACCTTTCACTTCAGTGCCCCTGTTTTCGTTTTGCATGGTATTCCGAGTTTCCCCATGACCGTGTTGCGGCGTCGAGGCAAGCTCCGTCCATATGTTCAAATACCCAACTCAACCGTCTCTGCGTACCTGAGTCTCAGACTTTATTTAACATTTGACCTTCCTGTGAGTATGCCATTTGGAATGGCGCCTCTAAATATTTGTCCATCTGGATTTTACTGAAACGGTGCGCTGTGAGGTAGCCAGCTTAGGTCGAAACTCACGCATTACCTCCGCTCATCGATGACCGTCGTTTCCTCAAGTTTTCATTCGCTATATCCTACTGGTGGATTGGTCTATGCTCTTGCGATCCTATCTTACTTTCCCGCCGACTTCTCAGCAACATTCGGGGGGTCGCTTCTCGAGTTCTAGCAAGTATTCTCTCCGAGTTGGGTCGAAGAGTCGTATTCTGACTTTTAGACTGTCCAGCTGTTTGTGAATTTGGCATATTTTCCTCCGCAGGTACGATTGGTCCCGCAACTCCCACATGCCTGTATCCAACGTGAGCAATGCTCCGCTGCGCAGCTCTTTCTCTCTTTTGTTGAACATTTACTTTCCCTATCGCCGCACGCCCACGTTCTCGCTAACATCCCGTCACTAGATTTTAAAACCCCATCATCTATGCTGCCTTCGTTACGCCTGGCAGCGCACGGAGATTTGGATTCTGTTTTATTGCGTTTCCCGTGACCTGTCCAACGCGTTTTAGGTATGCTTTGGCTTATCCTTACCTCTTCTTAGGTAGCGCTCACTTCTCCTTTGACCTTGCACGTCGCGAACCTTTATGTTCAATTTTTGGCCTTTTGTGGGGCGTTCCCGGTGTCGCATTCCCGCGACCGGGATACTGAGCGGTGGGGTGGCGGTTTCCTATCCAGGGATTGATTTTAATGCAGCACCAAGCATAATACGTCGGCATCGATCTCGAGGATCGATTGAACTCCCTGCGGTCCAGCATGCACTGCAAGGACGAACGGGGTGCGTTGTCGGTGGGTTACCTGATATGCCTTATTCCTCAGCACAGATACTAACCTATCCTCGCAGTCCCACAACTTTTCCCTTTACAAATACAGCTGTTATAGTTAAACACATGTCAGAGGGGCTCAAATAAGAACACGCCGAACGCTGAGACGGCCGAAACGCTACTCGGCGTGATCTCCAAGATCACTCATATCAGTTCATCATGACATGATATCAATGAGGGTTGCTGGCTTCGTCCGCTTGATGTGCGCCCTTAAGGCGCCCGACCTCCGTCGGACACCGCGCCTTCCGCCGCGGCATCGTTAACCCTACAACCGGCTCAGTTCAGAGACGATCCGACATTAAACACCTGCGGAAGGGCCTCCAAATTCCACGGTCAGCAACTAACGTGTGGAAGTGTTCGTAATCCTAATTTCTGCTTCTTACGCTCGTTTAGCACTCATTTAAATACCACATTCCCTTAATACTCTCCCCCATCGTCCCTCATTTGATATAATACTTAGTGAGGGCCTATCAATTTAACATTGGTTAATTTTAAATACAGCGCAAAGCCTCTATTCTATGAAAGTTCATAAGTTCAACTATTTTTGGTAAATGTTCGTCACTTTCCCAGGAAAAGGCTTTGTCGGCACATCACGGAATCTGCGACGTGCCGAGGTCGGCCGGTTAGGTGGTTAGAGTTAGTGGTTAGCGGAGGTTCACGGTTGGTGGTTAGAGGTTAGTAAAAAGGACTTTCCTACCATTCCATGCCTTCTGAAATTTATTCAGCATTTTAGAGCACTGTGCAATGGTTCGGTACTTCAACAGAGTGTGCAGTCAGGTGAGATATTGAGGATTTCTACCACCCCCGTTCCGCAGCGTATCAAAATTTTTAAGCAGATAGGGAGGTTTGGAGCACTTCCATGAGTGTATTGGTGTAAAATCTAGTTTTAATATTGAGTCTGCAGGCACAAAACATCGAAAAGCGTCTATGTGGCTAGGCAGTGGGACCATAGATGCAAATCGACATACTGACCATATTTATCTCGGCCCGAGGACCCGTATCACGATGTGCTGAGCTGGAGGGAAAAAATATCATTATTATGGGCGCCGATGAGGGAAAGGGGAGGGGTGTACCTATATACCCTGGTCTATGCCAAGAATTATAATACACCCATTGGCATCTCACATCACGTCTAACGGCACACGAGGCATCGGGACGCGCAGGCAGTGGGCGTGCCCGTGGATGACGAAAAAGCTTGAGAAGAAAAGAAACACCGTTTACAAGGCTTGAAGTCGGTCCATTGGTCTTTTGCGTGGGTTTTGCGAGACGTGTAAAGCTTAAGAAATATCTTGAATACATGACCAGAGCGGCCACAGCGATGACAAGCCTTTATTCCAACTTGGAAGAGCCGACAGATCAAATCGCCAAAAGGGGACCGCATACGAAAGGTTTAATTCGTTTTCAAAGTCACACACCAAATGGCCTTACAAATTGAATGAAATACTACAGTAAAGCGGGAGAAATATTCGGAACCAGTGTCGAGGGTGCTAGAGTGCACATCGTAATGCACTAACCACGCTAACACGAAGTGGGCGCGCCGCATGGGATGTTCATTAGCACGAAGAAGTCCCACGTCAATTACGGGACCCTACAGAAATAGTACCAGTAAACAAGATGAACCACCGCTTCGCTCCGGTATGTAGGAGCGCAAGGTGCGATGCAGGTGCAAATTTTGTTGCAGACCCTGGCCAATCACAGTAAATGTTGGCAGAAAAAGAGATCAAGCTTGTGCGGCCGTAAATTTTGAACAGGAAACAAAAGTCACTGCAGGATCATTAATTTCAACATGGAGAATCGGGGGGAAATCCACTTATTCGGCAAGAATGTACATCAGGGAGGCGCGACTACTGATGATAGGCAAAAAATTATGTACTGTGTCGGGTGTTGGGGCCTCCGTTGCGTGGAGAAGGTTTAGGCCGTATTTCACCACGGGCAAGAAGAGACTCATAGAATTTACAATGCATGAAGAGCAAATATTGATCCACGAGATGATCTTGTCCAGAGAAACCGGAAAATTTTGAATCGGAGCAGGATTTGACTAGGAGAAGAAAGCAATGGATAGCTTGAGCTTGATCAAACCGGCGGCAGGATGGCGATTGCCAAGGAATAGTTCCCAAGGGTTGAGTTGGAGCCAGGCAGCAGATAGAAGTGTTGAGAAATTAGATCAGATCCGACGGAGAATTCCCGTGACCGTTAGGTAAGGGTTTCAACAGGGCGCCCTTTTTTTCGAGCTTTTGGCAGTAAACTCTCGTTTTCGTCAGCAGTTTTTGCGTAAGGAGATTTCTGAGCCTCCGATTGGTCGCCAAGGGTCCGGAAAGTTCCGCTCATGTCAGCCATGTCTTGTCATCCCCCAACGTTTGTCCAGCGCGACGTCCAGTCTGGTCCACGAAGGGTTCTACTTTTCAAACAAACTAGTAGTAGGCTGTGAGAGACTACTACTAACCTCTCACAGCCAGACTCAATTGTTTGAAAAAGTTCTTTCACCTTACGGCAGATGCGCACCGCGTGCGCTAGTGGCAATTCTGCAAAATCATTCTCATCCTGGCACACCGCCACACCTCCGACGAGAAGATATTTGGACTGGATTCACCACGATGCGTCATCTCAGATCTGACCGGCAGATTCCCCTCGATGGAAATCTGAATACCAGTTGTTATTATATCTCATTGAGCACTCCGTGTTTTTTGGTGCAAGTCCTCCAACTCGTGGCTGCTTCTTCCGCCTAGCACTATTCATCCCTCTGGATATCAATTGATTCAACCAGTTGTCTTTTGCCTCGCATTTCAACCTGTGTTTCGTCACGTGATGGAAGATTTATTTTGGCAGGCATTTATATAGTGCGTGATCTCCTGCTCGACCACGGACTTAGATGCAGGCAGACGGATCTATTCTTTGTTAGCAGAAACGGCTGCTCCCCATCGAAACACCTGCCTTCACTCTTCATCTTCGCTCATCGCGCTAGGGAACTCTCCACCTACCGTGAATCCATCTTGGGGCTGTTCGCAGACACCTAGACTCGTAACCAGTCTGCCTACGGCGTTCTTATAAGGCGAGCTTATTGCCGTAGGCAGACTGGTACTTCTCGGAGCTGTCAATTGGGCTGAGGCGGAGTTTGAAGTTAAGTCTTGGCGTGAGTGGGCCGGTCCGGTCCCGATGACCAACCGATGACGCACATCCGCGTTTCATTCATTTCTTCTCTAAATTCGACTCATATTTTACGGATCTTCTGAGTTAAAAGGGGGAAATTTGAGGAGACAGATGTGTAGGGCCAGAACTCTCATCAATTACTCCAGCTTGAACGGAGAAGAAAGCTTCAAAATTGCGGTGTGTGAGAATACTTCGCGAATTTCAACACTTAGATTTCAAACTCCGCCTCAGCCCAATTGACAGCTCCGAGAAGTACCAGTCTGCCTACGGCAATAAGCTTGCCTTATAAGAACACCGTAGGCAGACTGGTCACGAGTCTAGCAGACACCAGCTCCCTCTTCCACGACCGCATCATCGCTTTTGACAAGGCTGTCCGCAAACTCCTCTGTCAGCGCCGCGACATCGAACTCACCGACTTCAACAAATTCCTTCACATCAAAACCGCTGTCGTCGATTCCATCGGCGTCGGGGTTGTTGACGCCCAGCGTGACTCGAGCTCCGGCGCTGTTCGCAAGCCAAAGCCTCAGGCTTGCAACAACTGGAACAATGGCCGCTGCACGGCCGATGCGGGCACCTGCCATCGCCTTCACATCTGCAATATTTGCAGGACAGCCGGCCACAAAAGCCCTAACTGCCCCAACCGTCTCGACCACGCTGACTGTCAGGAAATGAGCTATTCCAGGAACGCCCCGGCCTCCGGACCATATGATAGTTATTGATCATCTGTCAGATGTCACAGCAGTAGATACATATTCTATGAGGGCGTGTCAGGCGGGCTCCAGCTTCCCCTGGAGTCGGCTTGAGCGCCGCCTGACCTTCAAAATCAAGAATTTTGTATCCGCTCCCTGCGATCAGGTCTTTCACTAGCCTCGACTTCCACCCGAGCTCGTGTGCCATCTTGGAAAGTGCTGCGCTCTTGCACCCAAAAGATATTCCCGCCCTTATGCAGACGGCATGGCGAATTAAACACTGGTATCTACCTACTCAAAACATTCTAGATGCATACTTGGACTAACATGCTCTCTCTAGGGTTGCGCCTCTCTTGTATCGTGTGATATTCCTATCATTTAATTCGTCTTTCGTTCCGATGGGTGGTTTTCCGGGGGGAAGTGAGCACCAAACGGCACTCGAACACAGAGAGAGAGAGCCACACCTCAACACCGACACAGAGAGAGTGACAAAAGACACACATGGGTCGCAGATGGGGTGGCGAAAAGCCGGGTGGCCAAAGGCCTCGATTGTGTTCTATATAATATCATGGAGCATCCATTCTCGTGCACCAATTGTACTGCGCCCATCTCGCACGTTTCCTCGGCCAAGGAGAAAGCCTAGTGTTGTCATCTGAGCACAAATTTCGACTCGAGAGGCAAGAGAGGCAAGAAACTGTGAGTTATCTAGATCTGTCTTCGCCACTGCGCACCGACCCGCCGCTTGCACTCCGATGATGGTACCCGTGCTGCCCCTGCCCCCTGCTCCGAATCGCCGGCGGCAGCTCCACGGGGCTCAAAAACTGCCCGTGCCCACCACCGCTGCGTATGAAATCCTCGCTGAGGAACATCGGCCCCGCCGAGTTGCCCGTGCCACGGATATCGCCGCTCCGACTCTGCCGCACCTGCCCCCGCCCCGCCGCGTCCGACTTTGCTCTCCGCAGCCCAACGGCACCCGGATCAAGCCCAAGCCCCAACCCGCCGCCAAACCCGCCTCCGCCCCCACCGCCAAGCCCGAACAAATCCGGGCTCAAAAACCCGTTATCCAGCCCTACCGACCCAGGTGCTTGCGCCCACCCCCCCCCCTGCTCCTCCAAACGAGTTCCGATGCAGAGTCGGGCTGAAGCTCCCCCCGCCCAAATCATACCGCCTATGCTGCCCCTGCGGCGGGAGGATGACGTCCCCCATGCTGTCGTCCAGTGCGCTCCCGATGTTGACCATCTGCCCAGTAAAATTATTCGGGGGCTCCAACGCGTGGTCCGACACGCTGCGCGGGCGCGGACCGGGCCCGGGGAGCATGTTCGAGGGAAACAGGAAGAGGGAGTGGGAGTTGGAGTGCACGGAGGCGTTGGAACCAGTGCGTCTGTGGCCGCCCGGTTGCGCGGGGTCGTATGTGTTTGATTGTTGCTGCTCAGCACGGTACTCGTCTTGCTGCTCGGTGACTAAATAAAAAAAACGGGCGTTAGCATACGATCCGAGCTTATCAAGGCGCATCCGCCATGTGGTGATGAGGAAAAAACCAGACGCAAAACGCAGAACGCAAGGTGCAAAGGCTTTCCTCCAAACAATAAAATAGAATAAAGACTCACCTCGATGCAACGTCTCCTGGAGCCTCGGCACGCATGCGCCGCCTGCCGTGCCGCCTCCACTGCTTCAAAATGCGAATTAAACCATTCAATTGTGTTCAAAATGGTATTACAAAGCATGTGATTCAAAATGCCATTTCGGGGCATGTGGTTCCATCTTTGTTCGTTGCTCACCATTAAATACCAGACGGCTGTTGTGGCACCTCGTTCGAGAGCCGGCCGCAAGGCCAATGTGGATGTGGAGTCAGCAGATTTAGGTGTCCACCAACACTATGCATTGTGAACAATAGTAGACTTGTTAGGCAACACGGTGAAGGGTATAGCAAGTGAGGCACAGGGTTCAAAATGGCATTACAAAGCATGTGATTCAAAATGGCATTCTGGGGCATGGGGTTCAAAATGCGAATTAAATCATTCAATAGTGAGGCACAGGGTTCAAAATGGCATTACGAAGCATGTGATTCAAAATGGCATTCTGGGGCACACATCTTGATTTCTCTCCCACGAAAACCTCTGTTGAATAATTCACGACGTGGAGGCGGTATTGCCCTCCTCATTCGCCCTACATTTAAGCTCAAAGTGTCAAACCTCACTTCACCGGATATCCTTGTCCTAGATATGGGAACAATATGGCTCATTGGAGCGTATATACCTCCTGGAACATCTCAATGAGAAGGCTGGACTGATGTCGAGCCGCGGCAAAAATTATGGGAGACAGTGGCCATCTGCACGCGAAGTGGTGACAAGCCCATTGCTTCCCTGGCGGATTTAATGCACGAACTGGCTCTTTACAATCATCTTCCCGAGGAGTTGAGTGGGAGCAGCGCTGGAAACGCGTCTCATCAGATCCAGACACGAAAATCAATACACGGGGCCGCGCAGTTATTGACGAATGTGATACAACAACCTTTGCATACCCAACGGAACATCACTCGAGACATCGTCTCCTGGCCGTTTTACATCCTGGCAACCGGCAGGGCAATCGGTCGACTACGCTATCGTATCTGACAATCTCTTGCCCCTTGTGCGCGAATTTCACGTCGAACTACCAACTGAAGATCCGGAAGACGACTGGGCCGACCATATGCGCATCTGCATTACTTTCGATTCAAAGGCCTTTGAACAAACGGTCACCCCACGCGAACGCAGGGACATTCCAGACTTTGGGGGCTCAGAATACATAGATCAGCTCTATCAGGACACAAGTGATGCTAAAGAAACAAAGGTCGAAGCTCTAGAGTCACTCTAGGGACCCGTTCTCTGCGAGTCTACACCAACCCACATCTACATCGAGGGAGTAGCAGCCAAGGGCAACAATAAGACCTGCCCTTCTGGCGCGGGTATTTTCTTTGGCCCGGCCTCAGCTTCCAACACAGCTGTGCGTGTACCTGGCCCTTGGCGCCTTTCGGCCGACCGAGCACGGTTGTTTGCAATCCACGCAGCCCTACGGTCCGTTCCATCAGATCGAAGCTTGGTTATATTCTGCACCTCAAAGATGATTATTCGACAACTGTGTTACTCGGCGGCAAAGAACACAGCCCTCGGCTGGCCAGGATCTAACGGCGACATGTTCAAGGCTATAGTCAAACTGCTCGCCACAAGACACGCGGAGACACGGTTCGTATATATCGAGTCCAAACAGAATAATCAGGCCAAGCGCGATGCATCTCCCTGTTTATAAAATTAAGCCTGTCCGTCCGAAGCTTTTTAAACTCCGCTTTTAATCTATCATTCTGGCAGAAGTGGGAGCCGGCGCGAAGCGCCGGCGAGCGCTTGTATATATTAGCAAAGAGCGCGCGCTTAATTCCTGGTCCTCATACCTCGTTCAATTTCGACGAAGCCGGGGAGATGCAATGCGAAAACCCCCATTTCAACGTGCCAGCTACAGGGAGGCGCAAAGTCACAACAGCTTTGGAAGAAATTTCGCCGGTCAAGCCAAAGCCATGGATCACTGGGGAAGATATTCCTGATAAAGCCACGAGCCACCGAGGCCACGCCAAAGTTCACGCCCTCCAATTCGCACTCCGAAACGAGCTCTTGGCATCCGACACACCGAAAAAATTTTGGGATTTTGTGCGCAAGCGGACCGACCCACGCCCAAAGAAGGCAAAGGTAACTGTGACCGAATTGTCTGCGAACTTCGAGGCATGGTTGAACTATCCAAAAGCGACTCCTGCATCCTTCAACACTGATCAGCCGGCTTTCAATGCGCAAATGGCAAGAAATTTGCACCCTCCTCCGGACTTATCTCCTTGACGGTCATATACTCGGGACATAACCATTACAGAGATTGAGGAAATGAAACGGCATATCAAGGATCACGGGCTTGACACCGCCATGGGTGTCGATGGATTCTCGTATGAGGACTGCTTGGCAATTCCCAATGAGAAACTTCTGCAATTCTTTCTATATTGTTTGAAAAACCAAGACATGCCCCGTTTCTGGCTGATGTCCTGGGGCGCCGCGCGGAAGCAGACGGGGGAGCCGGACAGGAACGCGGTGGATGTGGGAATACCCATTGAGAGATCCTCGGGCCAACGCCACGGGGGAGAGTGCGAGGATGCGAGGAGAGGGCTGGCGAATGCGAGGTTAGCTGCGAGGAGTAGGGGAAGGCGGAGGTGGAGTCAAAGGCTGGGAAGCACTCGCACGACACCGGAATCGATTGAAATGAGGAGGACGGGGTGTGCGCGGTGGAGGGAAAGGATGGGGCGACGTATAGCCACTCAAACGCCTCTGTCGTCTCCGAGTAGTCGATGGGCGACGAAGACGCGGAGATGTAGTCCGGCGCGTTAGGATCAAAAGCGAAGTTTAACGCGGCGGGGACAGGCGTCGTTAGTGAAGTCGGCTCTAACATCGGTGGCGGTGATATTGAAGGCGAATCAGGCGCCTCGCTCTTCTGCGCGGTTCTGCTCGTCTTAACACCCTTTCTCCTCGACCCGTAGCTATTGCGTAGGCCATACTTTGTTTTTGCTCCAGGCCTAATGCTCAAGCTCCCAATCTCGGATCCATCCTTTCTGACACCTGGTGCAACCTCTTGAAACTTCAATATCTTCTTCACTTTAGTCTCAAATATTTCTGGGTCTCTATCTTATCCAGCTCGATCCCAAGAGGCCCGCATGGAATGCATTACAAGCCTCACTCACTTTGGCTCGGGTTGGTCAGATGTCCTGGATAAATGATCTTCGTATTGTTCTAGTTCCGGTGGAGTTAGACATCTCCGCGAACATGGATGTTCTAACTGTGGAAGCCACCATGAAGGCTGTGGTAAAATCGATGGAGTCCTGGATTGACGATGAGATCGAAGCCTCGTCTAGAGTGCGAAATCTTCTCGTGGGCCGCCTGGAAACAGATAAAGAAACTGGAAAACCTGTCAAGAAGTCTCTGGATTTCCGCCACTACTTGAGAATCAAACAACCGGAACATCGAAAGTCCCTGACAAAATTGATTGTGTCCAGTCATAGTCTGGCGGTGGAACGCCGGCGCTAGAAAGACAGAAACGGCCAAATTCTGGGAATCCGGATCGGACATACAACCGTATATGCCGAGGTCCTGTATGATGTCGGGCAGGGTGGGTAAACTGTCGTGGGAACGTCTGCCAAGTCCAGATCGTGGGAACGCGCACGTGCATGCCTTGTTTAGGGTGACGTGGCACTTGCCTGCTCCTCTGCACTTGCCTGCTCCTCGCTCCATATCGATCGGCGTTTCCCAAAAGATGGACCGTGCGCCTATAATAAACATTCACGGTGCGGGTCATTCCACAGGTACCCTCCAACACTTATCATCGATTCTTGACAGGAGGCACAGGAGGCTCCGGCGGAAACGGTAGGGAAAGGGGTGGTTCAGGGGGCACTGGCGAGGGACCTCGGGTGCACATCAACGTAGATGGCCACAGCTACATTAATGCCTTGCGTTGCGCGAAGGACGCCGGGCCGTTTGCATCGAAGGCATGTCTACAGGGCACCCGCATCTCACTTCTCTCCAGAGTCCGGCGCTGGGCTCTAGAACGCACCAGTGAGCGCACTCTTCTGTTACACGGTGCGGCGGGTAGTGGAAAGTCTGCGATTGCGAATACCATCGCCAGGCAGCTACAGTCCGATGATCTCGCCGTCGTGCCTTTCTTCGCATTTAATCGCTCGGTGCCGGATCGTTCCTCTTCGCAGCTGATCCCTACTTGGGCTAAGCACATTGCGGAGTTGAACTCAGAATACCTGGACTACCTACGAACCCTCCCTTCTTGCCAGCTAGAGAGTTCAGACATCCAAGACCAACACGATAACCTACTGGTCGGAGGACTGGCTAAGATCGGCCGCGAGAAGCCCCTGATTTTCACCATTGATGCACTAGACGAATGTCCCAAAGGCGAGGCTACTCAACTGTTCCAAGTTCTGCGCAAACTACTCTCAGGTCCCAACCTCCCATCCTTCATCCGCTTTCTCTTCACCTATCGTTCCGACATGGAAATCCTCCGAACATTCGAAGGTCTTTCCACTCTCAACATACCTATCGACCATGAAGAAGGTACTGCGGAGGACATCCGCAAATTCGTCCATGTCCAACTTCATCACAACCCCGATGTTGCGAATATGGTGGACGATGTCGTGACGGCGGCGCAGACGTTGTTTGAATGTGCGGCTGCACTCTGTCGTGAACTTACGACTACTCGGCGGCCGACATCGACATCAAAAAGGAAGGTCTTCATTCGGAGACTGCGGGAAGGGCCCGTCATATCACTCTACGGTTCCTACCTCGCCATCCTCGAGATGTATTTTGATGAGGAAGAAGATCCTCAGCTGGTGAAGCTGTTGCGGCGCGTCATGGGGTGGATATTCCTTGTACGCACACCTCAATCCCGGCGGGTGTTTCGCGCATTTGCCTTTGCCTTGCTTCCCGAGGAAGAGCGGTCAGATGTGGATCAAATCCTGGATTGGCTTGGTTCCCTGCTCAGCGGGACGACGTCGGAGGACGACCCCATTTCTCCACTCCACACGTCCCTACGCGACTTTCTTCTGGACGAGGCGAAAAGTGCCTCATTCTCCGTAGATCTGGGCCTCGACTCTCAGGAGGAGCTGTCTCTGGCATGTCTGAAGATCATGAACCGTGAACTTCGTTTCAACATTTGCGGACTATCCACATTGTTTGCCTTGAACTCAGAGGTCAAAGAACTTCCTCAAAGGGTCCAGAAGTGTATATCTCCAGGACTCCGATACGCATGTTCAGCGACCACTCACCACATGCGGGGTACTTTGCCATCCACATCGGGTGTCATCATTTCTCCATACACCGTTGAGTGCCTTTACACAACAAGGGTGCGATTTAAATAACCTACTTTTCAAGCCTCCCGATGTTGTCGTCGATGAATTCCGGTTTTTCTTACAACATCAGTTCCTATTTTGGCTCGAGGCACACAGCTGCATGCAGACAGTGCAGGATGGACCAGGTACAATGTTGCCTATGTTTCTGGAGTGGACCCTTGTAAGTCCGAATACGGTTTGTAGATTTTGGCAGAAAACTGATCTGACTGTTTTTTGCAATAGGGTCTAAACGACGAAGGCCTGAAAGAAACTGTCCTTGACTACATCAAGTTCGAAAAGCGGTTCCGCGAGGGCTACATGTCGTCCGCACCGCAGATCTATATCTCCGGCCTGACATTTGCCCCGCGGAAGTCCATAGTGTCGTGTTGTTACCGCCCAAGGTTTCACAATCTCATACAGGCAGCAGGAGCTCTTGACATGGTGTGGCCTCCGTCAGAAACCCTGGTTATACAGGGCCGCGGTGGGGCGGTCTGGTCTATTGTGTTCTCGCCCGACGGCACGCACATCGCCTCTGGGTCTCACGACAGCACAGTCCGTGTCTGGGACGCGGCGACGGGGCAGCAGGTCGGCGAGCCTCTGGCCGGCCACACAAGTTCAGTCTGGTCTGTTGCGTTCTCGCCCGACGGCACGCGCATCGCCTCTGGGTCTGGCGACAGCACCGTCCGGGTCTGGGACGCGGCGATGGGGCAGCAGGTCGGCGAGCCTCTGGCCGGCCACACAGGTTCGGTCAGGTCTGTTGCGTTCTCGCCCGACGGCACGCGCATCGCCTCTGGGTCTGACGACAGCACCGTCCGGGTCTGGGACACGGCGACGGGGCAGCAGGTCGGCGAGCCTCTGGCCGGCCACACAGGTTTGGTCTGGTCTGTTGCGTTCTCGCCCGACGGCACGCGCATCGCCTCTGGGTCTGACGACAGCACCGTCCGGGTCTGGGACACGGCGACGGGGCAGCAGGTCGGCGAGCCTCTGGCCGGCCACACAGGTTCGGTCTCGTCTGTTGCGTTCTCGCCCGACGGCACGCGCATCGCCTCTGGGTCTGGCGACAGCACCGTCCGGGTCTGGGACGCGGCGATGGGGCAGCAGGTCGGCGAGCCTCTGGCCGGCCACGCAGGTTTGGTTTCGGTCAGGTCTGTTGCGTTCTCGCCCGACGGCACGCGCATCGCCTCTGGGTCTGACGACAGCACCGTCCGGGTCTGGGACGCGGCGAGGGGGCAGCAGGTCGGCGAGCCTCTGGCCGGCCACACAGGTTCGGTCTCGTCTGTTGCGTTCTCGGCCGACGGCACGCGCATCGCCTCTGGGTCTCACGACAGCACCGTCCGGGTCTGGGACGCGGCAAGGGGGCAGCAGGTCGGCGAGCCTCTGGCCGGCCACACAGGTTCGGTCAGGTCTGTTGCGTTCTCGCCCGACGGCACGCGCATCGCCTCTGGGTCTGGCGACAGCACCGTCCGGGTCTGGGACGCGGCGACGGGGCAGCAGGTCGGCGAGCCTCTGGCCGGCCACACAGGTTTGGTCTGGTCTGTTGCGTTCTCGCCCTACGGCACGCGCATCGCCTCTGGGTCTGGCGACAGCACCGTCCGGGTCTGGGACACGGCGACGGGGCAGCAGGTCGGCGAGCCTCTGGCCGGCCACACAGGTTCGGTCTCGTCTGTTGCGTTCTCGCCCGACGGCACGCGCATCGCCTCTGGGTCTCACGACCGCACCGTCCGGGTCTGGGACACGGCGACGGGGCAGCAGGTCGGCGAGCCTCTGGCCGGCCACACACCTTGGATCCCCTCTGTTGCGTTCTCGCCCGACGGCACGCGCATCTCCTCTGGGTCTGACGACAGCACCATCCAATGGGTCAACAGAATCGTTCGGTTTCAGAATGGGTGGTTTCACCTTGTGCAGAAGAACCCATCATACGTTCTCTGGACTCATGCATTTCGCAGGTGTACTTTTGTTTGGCCCCCCACTATTCTGACCATGTCTGCACAACCCCAAGTCCTCCTCCAATTCAACAACGCTGCCTGGGGTTCGGACTGGGCGATCATGATATGATTCTCTGTATTCTCGGTATGTACTTCCCCGCCTCCGCTTATATCTTTTATGTATTTATATGCATACCTCAGTCGTTCCCCTCTCGATGAAGGCTTCAATGGCGCGCCTGCTCACTTCGCGGATTTACCCATTCAAAAGGTCCAAAGAAGGGAGATGATTCCGTCATGGCAGTGTGTGTAGGTAGGGCCTCCCAAGTTTCTACATAACGCTCAATCCCGCGGATGTTTATAATTCTACTGTCAAATTCCTAGCTGGAGAGAAATCGATATCGACACATTAATTCCTAAGGATGTCCCCAACTATTGGGACCAGTCAGCGCTCGTCACAAAGAACCCTGCCGTCGCTGCGCGATTTTCAATTTGTAGTTAAATTGTACATGTACAAGAGGTTGGTCGGCCGCTTCGCGGCCTCCCCCCCTCTTCCGAAGATTCATCTCGGAACCAATTTATTATCGTTATAAATTAACGGGCGTCTGCAAGGCGTCTGCGCAGAGTGGCCTGGCTTGTGACCGAAGTCTATTTGAACGAGAAGGCAAAAACCGGCGTCTACTGTGGGAGTATCCACAGTTTGGGGCGCAAGGGACCAAATCTGGGGCGTCAAAGGCTTCAGACAGACACCCGTAATTTTATAAAGAGTAGGAAGCCTTTATCTCAACCTTACTTGGATACGACCCAGACAAAAAAAATGTCGAAGGCGGAATTCTCCCACTAGGGTTGTGTTGAAGCATAAGGTCGCGGAACCCTTCACTGTCATATGCTTGTCTCATTCCCAATCAGCACTTTTGCCGGAGTTTGCCAGAGTTTGTTGTGTGAATTCATGGATCAAAGGCCCAACACACGTCAACATGAAATTTTCACTAGTTACTGTGAGGTGTGACGTCCCGACGAGGCTCTTACTTTTACACCCTTTAGAACATGAACCTGGCAGGCGCACCACAAGTCATGCAACAGGACTGTCATTTCCCCTTGCCACCGCTCCCTGTCCCGAAGGAGTGTTGGCACTATCTCCAAGGACGGTGCATTTACGGAGTGTGGTGCGAATTCCGGCATAGTTTGGAGGACATCTCATGTCAGTATTTATCCCAGGGAGACATTATATTCTTATACTTGGTGTGAATCATTGGTGTGGCTGCGCGTTGGTGTTGCTGTTGAAATTTCTCCATCAATTCTCTCTGAAATCTTTGTTTCCCAACGGCTCATTCTCTATCTTTCTTTCTCTTGCCCACCGGGATCACACTTAAAGTCGCTAGGCAGGTGCGTATCGCGGTGCCGCTGGTCAGCACAACTATCGCGGCGGGTGTTTTGCCAGTGCGTTTGATTCTTCATTTTTCCTCGCGCGTTTCTTGGCATATTCCTTCCACTTTGCCTAGTTTCACGGCTGAAAAGCGCTGGACCCCGAAGGTCATTTGTTCCCTGCGTCAGGGGCGCGATTCTCGTAGGTTGGGTTGATAGAAAAACTGGTCTTTTTATTCTGCAATAGAATGGACAAACGAGACGCTGTATGAGGGAACGGGCATACGAATAAACAAGAAGTCTGTCCTAGCGGTCGTAGCGTCTGGTTCATGTCAGACATTCCGTTTCCAACGTCCGAATTCACGCAGCAGATAGATGCTAAAAAACTAGATGAGTCCATTTAAAAGGATTCGAACGGTATTCTGCGCAGGAAGAAGTCGAGAAATTGACAGGTAAAGAAGAACCTGGACCGCAAGATGCGAGCTTATCTGGTTGAAAGTGAAGCGAACTACCTGTTGGAGCGTTCCCACTGGAAGCCAGGATTCTCGATGATTACTGGCGGTGTCAGCGACGAATAATAAACATTGCGGCCTCGACTGAAGGGCACAAAACGAATCAGCTGAGAGGCGAGTACGGAGAGCGATACTCGCAGACGGGTTTTCTCGAACGGAGGTGTAACCGAGATGGTCAAGTGGGGTCGGCCGCGGGCGGATGACCATTGAAAGAGTGAGGCGACAGAAGGATTATAAAAATTTATGATTGCGGGTACAAATAGCTTCATCCTGGGGAAGGTGTGGTGTGAAATTGAGTAAATGAGCTGTCGAGGATCGAGAACGATAAAGCTGAGACTCTCAGTCGAGCACAACCAGCGCATTTCGTCGGAGCTACTGCAGCGTGCCAGCCGCCACCCACATTCAAGAACGATACGAAGGACGCAAGCGAGCACATAAGTCGTCCAGGTACCACCTGCTCGATTCGTCGCGCATGGTGTCGCTTGAAGGTCGACATGAGAGTAGAGGACAAGCGGTGCACCGCCACACATGTCTTCGCCCTCGTCGCTCAATCCGAGGCTCAAAACTGACCCATAAATTACTGCTTCTCATCGTACTTATACTTGTACTTGACACCTACAGTATGTACGCTACGTACTGTCTATTCGTACGCACACAGAAAAAGAAGAAAGAGAGAGATTCGAATCCGAAAGATAGCTATAGGGTCAGACAAACAGACAAACAAGAGAACGGACGGGGCGGGGCGGGACGGGGAGTAACGTAGTAAAGTGGGTGGGTGAATGGATGGATAAATACGATGATTTTGTGTGCGGTACTGCTGCTCTCGTCCCTCCCTCTTTCTTCGTTTCCGCGGTCCTCCTCTCCCACCATCCTATTATACGTACCGCCCCCCACCCACACTAACGATGAACCGACTTTTGCGCCGCGGCTCTACAGTAGCGAATCAAGCTTGCTGAGCATCTCTAGCACCGCCGCGACGAGCTCGAAGCCCGCGTCCTCGTGCGGAACCCGTCGCGATCCGCAGCTTGCGTTTTGGGTCGGGGCCTGTGAGGAGAGAGGGAGGGATTAGCAGGTGTAGAGAGTACGAGGAAGAGGCGAGAAGAGGATTAGATGTGGGGAGTGCAACGAAGGAAATGAGGGAGAAGGGGGTGGGAGCAGGACAATGATATAGGGAGGATGTGGAGAACAGGAAGAACCACACCCCCGGCTACGCCGCCGCCAGATGGCCACATGCTGAATTCGCCCAGGATTTCGTCGCATCTGTGGACAAGCGTGAAGATCAGCTTGTGCCCGTGCAGTTCCTCAGAAGGTGGAAGGAAAGAAGTAGGCGAAGGTAGAGAATAAGCAGCGGCTCATCCGCGCGGGGCACAGTGCCCGCCCGCTGGTGCGTTGTCGTCAAAGGTGGGACGATGATACGGGCTCCACGCCCCGCGTACCGCGCGGTCTAGCGAGCAGCACCTCCTCTGCACGACCAAACACGCGCTGCACGCCTAACGCCCTACGCCTGCACGTCTCCCGAGCGGGCCACGGACAGCACCACCAGATAAGGATGCGTCTGGACACGACGGCGCCACGCGCACGGCCCTTCACACAAATGGGCATCGCCCTCCCCGCGAGCAGTGCGCCCGCCCCGGTCCAGACCACACATCGCTCCCCGTGCCCCCACCCCCGCGACCAGCGCACCTGCCCCGCTCGTCTAAGTCGTCCTCCAAGGTCCAGGTCATGCGCACGTACGCCGTCGAAGGGAAGCGGTGAAAGACCGCCCTGGCCCGCGACCGCGGCGCCTGCAGACCCCACGCTGCGCGCTGAATCTCCCCAAGGCCCGGCAGGGGCACCGCACGGTGCTGACGCCACGACGACGCGCCCTCCGACCATAGACACACGGGCACTGCCGCGCCCGCAGTCCCACCGCCGTACACGCAATCGTCCCCATCGTGTATCGCGCGTCGCCACCGTACCGCACCACCACCATCCGCTCCTCTCTTCCCTCCCCTCCCTCTTCCGCTTTTCAAAACACATAACCGACAAAGACTCACCTCCCAAACGCCGCCTCCCGCTCCTCATACCCCAGCCGCCCAAACGCATTATCGAGCACGCTGGCCGCGTACGCCGCGCACGCGAGGCAGACCACGCGGAGGGTGCGGCACTGCGTGCCTTCGGCGTCGAGCGCGGAGGGCGGGACCTGTTGGAGAGAGGGGAGTGAGTATGCGGGGAACGGGAGGAGGATATAGAAACAGCGGAAGAGAAGGGCGAGGGGAGAGAAGGAGAGCAGGAGGGAGAGGGGTAGTACGAGATCCATCGGAACTGGACGCCAGCGCAAAGAGAGAGATGTACGCCCCGGGACTGGACGCACTCCCGGCAGAAGTGCACGCAGTCACTCGTTATCACCTCTCTCCAGCCCTGTCCCGAAAAAACCACCGTACTCGTGTGCCCCAGGGCTCTTCGCACCCGAAAGCACTTAACCCGACACTTCTGCTCTACGCCCCACGCGCGATACCGGCAGCGAGTAAATTTCCTTTTTTGGAATCCTCGCACACTCGTCTCGCCGATGAAAAGAAGAGAATGGCGAAAGGAAGGAGCGTAAAGGACGCACCGGACTCGTACCGCTCGTCAATAATGCCACGACGCGGTTCACGACGCCCGCTTGACGTGTGCGTCTGCCTAAAAGTGCGAAGAGAAAGAAGAGTATAATCAGCTCAATTCGAAAGAAAGACGGAAGGAACAAGTATGCAAGGAAGGAGAAGAAGATAAGGCAAGACGACGTTCGAGATACTCTGTCCTTCACGTACGGAGCGCGAGCACGAGTACGAACCGGCGCGTTGCAGGGGTGCAGGACGCTACCACGCGAGCGCAGACCACGCCTATGCGCTGGCCCCGTCCATTTCCAATGCAGGAGGTCATCCACCTCGCAGCGGCAGACCCTTCATCCCCTCGCGTCGTAGCCGCTGCAGGAGCAAAGCTCGATGTCGCAGTTCACTCCGCAGTCCCAAAAGAAGCAGTATGACTGTGCACAGTACTTCGGCGGCGGCGCCGATGCCTGGAGGCTTCAGGAGACCGTAAGCCATGTTTCCACGAAAGACCAGGGGTGAAAACCAAGGCACTGGGTACAAACAAGCGGAACGTGATTTTGCGCATCCTCGTCTTCTCCCGGACGCAGATGGCAAGTTTCGACTTCCAGGACGCGCCTTGGGGACGTCTCGGACAGCGAGAATGACCGTCTAATGCGTCTAAAAAATAGTGCGGCGGTTCTTTTTTTTGCCGCCACTGTATAATACTGGGTTTCACCTCAAATTTGGACGGAACAACGGCTACATGATGTGAGTGTTTTTCATTTCAAAGAAAGAAGTGTTCGCTCTCACGCACACACGTTGCGGAAGCGAACAACGGTGCCGCCGATTGTTCCTTCCCCTGGCCGGCCACAGGTATCTGAAGTTGCAGAGAATGTCAAGGCGTGTTTTGAAGGTATCGCCGATGTGCTTGCGGCGAAGAAACCCAAGCACGCTGTTCTGATGTTCGACGAAATTGCAACGGAGAGACGCATTCGATGGGACCCACGGACCAATAACTTTCTTGGTGTATGCCGGGAGCACGCTAATAAAGCCAGCCTCCAGTTTAATAGCGAGAAGGATCTTGAAGAGCTGTTCCGTGCGAAGGAGGAGGGCAAGGTCCACTTTGCGGGTGAGGTAAGTGATCCTGATCCTTTCCCACGTCTTTCAGCCTGCTGAGATTTTTGTCAGGCGACTGTCGCGGCCATTGGCATGCTCAGCGAGGAAACACGACTCTATGCTGCTCGCCCTGTCCTCATCTCAGGAGATTGTAAAAAAGAAACCGGCTGAGAACACCTTCACAGTGTTTTAAACCCGACAATCAACGGCGTCAACAGCAAACATAATCTCACCGGGTTACTCATCGTCAGTGTGACTTCTGACGGCGAAACCAGGCGCGGAAAGGCATTCATCGACTTGACCTTCGATCACCTATTATCCGACGACTCCGACATCTATGACCTGCTTAAGGACCTCGAGTTCAGGGATTAGCTTCGTAATGTTGTGGGAATGTTTGAGGCAACATTTGATGAACATTTGGCCAAAAAACGTTTGAGAAACATCTCTTTCAAATGGCGGTGTATTTGAACACCTTCAGTTTTTTTCAAGTCCTTACATGGATTACGAAGTGAGATGTTGAGAAAAGAAAATGTGTGTTGCTGTTTATGCCTGATTTTAGCACTTTCGATTTTCTTTTGCAGTCATATCGGCACCGAAAACTTTGATATTTCAGATTTACAATCATATACCGTGCCCAAATGTGTCTCTATCTTATCCAAGGGACTGCGCAGGTATTGATTCCGGAAAATCAGTTTGTTGCAAAAGTACTGCACTTTGCAAAGGTACTTACCCCTTCATTAGTAGGATGAGATACATAGAAATAATAAGAAATATTGTGTAGCAGCCCAGATGTAGTCTCTGTAACAGATACTCTATATTGATGATGAACAAGTAAGTATCAATATAGAGTCTGTTTGTAATCACAGGGATATTGTTGGCCGACTAATCAATTCTTTGTAACCTTATTCTGGGGCGGTCCACGGGACCTTCATCGGCATCACCAAGGAGTACGTTCACTCCGTCGCCACCGACTCGGTTGTCATCCTGCGCCAACCTGGTGTTCAAAGGCCGGACCTCGACCACATCATCTCCACCTTCTTCCCAAGCACAAAACCCCTCCACCTCCGTTACAATGTCAGTGGCGAGAGGGCTGCGGTGCGCGCCGCCTACAAGCAGCAAGATGCAACGCCCATCGTCGTGGTAGATGACAATTCGGACTCGGAGGTCGAGGTCACTTCGGGAAAGCGTCTCATCAAGCGGGAACCAGGGGCGTCTCCCCCTCGGCGGCGGCCCTGTCTGTCAATTAACACAACTCTGTCTCGATCATCAGCACCTGGATCTTCCACAACACCGACACCGTCATCGTCGAGCACGCTCCCTACGTCGTCGTCGACACCAGCGACCACACCTCCCCCATCTCCGAAGGCGTGGCCCAGAAGGCTGTATGTGTCTGACATGGCACCTGGGTTCGCAATAATGCAGAGTCAGAAACATCTTTCCCGTCAAGAACGGTTCCATTGTGCTTTTGGAGGCGAGTTCAAGTACGTGCAGGGGACATGGAACGAGAACGCCGCGTACTGGTACACACATTCGACACCCCAGCAGCGAGAGGATGCCATCACAGCTGGAAGAACTGCAGCGGGGTTGTGGTCTGAGTTTCGTCGGCGTGTGAATGCTACTCGTGGACAGTACTCGTGCCCGAAATAAGTGATAGTCACAAATGACATCACGCGTTTGATCTTGCATTTCTTTTCAACCACCACTCACGTGTCGAGCCTCGACGTGCCCTAACTCGATGCCCAAGGACACTACATATGCATACCACAACTCTGCCATCAAAAACCAGTTCATTGGCGCTATGCTCGTGAACAAAAATATTAAAGAAAATGCGGCACGATTTGATATTCCATTACCGACAGCAAGGAAGCTATGGAAAAAGTACCAGGACACCGGATCTGTGGAAAATCGGCCCCGTTCGGGTCGCCCCCCAAAGATAACTCCCCGGACGAAACGTTTAATCCACCGGAAAGCGAAGGCAGAACGTCGGAAACCGTTCACGGAGATCGCGAACGAGATTGATCCGCCGATCAGCGACCGCAGCGTCGCATCTGTGCTTGACGAGTTCGGAATGCACCGGAGGGTTGCTAGGAGTGTTCCTTACCTGACCAGAGGGCAAAAGGAGCGGAGGAAGAACTGGGCGAAGGAAAGGGAAGGCGAGGATTGGGAGACAGTGATCTGGTCTGATGACTCATATATCCATTTGGACAACAGGAATGGCCGGATCTATGTGACACGCACCGTGGACGAAGAATACGACGAGGGATGCCTAATACCAACATTCAAACAGTCATCCATTCGCATCATGGTCTGGGGATGCATCGCACATGGCTGGAAGGGCCCACTTGTGGTTCTGGAATATCCTGGCGGCAAGGGAGGGGGCATGAATGGCAAGAGGTACACGGAACAGGTGCTGGAGGGTGCCTTGAAACAAGCTGTGGCGGATCTGAAACGAGATCGTCCCGGAATCCGCTTCCAGCAGGACGGCGCACCTGCTCACAACTCATGCATTGCACGCCGCTGGCTTTCCGAGCATGAAATACCCATATTCCTCCATCCTGCCAGCTCTCCTGACGTCTCCCCCATCGAACCCATTTGGAACGAGTTAAAGAAGCGCATCCACGCACGTCGTCCACATCCCACGACTGTCGAGACATTGAAGAGGGCCGCATTGGAAGAATGGGAGAAAATAGAGATAGAAGTGATAACAAGTACACGGGTCGGATGGAAGACATTGTAGAGGCAGTTAGGAAGGCAAAGGGTGGGCATACACGATTTTGAAGCTAATTGATGCACGGCGTCGTCGTAGAGAACCGAAAATTTTCTGGTAGCGAGAGAACCCATGTTTTGCCGGATTTCGCACCAAAAACCTATCTCCTCTTTCAATTTTACGTTTCTCGTCTCGAAAGTTTAGGAGGATGGTCCTACACTCTTTACGAACACGTTCACGGAACAGAATATTTACTTTCGCCTTGAACGAGTTGTGATTGTATTTTTTGTCTGGAGATCACTTTGCCATCAGTGACTGTGCGAGCTTGATGCGCACGCGGCCTATCTTATAACTACAGACACTGCCCTGGTGCTGATTTTGACAGAGACATCGAAACAAAGGCGGCTGCGGCCAACAGGTTCCTCCTGGTGTAAACAGTGTCAAATGTAATCAACCGCTGGAAAGATACAAAAATTAACAGATTGTCCTACAGATAAGTTCCATTTGAAAAACCTCTTGGGGTCAGAATTTAATGGTAGGGACAAAAGGCTCCTTTGTGGACCTCACAATCTCCCTATTTATAAAATTAAGCCTGTCTGTCTGTCTGAAGCTTTTTAAACTCCGCCATCAGCTGTCCGGCATTTTCCGACCTTGCTTCCAATTCCAACGGAAAATTCAAGATTCAGCCGAAGTGGTGGGGTGCGAAGCACCCCACCGCGCTCTTGTGAATACTCGAATCGACTAAGCTCAATTCAATGAAGTCAGACAGATAAACTCCAGTTTTTGTTGCTGTGTAAAATTTCAACTCATTGGTGATTTCCCCTGGATTTGGAACCCCTTCGACAGAATTGAAATTACACAGACGGACAGGCTTAATTTTATAAAGAACACCTCCGAAACCAGGTATTTTGCACAGAACGGTCCAGATTCAGTGAACCTTCACTCTTTTTTGGAGCTTCAATTTTTCTTTTCCCAGAGGGACGTGGATTTTTTGATTCGCCCCAAAAAAATCGTGGACTGACTCGATGGATGACACAAATCAAGGCCAACGAATATGTCTATGCTCGCCGCGACCACAACATTCTCAGCAAGTCAGGTGCATGCCTAGTCCCCTGTCTCACTCTGGCGGAGAATCCATGGGGCTCGCTATCGATGCAGTTGAATTTGGATAAGCTTCACGGCTTTTGTGCGGCGAATCAGTGGCTGGTGGGTGCGTTTATGGAGTGAAGTAACCCGCATGAACAAGTAGTGCAAAATGTGTCTTAAGCGTCCTGTAACGTACCTCAGAACTAGAGA
The DNA here is from genome assembly GCA_029378375.1 of Mycena olivaceomarginata. Taxonomy (NCBI): domain Eukaryota; kingdom Fungi; phylum Basidiomycota; class Agaricomycetes; order Agaricales; family Mycenaceae; genus Mycena; species Mycena olivaceomarginata. Next base: position 292,644 of record JARKIC010000094.1, on the reverse strand, counting down.
GTGTTAGCAGTATCGGCCCCTCCCTTACTTCTACATCTCACCAATTGATTTATCTTGTATCAACGTCGAATTCAAAGCTACTAGAGGTTATTAGCAGCCGGTGTTAGTTTGATTTCGTGGGGCCTTACTTTGATCCAAAATAAAAACTCGAGTTTTTGGGGAGCCAAAAATTGCCACAACATCTTCTGTTCCTAAATTAGCGTGTGGTTAACGCTGGTTAACGTGACAGACGCGTCTTCGGGCCATGGGCTTTTGTATGCCATGACATGCTCTTTCCTATCGCCGCTCTCGACGCCGCCGCCTTTTTCGAAGCCCCACGTAACGAGTTGCCCCCGTTTGGGCTTACCTCCGTCGCGTTATCGAGCGCTCCAGGCCGTCCAAGCGTTTCACTCTCCACCAAACAGTGACGGTCCATGTCCTTGGGGCGTGCCGTTCAATTGATTGCATCTTTCCGCACAATGAAAGAATTCAACCCTATCAATCCTTATCTACTTCCGCGGGTCTTTCCAACATAGTGGCGTCCAGGAGTACTGGCACACTGCCACACCGCACCTTGTCTCCCTCTTTTTCCCGCTCCCCACCTGTATGGCCTGCCCGGAGGTCCCATCGTCTCCTCTCCTTTGCCGACTCCGCTCATTCCTCTTTTGATTTGGCATGTGTAAAGCCTGAAAAAGTAAGATAGGGCTCATTCATACGCCACCCACACGTCACGTGGCGCAATGTGACTTCCCTTTTGGGCCATCTAACTTTCCTTCACCATTCGTACAGTAATTCCGAGTATACTGGTGGATCCGAATGGAAAGATATTTTAGTGAGGGCTGCCCCTGTGTTTAGATGAATTTTCAGGATGGATATACAGTGATCCACCGGTCATTGGAACACCACCACTCATTGGAACAACCGTGATACATTGTTTACTGCAGGCATATTTCTCATGATAGGGCTCTGAAAAAAAATGTGGTTAATCTACTACCTATTAAGAATGTTGAGACCAAGATTTGCTTCCTGCTTGCCACCATAGCACTAGAATTGGGTGTCTTATTGACTGTGTCACATCAAGATTGTATTGGTGTAACAGATAGCAAGGGATGCTATAACATGTTTATAAATGATGTAACCAAGTTCACACTGGGATTCGAAGGGTATCCCACGCAATGGAGAGCAATTGTGAATTGTCGTCCGTTTTCGGAGAGTGATCTAGACCAAAAAATGCAAAACAAAATTTGACCCGTAAAAACGGTTTGATGCCCTAGCACTGCCACTGTTTTCATTTTCATTCTTAGCCATTGCAAGTCTGGCCCGCCACTAAGGCTGCGCTTGACCTGCTAACGAGTATGGCCTCAGTTCCCTTGTCCTCTTTTCATCCTGAAACAAAATTTCTGTTCTATCTCTTGTCATCATCCAGTCAAAAATGATTTACATGTTGCTTTGCACAATGTGCATTGAATATGTACTCCTATTTCGAACACAGGAACACACAACGAGTAGGGCGTATCCTGGTCGGACAACATTCTCCAAGCCGGGCTCCTCCTGGAAATGGTTCACCGAGGGCCTGGAGGGATCATAAAACACACCAGAAGAACCGAGCCGTTGGATCTTCGAACAGCTGCGCGACGGCCGCTTGGACCCGTGATATTTTACTCCTTCACCGCTGGCTGAATCTCGCAGTGAATCCAGCCCTGCTAATCACTTGTATTTCGACTCCTGTGTTTCTTCAGATAGCAAACGTTTCCAGCATAGCACCAACACACTTTGTGTTTTCAGATCGAGGTAGATACGTCGAAAAATCTGCTGATACGCCGGGAGATCTCCGGCAGCGGCTGTGAATATGGTGTTCTCGAGGGCGTTGGCTGCATTTTGCCCATGTTTGTATGCAACAATCTTAGAATGAGCGGGACACATATTGACAGGGAACCCATCGCTCGAAGGCGCCATGCAAGGGCGAGTTCGGCGAGGACTCTGAGGCATAGTTTTATTAGTTTAAGTAATGGATGTATGCTTTTTTATCCCGATATTCAATTGGTATCAACACTCTTCACTGGCTACCACGAGCATTGACTATCTTCTGCTATTTAACACTAGATATCAGTTTAGTTCAGTAGACTCATAGCGCTATATAGCACTATTTTAGCGGTAGCGCGCGGCTATCAACAGCTATTTTAGCCGTTGATACTGAGTAGCGCGCACCCGGAGCTATGCGGCACTTTGTGTACCACTCTCTGGCCAATACTGTGCTTCTGAACGGCAAGATTTTCCGGCTTCCCTGTAAGTTCTAGCCTCTGTCAGCTAGATAAGGTATTTTCTTCTGTTTACCTACGATTCAGGAGGTTTGCGCTGTCTTCGATCTCTACTTCCTGCATGTCTTTGTCATCGTAAACAAAGTCAATATCGAGTTGTGGCCCATCGAACATATCCCGATCATCAAAGAGGTCTTCGGAGTAAACCCGAATGTCGTTGTTTTCGTGAACAATAAGCCTTCCGACTCCTGGGATCCGAGCTCTGAGCCGAGCATGGTCAGAAGCTCAGCATTGACCGCTGTGACTCGGTCATTGTCGGGATAACTTTGGTGCCTTCAGGAATGGGAATATTCGGAGGAGTGCATTGTATTGTTTAGCTAGTGGTCATGCTTTTCAAATGGCAGCCTGGTGTATTGCATTGTTTAGCTCAAGGTCATGCTTTTCAAATGGCACATCAGCCTTTTGACAGATCGCTTGCGACCTTTTTGGGCTTGTGAGCTTGGCAACAAGCTCGCAAGGTTAAACAAGGCTCCAAGTGGTTTAAAAAACCCTTCCTTTGACCAATGGGAGAGTGAAGGAGCCCACCCCTCCCCATGGCCACATCTGCCAGGTGCTGCCCCCAACGCGCCTCACAGCACAGACGCGCCGGGAACGTCCAGAATATGGATCATTTCCACGTAAAAATTTGACCTTGTGAGAATTTCGACTTGTGATCTTGCAACCTTGTGGCTTGTTTGGTGGACCTTGTGACCTTTTTTGTGTACAAGCTCACAAGTTATTTGTCCACAGTCTGATGCACGCCCATATCCCAGCAACGTTTTATATCCTTGTCTACGTGGTAATTCAGCGGAGCTGCGGACTAACGACTCCCTGACTGTGCCTGTCTTTCTTCTCGTAGCGTCCCCGCGTTCTAGCTCCTATTCTTTTTATATTTCCGAGATCCAATAACCAAGACAAGAAACAGAACATGATATTGAGCACACATCAACTATGATACATTGTAAAAGTTGAAGAGCTGAGTCCATGGGATCTTGGTAAAGTGATTGAGAGGATGAAGAAGATCGGCGATGTCGAAGGTGGGTGGTCAGACTTTAGACATATTCGAATGACAGGATACTACTAAGGCAGAGTCAAGTCGACTCTTGTTGTGGCGAGTGAGGCACAGTTGATGCGAGTTTAGGCATGAGGCAGCTCGTGCCCGCGGTATACTACGAGTCCGAGCACAGAATTCGGTGGAAATTTCTTCAAACACGCGGGTATTTGACTCATATTAACCAGCATTGCTCAGTTCAAAATGTCTTCAATGGGCTAGGGAATCCTCTGTGGTTGTGGACACTTGTTTACAGCTATTTGCGGTACATAAGGCGCGGACCGTTCTTTTTTTTTTTGTGCAACATTTTGCTTAAAACACTCACCATGACCTCAATTCTGGTCAGAATCCTTCGGGAGTAGGTGCGTTCGACTCGCACTGAAAATCCGCAGGGGATCGAGTACCGGCTTTTTTGATGTAATTTGTAATGAAATTTCTCCCAAAAAAATCGTGGTTTCGATTTAGAACAGCTGCACCACAATGAATACTGGGCCAATTGACTTAAATCTTGGATATGTTATGTATCAGAGTTATTACCAGGGGATTGTCACTGGTGGTTGGAGTGAGGCGGGGAGGAGCGCCCCCGGCTTCCGTTCGCTGGTGCGGACGACGGCGAGCTGGGTGTGTAGCGTGCATTGGAAAGATATGCGCTGCGTCCCTCCGCGCCCGGCGAAGAATGTAACCAACGCAAGTCGGGGTAGAGTAGAAGGTGGAGCGCTACCCGCGTGTGCGTCGAAACGCGAAGGACACGATGGTGTGCCGGTGGGTAGAGCCCGTTCGCTTGCTGGCGAATATATCGGTTACCGCGTCTCCGAGTGCGTGGTGAGGGAGAGCCTGCGCCCCGTGAGCTCCGGTGCTCACCTTCGCCGGAGAATGTAGCCCGAAGCGGAGAGCTCGAGTGGTGCTTGCGCCGACGCGACGTCGAGCTGGTCGTAGTCTGACGCTGGGAGAGCGTGTGCCCGTGCGCTGGATCTCAGGTGAGAGAAGACGTGCGAAAATGCACTGTTGAGACGAGCTTGGCGCGCTTGGACCATAGGCGGGTGTCCCTGCTCTCAACTTCCCCAGAGAGGGGAGCGCAGAGGGACTGGTCACCGAGTGTTGTTGGGGCAGAGGTGGGCAGGGGAGTCATCCGATCTTACTCCTCAACACAGAATCTGCGCCTCGACTCGACGGTGGACATCCGCATCCGATTCTGTCCGGTCTCTACTACGCCGCTGCGAAGATCGAGGATGCTCTTTGCCGTTTCACATTGATTTTAAGCGCGGAGCGTCCGCCCATGAACGACTTGAAGTTCCTTGTTCTGTACGGCGTGCTAGCTGTGGCCAGTATTGCATATTCTACCGGGACATTTCTTAGTTTAACGGGGCCGTTATTTGAGCTGCGCTGCTCTACGTTCACGTCCTTACTCCGTCCTGATTCATCTCTTCCCGCTGCTGCATTTTGGACAGACATCGACGCCAGCAACGCTTCCGGGCGGCAGCCGCACGCAGATGGTCGAACGGACGGCACGGACTGTCATACTCTCGTGGCAAGCACACTGCTGATGCCCGCTCAGGACGGTCCGTCATCAGGGGCAGGAGCAGGACAAAACAGCTCCGTGGTATTCGCGTACTTCCAGTATCCACCGTTCTGGGTCCAGCTGCTGATTTGCTTCTATTTCCCAGGGCAGGTAGATGCGCAGCAGTGGCGGCAACGAGAAGGGTGCAGGAGTGGCGGGCACGGGAAATAGGGAGAAAACGGGCGGTAGGTGTGAAGCAGGGGGTTGTGTTGGCGCGAGCGCCGCTGTTGCGAGTAACGAGCGGCAGGAGTGGCGGGAGCAGGGGCATCAGTAAACGCGTGTATTATAATAGCCCCCAAAAATGATGGCTTCAAAAAAGGTAGATGAGTATACAGGATTTGCCTCCGTATCCGTCACGAATGGCCCTGAATCACCTAGAGGACATAATGAGTCATTTTGGAGTACAGCCTAAGGAATTGAGGGTCCTAGACCATGGCTAGAAAAAATAAATGGGTTGGTGATCCACAATGTCACATGTAGGCTCACTTTAGTCTCTCGTAGACCAGACACTACAACTGAAAAATACTCGTACCTCGCATGTTGTATTGGATCGTCACACTTTGCTTGCAGTTTCCATTCTCATCCGCCACTGTGAGGCACTGTTGTTTTGGACTAGACTTAACCCAATGGTCATTCAATCGATCCTGGTACACGATTGAAGCAACCAGAAGCACCAGCAGGTTGCTCGATGATATTGGTCTCGGCAAAATTATGTCACGCTTTTAGCAATTTGGTTCTGAGGCACCACCTTCGGTCAGTTTGCCTTACTTTTTTGGATAATATCAAAAAACCTATCCTACGAAAAATAATTTGAGTCTATTGGTGTCCAAAACAAGGTATTAAACAACCAAAGGAAAGTTGGAGATGCCAAGATCAAAGGCTGATTGACCCCAAAACATATCTTATCAGTATGATTCTGCACTTGAAATTAAATTCTGAACATGCAGCTAGTATACATGAACTGAGATATAAGAGGAATTGGCCCAGGGATGAGTGTACGGGCTTGAAAAAAAGAATGATCCAAGTGACCCTACTTACACTGTATCTTGGCGCCCGACACGCATCTAACCTTCCCCTTTAATCATGTAACAGCTATGTTTCCTCCTCGTCTAGAGCTCCCTTATCTGGGATTCCCATCTTCTATACAGCTTATTTACAGCTTCGTTTACAGCTTTGTTTACAAATTTAAGGATTACTTAGCGGAGACATTCCTCAGCCGTTCACTCCCGCTTTTCTAGGGGCATGTGAAGATGCCTTCTTCCTCTACATACACTCACATAAGCTCGATAATCCAGATTCTTTTCTTTCTGTCTTTGAAGACATCGAGCACCATTGCACCTGGCAGTGAATGGTCACGTGAGAGGTCACCAGAGGGTCACCGCGGTGACCTCCACAGTGTAGGTACAATATGGTGACGTTTTGGAGTTCAAATGGTTCAAAACCATGAATTTACAGTCTTCAAATAGAGGCTATTGGATACTGATTCCGAAGACATCTCGCTGATCAACGGAAGTTACCAAACTCAATTGGGATTGGCTGAGTGGGTATAACCGAGGATTATTTGCTCAGGAATATCCGAATATTTTGAATTCGTTGGTACCTGTCGGTCCTGGTGGCTATTTAATGATTGGAAACGTAGCCAGAAATTCCCGAACATGTTCCCACGGTTCCCAAAAGCCATACCCGTAATAACCCTCCCCACGGACGGACCCAACTTTCTTCGTGACCATGACTTGCAATCCAGAATGGCCAGAGATTCGATGTCAATTGCGGCCGGGACAGGATTACACTGATGTGCCCGTCGTGGTTGTTCGTGTCTTCAAGCGCAAATTGACGCTTCTGCTCCAAACCCTCAAAACCATGTTTGTCCATGTCGGGCGACCCGTATACTGCATACATTGCGTGGAATTCCAAAAGCGCGGCCTTCCCCATTCTCATATCCTCTTGAAAGTTCCCAAAGACTGCGTGGATCCGGACGAGATTGACAGCATTGTATCGGCAGAATTCCCTGTCGATGCCGCAAACGCGGAGTAACTCTTAGGTGGCCGGGCCGACAAGTTATAGGATGCTTGCACTGCTCCCCATGTGATGTGGGCATGTTGGTATGCTTGTGACCCCAGGGATTGACACTAAAAACTAAGGTGGCCCACTACCCGGGGCTCGATAGTACACGGTCAAAATCCGAGTTGAAATGGCTCAACTAGGGTCAATTTACTGGTTCGGCGAAATCTCGGCAGGTCTTTCCGGCATTCAGTCGCAGCTGTTTGGATTGGTATGGGGAGATCTGAGGCGTAGACAAAGGAAATTATATTATGTAATTAAATTCAGCAATTACGACTGATTAATCAAATGCCTAAATGGGGAAGCTGTGCCATCAATGAAAGCAAAGTTTGATGGCTCAGCTTGGATCAAAAGCGCAGATAGGGGCTAATTCAACACAAAATTGAACCTTTTCAATGCAGAGCTTGCCCATGCGTGCACGGAAAGTTACAGTGTCTTGTGCATTTGATAGCCACGGCGATTCTGAGTTGAAATGCCTGCCAAACCTTGGCGATTGGTGTGGTGGTGGGCAAGCTGTGGGGCAAACACTGCAGGACGAGACAGTAGTTATAGTGTTCCGATTGACCTAGATTTAAAATGATGCACTTGGAGGTATTCTGGAGGGGATGCAATACCGGCATGGTGCCTCGTCTTGTGAGGGCTTGGAATTTCAACAAGCGAGGTACGAGCTTTTTTCATTGAAGTGTCTGGCTGCGAGAGACTAACGTAAACTCATTGTGCCGTAAAATAAAACATGGACAAAAGTTTTGAGCAGAATCCCTGTTGGTTCGGGCGCCAGGAATTGAGCCCAGGACTGCCTGTTCCTTCGTTTGAATCTATGAAGGTAGAGAGGCCTTGAAACAACTTCAGCACGTCCGAGTTTTCTGTATAATTCAGCCGTAAACTATGCATTGTTACAGCTCTCTTCAGACCGAAAATGTCGGAAAAAAACAAGTTTCTCTTATATGAGAAGCCAACGTCATAGGGCCTTATAAGAGCCTTACAAGATCCAGCCTAAATTAAAAGGCTCTTATAAAACTCTTACAAGGTCTTATAGCGCCTCATGGCGTTCGCTTCTCTTGTAAGGGAATTTGTTTTTTCCGACATTTTGATGCGGAATATCACACAGCCCAGTAGGGTAAAACTTCCATGAAAAATTACGTGGGGGGGGTATATTACACTCTGATTTGATTTTGATTTGATTCGCTTTCTGGGGTTATCGTACCTGGGAGAAACTTTTCATGAGAGTACCAGAAGTAAATAAAAGTCGAGAAACTTATGTGAAGCCCGCAGTGGTAAATTGAGGTAAGTGAGGGGCCGATCTCGTGCGGAGCGTTGACATACTCGTGGGAACGGGTATCCGCGAGTATGCATCAGACAGTTGTCTCTGTCATTTCCGCCTACTTAGGTATCGCTTATCCGATCACTCACTCCGAGCAGCTGGCTCAGAAAAAAGTGTCATGCAAGGGTCGTGGAAAATGCAAGGACCGTGGAATGCCTGTATTTAAATTGGATCTTTCCACGGAATGTTAATTTATCTAACCATTCGTAGGAATTGGGAGATTAAAGCGTGTCCTGATCAAGAAAAAACCATCATCCGTTCATGATAATACATGAGGGAAACCTAGAAAGGGACTACTAGGAGGTAGTAGCAGAAACGCAGACCCAGTGCGGGAATTACGGGAGACGTGCTTATTTAAATGACAACCGATAATATGGTCCACTCTCAAATTGGGCTGGCCCATTCTTCGAAATCACAATGAAGCGCCCAACCACTTTCGCCTTGATCGCTTCAGTCTTTACCGGGGCGGCTGCTCACGGATGGGTGTCTACAGTCGTGATAAAAAATACGACTTACACGGGCAACGCACCATTGGAAACCCAACCGACGCCCAAGGATAGTATCATTCGGCAAGTTGCGGACAATATGCCTGTTTCGGATTTGACCCTCGACGATCTCATTTGTGGTCGGGGTGCAACATCTGCCACTCAGGTTGCACCCGCTGCACCAGGAGACAATATCAAGATCGGCTGGGGGGGTTACCCGGAAGATCGAGGGGGTGAATGGATCCACGACGTGGGACCCATGTTGGCATACCTTGCTGCTTGCGATACCTCATGTTCGACGTTCAATGCGACACAGGCGACACAATGGTTCAAAATTGCCCAGCAGGGCACACAAAGCAATGGAAGCTGGTACCAAGAGCGCCTCTGTAAGTGCCTGTCTGCAAGGCTTATGAATAACAGTGATCAACGTCATCGAAGATGAGGGATTGCTAGCAGAAGTGACGCTCCCTGCCAACCTGAAGGGAGGAGACTATCTCCTACGTCATGAGGTCATAGCGCTACACATGGCCGAAGCCCTAGGGGGGGCCGAGTTCTTCCCAAGCTGCATTCAAATCACTGTCACTGGGAACGGCACCAGTACCGCCACTCAGAAAGAGATGGCCCATTTTCCTGGAGCGTATAAATCCACTGACCCAGGAATTCATCTGGACGTGGGTCACTTTCTTGCTCAGAAGGCCACAACGCTAATCGGAAGTAGGTATATACTAACTTTGATGGCGCTGCATACCCATTCCCGGGCCCACCCATAGCCGCGTTTGTGGAGGGCGGGACCTGAAGAATGAGCTATCAAGGGCGCGGAGGTGAAAAGAAGAAAATGAATGTACTTTTAAATGCACAGCTTGCCCTTGCCTGAACAGAAAATTACGGTTCCTGGTGCATTGGATAGCCACAGCAATTCTGAGTCGAAATGCCTATAGGATCATGGCAATTGGTGTAACCGTTGCCAAGTGATCAGGTAAACAGTGTGAGATGGGACTGTTTAAATGAACACAAAATTGTACTTTTTAAATGCACAGCTTGCCCTTGCCTGAACAGAAAATTACGGTTCCTGTGTGGGTAAGTCAGTAAAGGGTCATGTTGCCTAGCGAATTTAGAAGTCCGGTGAATTTCAACCATTCCTGCAGTGAATGATGGGAGCCCTTGGAAAGAAGATGCTAACAGCCGATGTCTTCGTAAGCGGGGTCGTGCAATGCTGGATCTCGTCCACGCCACAATGTAAGCTGCTTAAAAAGTTATGTCTTGGTTGGTCTGACAATAAAAAGGTCGTCGCTTATTGCCTCTCGATGCTTGATCTCTGCAACAATGACGAAGCACGGTTGTTACCCGCTTGCCCGTGGTATCCTTTACCTTTCCTGGCGCGTCTCAGCCGACATTATATCCTACAACTCACGCAGCCGGCACAATCACCAGATCGTTGAAAAGGTTCTCGGACCAAAAGGCCGTTGTTATCCGACGTCGTGGCCGAGATGTCAGCGTATTCGCAGGACCTAATGGGCGGCTCTTGACGAAGGCCAAGGTCCTACTTCTCGGCAATTTCCAGCATTTATTGCGCGTGCTCTCCGATCTAGAAGCTCTCTGAGACGAGGTTTTTGTCGACCTGTCAACTGGTCTTGAAGGATGCAGGTAAAAGAATGGCTGATTGAAAAAGACTGTCGTCATTGGGAGACAACCGACGGAGTCGGAAGAAGCACAATCTACGATTCCGTTTTATTTACGGACTGAGAACCGACCCTTCAGGAGCCCCGGTGCCATGTAGACGAAAAGCAGCCTTCGTTTTTTCCCTCAGAGGCAGACCGGTTACGAGTCTATTCCACAACGTGGTTCGCCGGGGGTTAAAATCTCTAGCCCTTTCCAGCCGCTGTTTACGACTTGAAGGAGCGATTCGTCCATTCTTTCGAGCTCTTCAACCATTTCTGGTTCAAGTTCCGCTTAGTTCTTTTCCGTATCATTTTCTGGATCCTTGGAATCGGAGTTTGGTTTTTCGTGTATAGTCTGAGCAGAAGTAGAATTTTTCTGTGTACTCCCGCCCTCCTTTGGGTTGCCTGGCAACTCAAACGAACGTGTCTCAGATTCTCCGGTTATTTCAGGTGCATTGGCAGCTTCCCGTGCTTTGCGCGCCATAGATCGAGTGATTCGATCGCTTGTGAGCGCAGCGGCTTCTCGCCCTGCGAACACAGGCATTGTTCTCGAATTAATTTCGATAGTGTCATTATCAATGACATCGTGGTAGGTATATTCCGAACGAGCGCGTACCGTCCCCGGCACCTCGTTGGAATACATTCGAGATAAGGTGTCAGCCAGTACGTTTTCGGTGCCCGGAACGTACATGATATCGAAATCAAATCCAGATATCTTCTCAACGCAACGAGCCTGTCGCCCAGATAGGTTCTTTTGATTCACTAAGTGAGTGAGCCCTTTATGGTCAGTCACCCAAGGGAACCGACATCCTTGTAGAATATCACGATGCCGTAGCATCGATTCCACACCTGCCAACATTTCTATCTCGTGTACGGGATAGTTTTGTTGCGCAGAGTTCAGCTTAGCTGAGAAAAAAGCCGCCACCTTGGCCTTTTTCCAGTCTGAGCCTTGGCATATAACTCCGGCAATGCCAGAGTTGCATCCATCTGTTACTAGCCAAATGCGAGGTGCGTCCTTGCTATAATCTAGAGGTTTTCTATGATGGTTCCTACCCTCATGAACGATTCTCTTGACGTCCTCAAAAGCTCGTTGATGGGTATAAGTCCATCTGAACGCAACGGCATCGGCTGTAAGGCCATGCAAAATTCCCATGGGGATTTTGACTAAGCCAGATCGTCAGCCAGATATCCAACTGAGCCAAGGAACCCTCGAAGTAGCTCTCGGTTAGTGGGAACTTTCCAGGCTAATACTGATTCCACTTCATCAGGATCCATTCGAATCCCGTCATCATCAACGATTCGGCCTAAAACCTTAAGTTCAGGAAGAAGTAGCTGTAACTTCTTGGCATTCAGGTAGAATTTTTGTTCTCGTAACACATCTACGACCTTTTTAACATGGTCTATATGTTCCTCAAGAGTGTTCGAATAAATGACTATGTCATCGAGATAGAGGACTGGAATTTTTTTATGACATATCAGAATCAAAATTGAAGTCCATTGCATCCGAAGAACACAAGCCAATCGGCGGCGTTTAGCCTGTATATTTATAACGAGATCCACGTTGTGAAGCATAACATATAAACTGAGAAAGCACAGCATACCGCCCAGGAACAAACCTCCCCGATGAGGCAACGAGATGAGATCCCACTTTAGAAGAATGGAACCGTTGAATCCGATATCAATAGTCATGCAGCGCTCCTTTGGTCACTTCTGGTCGATTATCATTCAATCATTTCTTGGGATACCCCAGAGTAGAACACAAATGCCTCGTCCTAGGAAAAAAAGAAAAGTTAATCTACTGTTCCAGATCAGGACAATCTAAGACTTCCCCAGCCTTTGCCTAGCGTCCTGCACGCGCAGTACATGGCCACCGCCCCAACGAGACTAGGCTTTGCCCGCAGGAATCGGTAATCCAAGAGGGTGCGAAGAATTTGCCCAGATGTCTTGTCTAGATGTCGCAATCATACGCTTTGCTGATTTTGCGGATCCAGCTGTATGGCGAACCAAGAGCGAGGCTTGTTAAATTTGGCTTCACGAAAAGGGAAGGATGCGCGTGTAGAATTATTTCAGGCTCTTCAGTGTTTCAGAAAACTCCCTCAAACCCGAGCAATGGCTTAACTGCGCTCCATTTCAGAGAATGAACCACGGCCAATTTTGTGCCGGGTGGTGATGCCCAAGGGAAAAAAAAAGAAAAGTCTTTTCGGGGATGACTTCCCGACATTTCAGGGTTTCCAGTTTGGCCCGCAGGAAGCTCAGGGCTATATTTGCGTTCTGGGCATTCATTGTATTCAACCCCTTGCTTCAATTTACATACAGTAACAAGGACTCAGCTTTGTGTCCATCTCCCACCTCTCGCTGGTCAAACTTTGGAATTCTGCTACGGCGAATTTCAACCCCAGCTTTGAGTACATCCGTCTATTTACTTCAGAGACCCATGGGTCCGATTTTCATTGTTTCGGCATTAGGAGAACGGGCTTAGCACCGTAGTCGGTTGCGGCATGCCGAGCGAACGCTGCAACACTAAATTCCTTCCCGACATGGACTCGCCCCTCACGAATCGCCTTCACGACCACTTGCACGGCAGTCAAGTCGTTCCCCATTTTGAATGTCTCTAGCTCCGTATTTGCGTGTTCACATAAACCTGCTATCTCATCGGTGTCGTCCAGATAACAAAGACGGCCATCGCCGGCAATCTCGTCTTGACAAAGCGTATGAATCACTGTGGAATGCTCTCCAACGTCGATGTTCTTGAAGAGCATTTCGATATTCGCCATGATTTCTGTCAATTTAATATCACCGACAGTCACCCGAAGCGAGATCTTCCGGCGTTCGTCGGCAATCGTATGGCGAGATGGGAGAGAGAGAAATTGGGGCTTTGTTGAGGACATATAACGCGGCACCACCAATCGACAATTCGGAAGTCTCCATCTCGGAGCAGAAGACCTCGCTCAACACCCGAGGCAGTCGCAGTAGGTAGGTAGATATGTAGGTAGCCACCATAAAAAATGTGACTTGGGCTGGAGACCTATTTTCTCGAGCTTGATTGGGTTTGTGTCAAGAATCGATGATGTACAGCGTTTACTGATTCTATGCCTACAGATGCGTAAAAGATTTAGACTAGATCTCACCAATAATGTAGTGCCAATCATCGGATGGACGGACATGGAAATAATAGATATTAGACTTTTTTGAAAGAAGTATACTACTGTCTCGCTATACTATAAAAGAGCAAGATCACACCCATCTGAAACTTGGTCCAAATCTCATACCTCCCTTGAATTCATGGTCAGTAAACAGCAAAGAGCAAACCAGGTCACTGACGGTAGATCAGGTTCAAGTAATAGCTTGTAATCTGCTGCTCTCGCCGGAGCCGAAGGACTGAAAGGTTTACGTCTCCTACAAATGCGTTGAGAATAAAAATTGTCGCGTTTGCAAAGACGCACCTTTCGCCAGCAGCTGCGGATGGAAAGGATCCGAATAAATCGGGATGTTTAGGCAAGGGGGACTCGCTGTATTCTTATGGAATTTGAGTGCTGAGATAAACAATTAATTGCAACGCACGTAAAGTATGGATGTTGCAGCGCTTCCTCTGCGGTTATCCGACGATCCGTGTCGTATGCCAGCAATGACATGAGCAAATCGATGCCTGCAGCAGTCAAGTATGGGAATTTCTGGCGGAATTGGTGCGGTTGGGGCGACGGGAGAGATATCGTCTTTGAAAGCGGCAACGTGGTGTACTCTGGCCAAGAGCTGGATGTTGGGGCCCCCAGGAGCTTGAAAATCATAGCGAGCAGTTCTATCTCTCCCTTGGCTTGAAAGAGCGGCTCCTTCAAGATTAATTCCGCGAAAATGCAGCCGACAGACCACATATCCACTGCGGTGGAATAGGTTGTCGCACCAAGCAGAATTTCTGGAGCTCTTGGGGCAGCTTACTTGTAAAACAACTTGCGGAATCAGAGAAGAACGCACCGATACCAAAGCGTTACCACCAGTTGTGTCATGCCGCCCACCCGACAGGATCACCGTATCGTCGTGCCAGCCCAAAGTCTGCGACTTTGATAGTGCCGCGGTTATTCATGAGCAAATTGCTCGTCTTCAAGTCTCGGTGAAGGATCCAGTTTTCGTGACAATGTCCAACGCGGACAGAAGTTGGAGCATCAACGTGTTTATTTCAGATTGTAGGAACGGGGATGGCATCAGGTGGAGGAGAGACTTGAGGTCGTGCTCAATGAAATCCATGACCACAAATACTCTTGAATAAATAGGTTGGTCGATAAATCAAGTGGCGCGAAAACCAAACGTACTGCGTCAAAGTATCGCCAACTACAACCTCTCGAATACCAACAACATTTTCGTGCCGACACGACATGAGCGCTGTAGAAGATGAGGTCGGTCGCTGGGTGGACCAGAGAGGGCTAGGTCGTGCTGGCAGAGGTGGGGTAGACGAGGAGCAAGTGTGCGATGATCCGGGGATATGAATCTGACTAGGCGTAGTATAGAATGTGGAGAGAATCAAATAGAATACTCAGCTCAAAGAGAACATTCAGAGGCACGAAGATAATCAAAAGAGTGGGTGCATTGTGGTGGTAGGAAGCAAGGACGTAGTACACGACTCGTAGTACCGCTTTAACAGCACTTTGCATATTGCGTACATTCACTATATCTTCAATACCTCCATTATAATTCGCTTTTATTAATACAGATGATATTGATACTGGTGATATTGGAAGGGGAAGGCTTACAATGCTTGTGCGGGCACGAATGCGAGACGCGACGCGACGCGCCCATCCCACGTGATCATGTCAATCATTTGCCGGCGGCTAAGCGCGAGTGGTTCGCGAACCGCCTACCCGATATGGATGCGATCACCGATCCGATCACGTCACGACCGGCATCTCGGCCCCACCCGTCGGACGTTACGCCAAGCGTAAATTTTTTGGGATAAGTAAATCGAGACGGGTATGGTAGCAGAAGGAACTTCATGTCAAGCCGGAATTTTGATTTTTTTCATCCGGGATTCAAGATTTAGAACCAAAGACATATACTTTGTAGGCAAAATTTTCGTTTCGAGGGTGGTTCTACCCGTGGGAAGAAAAACCGCGAAATTTGAGCTGAAAGTTCAAAAATTTTCTATGCCCGGGAAGTGTGTCTGATGCTGAACCGACTCCAGATCGATGTTCTTGCCAACAAAGCACTTTGTTTCACCTTATTTGAGTTCATAGTGAAAAGTTGTAAATTTTGCTGGAGAAGCACAGCCACCGGATCACTCGGTACGTCCGGGCCGAGCTGAAAAGCGCGAAATCCGGTTGGCAAAAAAACATAAATTTGATTTTCAAACTTTTGACCTAGGGAATCTCTTCTTTGCCTTCCTACAGCATGTCTTGCACAGTTCCCTTTATGTCAAAGTGTTTTTTGGACCCGCAGTAACAATTTCCAAATTGGGCAAAAGACTTGTCACAAAGTTGCTTCCGCTACCATGCTGCCGTGCCGGATTGCAAAGGCGCTGCAAGGATCGCAAGTGCAAGGATCATGTGAATCATTGATCTGATCAATCCATCAGCACGCGTGGCGTGTTACGGAATACAGAATGTCAGAGAACAAGCCAAATACAAATAAACCAGGAAATCACCCACGGTCCTGAGTTGGTCCTGAGTGCTTATAACCGAAATGGGATTGTCAGCCGACAGCGTGACACTTACGGCATTGATAAGCCTATATAAGGCCCAACGGGCCAACGGTAGCCATCCACGTTCTTCAGGGACCAACCAGTCATGCGATTTCTTTCCATTATCAGCCTGCTATTCAGCATTCAGCTTTGCGCAGCCTTCTCATGGCGTCACGCAATTGAGAACACTCCTGGACCAGGAGACGACGATCGTCGCACAATTGAGAGTTTTCCCGAAGACGCCAATCGTCGCACAATTGGGAGCCCTCGTGGAGACAAAATCTCGGGCTTAGGCGCCAATCGTCTGGAAGAATATGTTGCTAATAAGCGCGCAGCTGTAATCGTCAAGTCGCAGGAGCCCGATTGCTTTGCATCAACCAAGGATCAGATCCCATGTGGAGAGATGACCGAGGATCAGAAAACCGGAGGTAAGCACACCCTCCCAACCCAGACTGAAAAATAATCAATGGTACAGCCGCCATTTCCATGACTCTCTGCGAGATAGCAAAGAGCGGTTATTCATCGATCCCCCTTGAATGCGATATGGATGATATTTCACAAGGAGAATGTTTGCGGTTGAGTTCATACATTAGCATGCATTCATTCCCTTTGAACATATTTATATAGCGCCATTCAAAGAAGCCTCCTACACTGGACCGCGTACGTAACGTTCAAGATCTCTATAGTGGAGTTGTGCTTTGCCTATCGCAGCTCGAATGACATCGGTGGGCAATCTCTCGTCGCTTGATATACTCGAATTCACATAATGCAATAGATACGGCGAAGGACACCTACAGAAACGCAACGGTAGAGACAATGGAGATGATCAAAATTATTATTGCTGACAAAAAAGCTGATTTCGAAGAGAGAACTCTCAGGGCCGCACACACCTCGGTCAGTCTGCCCTGCAATCTTGTTGCTCGAGTATTTACCGCAAAAAGCAGGAACTGGAAGAAATAACTTCCCGCCTTGGAAACATGTCCGACACGATGCATGATTTTCTCAGAGAAGTGACACCGCGGCTCGAACATGAGCTGAGCAAGGTGATAGATGATAGAGTACCATGCTCATACCTCCGATGCTGATTTTGGATCGCAGATTTTTGAATCGCTCAGGACGGGAATGGAAGACATTCAGAACCAGACGAGAAGCGAGAACTCAAAAACCTCAGACATAATGGTGTCGCAGTCAAACCTCGCTAAGAAACAGGTGGGAAATCTAGTTTTCTCTTCATTATTGCCTCTGACTTCTGAGTGAAGTATGACCAAATATGGGAGGACACTACCGTTTTTCTCGAAACATCGCTGGCCACGGTGCTGGACAACGCCTTCGCTCGTTTTGAAAATCAGACTGTCCAGGCATTGGAGCGAGCTGTGAGTCCCATACGAGTGCTTTCAAGTTCCCTTCTGACTGTCGCTGTACAGAAATCCACTCAGCGTGTCTGGATTGAGTTAATGACTCAATTCGGTAATGTGAAACAGGTTGGTATCGCTGTTTATCTGATCCTAGGAATAGCTAACGTTTGTCTAGGAAGTTTTATTGCTTTCCGATGGAATTTCGGATGCGAAAGCTGCACTCGAGGACTCCAGAAAGCTGGCTAGTGCGGTAAAGGAGGCACAAGAATCTGCTGTCGCCTCTGCGGAAAATATTGCTGCAGTGCTAGCCCAGATGAATACCACAACCCATGAATCTATGGAACAGCTGAACATATCCGTCACACGAGCAACAGAAAGTCTCTCGCACGGCCATGCGACTGGCCTCATTTGGTTGATGCAGAAGGTCTTGGATGGTAAGTCAGTTAGCTCTACGCCGTATCTTCATCTGCTCATGTGAGCCCATCTCAGTCAACCCGAGCACTGTCGCGTACCTCCGAGTGGTGTCATCTTTTGTCAACTTCATCTTTGGTTCATTATTTTCTCTACTCATGCTTGTGTACACGTGCTCTGCTGCTCTGGCCAATATCATGGCCGGGATATTGGGACACAAACCATCCGAGGACAGGGGACAAGAACAAGAATTAGTAGTACAGCTGAGGGCGGAAGTCCAGCGCCTGGAGGAGGAAATGGAGGTGCAGGCAATGTGTTTCCGAGAAGGCACCAAGAAAACACCTTGGTTCCATATGCGGTGGGCTCTATTACTAGTAGCAGCAGTATTAGCATTTCCATATTTTTTTTGGTATGACATGTAGCCGTTCGTATTAGCTCCGGTTTCATATGCGGTATTATTGCGATGGCGCTATTACGAGTAGCAGCAGTACTGTATTAGCATTTCTATTCTTTTTTGTATTATATGTAGTTGTTTGTATTATTAGTTTTTGCAAGAGCGTACTGGGGCGCTTCGCGCCCCAGGACTTCGCCTGAATCCCAAAGTAAAAATAAATAAGCGCTGAAGACCTTAGGGCAGGTCCCGGCAAGTGGTGCCGGAGCGCAGATAGCGGAGTTTAAACAGGCTTCGGACAGACAGGCTTAATTTTATAAAGAGAGCATTAACCAGCAGCCTCAATGAACTTATACAAAAGACCGGCAACGGACTCAGCACTCTGTTCGGTGTGTGATATGGTTCTACGCCACGTTATTAGGCTAGCCACAGGTTCGATGGTACAGTCTTCCCATGAGATCATTTGTTTTGTTTACTGAGACCAGTGCTTGCTCTTCCCAGCCAACCTCATGCCCATTCAGTGGAACCACTGTCCTCTCCTCCCGATATTTCCGGATCTTCCAGCACACTATAGGGTGACATACAATCTGAATAGTAGTATCTTGATCAAAAGCGGAGTTCAAAATAGCTTGACAGGACCCCAAAACCTATACATTATGAGCAGTAGGTCTCTGCCCTTTTCAAAAGCGATAGATTGACGAAGCTTCGTCTCCGTCTTCGCAAATCTGTCCTGCTGGCTCTCGGGACCAACGCAGAACGGGAGACCGAGACCCAGGGCATGATGCGTGCAATCCTCGACTTTGCGATGCAGATGGGATTGAACGATAAGGCCTTGGAAAACTTCATTTTTATGGTGCGTGGTGACGGCGCCTCCGTTGCTGCTATGTGGCGGATCAAGAAATTCCTTGCAGCTCATCCAAGTCACTACAAGGCCTTTCGAAACCTCGTCCCTCCTCGTCCAGAAATTTGGCACACTCGGTAGACTCAGCTCAACTCACTTGCATCAAACTACTATGGTCCCACCGCTTCTGCACACCCTTCATCTCTTTCTAAAAGTGCGACAGTTCGAATCCAAATTTGGCTGGCTATCATCACAGCAAGACCTCGTTGAAATCCGAGTTGAAATGAGGAACCGTCCAAGATGCATTACACAGTGGTGAGTTGAAAATACCTCTCAACCAAATATCTGTGATGCTATTTTATTAGAGCGAAGACATTCCCGTGTCCAACTTGGCGAGCTCGTGACTAAGAGGAAAAAGATAAACGATAAAACCATGCTCAGTGCACTTTACAACTACTATAATCGGAACCCAGACCATCCCCAAGTTGGGTCACAAACAAATTGATCGAAATAATACAATATGTACCACAACTCAAAGGCAAAGAACCCAAAAAAATCCATCAATGACCTCCCACCATCTGGATGACAAGCTCAGATGATTAATCAATCAGTCTTGCAGTTGGTTGGTCTCAGCTGAGATAGGACACCAGACACCACTAAGATAGAGAACGTGGAATCCCAGCACCTTTATGTCAGTGGTCACATGGCACAAAGTCAAGCTTGACGATGAGCGAAATAACCTCGCGACATCACCCTGCAGGGACATTTTGCCTCAGCCAACTGTTAGGTATGAGGCTTGGAAGCAGTTTGTTTTCTGAAAAATCTTTTAGCCGAAAGTTATAAGGGCCAGAAAATTTTGGCATGACTTTTATCTGAGCGTTTTAAGCACCTAACCTTTACTGGCAGAGTCGGACGGAAGGGAGGGTCTGCACACTCAATGAAAAAAAGGGGTACCCAGTTACCCAGTGTCGGAACCGCCCCGACACACTGGTGCAGCAGGAGATTGTTATTCGAATTTTCTGTATATTATTGAGGCCTCATTGCTCAACGAAGAAAAGGGGCGCTGTAGCGGTACCCAGTTACCCAGTGTCGGAACCGTTCCAACACACCAGTGCAACAGGAGATTGCTTTTCGAACTTTCTGTATATTATTGAGGTCTGCATGCTCAACGAAAAAAAAAGGGTGCTGTAGCAGTACCCAGTTACCCAGTGTCGGAACCGTTCCGACTCACTAGTTCAGCAGGACGATGATCGACTCCGAGGTTCCTCACCTTGAGGGGATGCCTGATCTGAAAGAACCTGAATCGACTTGGCAGACCATGCGGATTGAACTTGCATTTGACATAGCGGAGGGCGCGACAAAGTCCTACGAGATTCTTGAACCCGAAGCCGAGAGGTATCCCGAATCCTTGAGGATGAAGGCACCACCAATTCCAGTGTTTAATGCCCACATGAGTGTAGGAGGAAAGGCAGATGCATCGCCACCTGTCGATCCCGTCGATCTTGTTGATCCGCTGATCACTTCGACGGAGGCTGATTTCTCTAGCGCGTGGCAATTGCGCTACGCGGAGATTCGTTGGGTTGCAAAGGATGCGAGAGAGAGGGAGAATGAGAAGCTTGGGAGGGGTGCGGAGGGTGGCCATTTAGCCGAGGGTTAGCTGAGTCCCAGGGGTCATCAGTCCCATCCTTTTGGTCATTCATCTACCAAAGTTTTGGCTCGGGAAGCAGGGCTCGCATCCGGATTTGACCCGTGAGTCCTGCACAGCCACACTCGATATAGAGAGATCCATGAGCTCTGGTTCAACGATCCGAGCAGTACAGACAATTTCAAACAGACAGGACTGCTGAGAATAGTGCTGGGTATCCTCTGTCAATTTGCCGCATTCAATTAGCTCTCCATATCAAGTCACGCTTTTCTGAGCATGTGAAAACGGCTGTATTTGGCAAGGATAAGGAAACACTTGACCGATTCAAGCTTTTATCATCAAACCTTACTTGCAAGCCAGAATATCCTAGCCAGGGCTCAGATTACTGCTGTGGATTTCCCGCGAGCCAGAATATCGCACCTCGGATTTGACCCGTGAGTCCTGCACAGCCACACCCGATATGGAGAGATCCATGAGCTCTGGTTCAACGATCTGAGCAGTACGGACAATTTCAAACAGACAGGGACTGCTGAGAATAGTGCTGGGTATCCTCTGTCAATTTGCCGCATTCAATTAGCTCTGGTTAATCTTTGTGTTCGCCGCACAGAAGACTCGCTTCAGGCACACAAACACAATCACGCAACAAATTTGTACTCATTCCACTTCTGAATGCACCGGAAGCAAAATACTCCCAAATATGGGAATATTACACAACTTGGTTCGCCCCCGATCAGTCATTCAACATCCGCTCAAAAGAGGCACAGCCTCCCATGCGTCCTTCTTCTTACGCCCACCATCCCACCCCCGGTCGCATTCCATCTGTTGCTGCCGGATGAAAAATGCGGCTTTGATATGAAGTCTTGGCCGCAACCATAGCATTTGTGGTAATTAAGGGATTGTGGATAACTTGATATCGTGATTGGAGGATGGCCTCCCTGAGGTAAAACCTCGGTGGTCAAAATTCTTCCGCCGTTGGGTATTCTCCCCCAAAAAATGACATGGTGATCTCCGTGGCAATCAAGAGGCAAAAGGGCATCTCCGTGAGTCAAAATCGAAACGTCCATCGCTTCGGCGACTTAGGATTCAGTGATGGCCGTCTTGTCTCGCCAAGTTCGATATGACTTGTTTCGGCATTTTCCACAATTATGATCTGGATGCAGCCATGATATATAAACCACGTGATAAATTGCAGGTCCCTAGATCACCGTCTCCCTCTACCGCCACTCCCACTTTGCCATGGTCCAGATATTACGGCCGAGAAAGGCTCCTCAAATTCTTCAAGCGAAAGAGAAGGTAGACGATTTCTACTTGATTTACGATCGGCATTGGCCCATTTTAGATGTGCATTCGACCACCCAGACCCTTAACAGCGCCATTTTCAACCAATCTTCAAATACGGCAATTCCTTGGAAGTCTACAGCGTTTCTCGCACGATATCAATGGGGGCGAGCAATCGAGCGAACACAAAACGATTTGGCCCCACCCTATTGGATTCGCCAAGGGAACAAAACATCTGAACTGGATCAAAGACTTTCCCTATCTTGCGGAATACTCATATTTTGCTGAGTGTTTCGCAAGAAGGCGCCTCGGCGGATGTGGGCAGGGCTCTTTGTCACAGCGATTGAAAGTTGGGTTGGTAAGAAAGTGCTAGCTGAATGGCACGTATGGGCGGCCATCATCATCAGTCCAGAAGCATCGGCCACGGGGAAGAAACTGCTCATATACGATTGCGACGGGCTTATATAAGCAGAGTGTGACAACTCTTATTCCGATGAAAGGAGGGGATGTAAAAAAAATCTAGCCCCCAAGAAATGTTCTAATAAGTAAAATAACAAGTTCCTGGGAGAGATTTTCATCAAAATCTTCATCATGAAGGTGGAATAACATGTTCTTTCCTTTTTTGGAAATAATGCACCAATTGCATTTTAGTTGCATTTGGCGCTATGTTCACCTTGTTTCAAGCTAAAATTGAAATGATTACATAATCAAACACGTGACATTCCCACGGCCTGGGAAACACGTTGTAGGCACATTGCAGTCTCGTTTTTGCTGCACAAACATCTCTTTCCACTACTACATCCAAGACCAATGGGCAAACACTCAAAAAAGAAGAGAGCAAGTATTGCTAATGCCCGAAAAGGGACTGCAGCACTCAGAAGTGTTGGAATCAATAGAGCAATCCCATATTAGCAGTGAACCGGTTGCAAACGCGCGGGGAACTCTTCGCTATCTACACTATATATATATTACTTTGCTGTAATTAAGGTACGAATTAAGTCTGTCAGGGCACAGGAATGAACGGCGGGGACCTGGTAACAAAGTGCGCCACGGGGGGATGCGCGCACATAACTCGTAACTCCAACAAGAAGTGTGTACATCTTATAAATCCATTATTTTATTGATCTTAGTCTCTAGAGAATGTATCTGGCAGAGAAACTACCCCAGAACAGCCAGAGACTGGGAGCTTGGACACAGGAAACACAGAATATTTAGCAATGAGCAATGAAGACACCACTCAAGCTATGGAATGGGACTTGGCACTTGGTGAAGAGCTCCCTGATACAGAGTGTATGGAGTTGCAGGAAGATATTGCAAGAGTCCCCGGACTAGTAAAATGGAAGAGATGAGAGCAAATGTTAAAAGATGCCTTGATGATGTGCCAAACTTGTCCATTCTTCGATATGCAAATCGAGCAGCACGGTTCATCTCAGCATATGCACAAGGGCTGAATGGATCACACATATCTCTTTGTTGACAAGAAGTACAAGAGCTTTGGAAAGGTCACAGGAGTCACTCAGTTGCAACTTCAGAGTCTGAAAAGGGAGTACAAGAGCCATAGGATGTTGCCACCTGATGTAGTTATAGATATCAAGGCTGAAGTTGATAGATAATTTTTGTTTTTTGTGTCTTTGGCTGCACTTTAATTGATTTTTTTTTTCAACATCCGAAATTTGAAACTGTGACGCGTGATGTCACGCGTTACAGTCACGGCTTACAAAGAGTGCTGGGTTCCCACGGCCTCCACCTTATACGATTGCGACGGGGAAGACGTGGACTTTGGCCACTGTCGCGCCAGAGAGGCCCTCCCTCTTTCTATACAGCACGATTTTTGGAGACAGAAAAAGATGCCGTTCGCAGAATTGTGGCGTTCCAGCTACGATCCAAAAACCTTTGGCCAGAATCAGTGCATGAAGAACACCTGTGAATTTCTCATTCGCACTGTCAGGTCACCTCCTCGCATTACTGTGGGACCGGTACGGGCGCAAGCGTAGGCCATTTCTATGTCGTTAAACATGTCGAACTCGTTCTCCCGCGATATGTAAGTGGTTACAAGCGTGCTCTGGTAAAATCTTACTTATCGCTGCAGGTGGTGGAGTTCGACGTGCCAGTTCCACCGCTTTTTAATCCATTTAATTTTGCACCTGCCATCGACCCACTTGCATTCGCGCCTCCTTTGCCTCCTTTGATCCCGCCACACCGTTTTGGGGCCGGGAGGGTGTCTGCGATTATACGTGGAGCCGCTGAAAATCAGAATGTTAAAGGTGTGTCTGTCGTTGTTCTCGCTGTTTGAACCATTCACCAAGGTAGCACACTCCTGATAAAGGACAGCCAACGACATGTATTCCTGACTTTCACTTTGTACGCCTCGTGTCGCGAAGCCGAACCCGCGTTTCAAATTTTCGACTACCCAACGCCTCGATGCGCCGACTCGATGTTTAACTTTTCTTCCAAGGTGACTATTTCACGACGAGCATGAGCGGGAAGAGCAAGCGAGGAGGAGCGATGCGGCGGGTAATGTGGAATTATACGGGATAGAAGCTTGCGAGTGGTGGTATGTGAGGGTAGGGGGGGGAAAGGGCAAGCGCAGAAGAGGCGAGGGAGGAAAAGTAGTTTGTGGGCGTCCCAACATTGGTTGTGTTTGCACTCTGATCAGATCGACGCACAGACCACATGCACACCACGTGAGCCCTCTTTTGATCCCGTCAAAAACAAAAATTGCGGAATGGATGGGCGTCTGTCCCGCGGCTGGACTGGCCCGCCCCGCGGCTACAACTGCATTAGACCCCTCGACCCAGGCAGGTCACCAGCGAAATCGACGCAGACGGGCACCCGGCACCCGCCGCCCAAGATCCCCCGAGCTACAAGTACACGGCAGCGAACGGGCACCAGACTCTACCATGAAGTCCCCTAAAGAGAAAACTGATGCCAGCACCACCGGCTCCGAAGCGGAGACTACTCCCGATCGTACCCGCCTGTTTTGCCCTCCTCATTGATCAGGGTGAGCTTTCCAAAAAAGGAAATGTTATGGACTTACATTCCGCGCCGCTCCTTTTTGGCTCCTTTCTCGCGTCCTTCCTCCGAGTCAGTCCCTTCTTTCGCCAAAATGTGGGAAAAAATGATGTCTGTTTCAGATCCACAGCCGAAGCACGGCAAGCAGGACCAGAATAAACCCCACAGCGAGGTCTCCGGCGTCTTCAAAAAACATGCAAAATCCTTGGCCTCCATGATTCACCGCGCCCCAGAGCAGCCAGAGCTTGACTGTGGAGCGCAATGCAACGAAGTGGTATGTTTGGTGGATTTTCAGTAATAGGATTCTAAAAGCGGACCCAGTATCACAAGTCGCCAATGACCTGTCGTCTTCTGTCGGTGCCGAGGCTTCATCTCCTGAGGCCGCCATATTCCGCGCGGCGGCGTCTTCGATGTCAAACCCAACGGGCGACACCAGGATAAGCACTGCGAGACCGGAGAGTTCCGCGATTCCGCCATCCTAGCCTAAAATGGACATCTGCGGGACTCCGGTGCCAGCTCTGTGGGTCCCAGAGTTGACAGGATAAATACAAGTGGTAGAATTTAATCTTTCCTTCAAACCCTCATGTTAGCACCTACTCCCAGATTTTGGCCTTCCCCAGCCTTTCTTCCGACCTCAATTTTCTCCCCGTCGCCCGGAATCTTGATGATATTGCCATCCATCATCTTCCTCATAAAATACACGCACAACAGGGAGTCGAGAGGGTGGACAATATTACGTGGACGAAGATGCCCACCGTCTGAATTACTTGTCCACTAGCTCAGAAAATCCCTCCACGGTCGCGCTTACACAAAGGCGGGGATCAAAGATTTGAGAGCAGCCAGACTGACAATGAGCAGTATGAATGTGGGCCGTTTTTTCCTGTCTTCTGCCGCACGCAACTGACGTTCGGGACAGCTGAGCCTAGGTATAGCGGAGTCAGGCCTGCCAACATACGAGTAGATGCGAATGATGTTGTTGAAAAGCTGTACTCG
Source organism: Mycena olivaceomarginata (assembly GCA_029378375.1). NCBI lineage: Eukaryota > Fungi > Basidiomycota > Agaricomycetes > Agaricales > Mycenaceae > Mycena > Mycena olivaceomarginata. The sequence continues at coordinate 266,643 of JARKIC010000094.1, read as the reverse complement.
GGCTTACCAAAAGTGACCGGAATCGTAAATGTAGTGTTTTTCGATGGAACATAGCCCTTTTTTTGAGAAAGTGACTGACCTGACAGGGTCAACTGAAGGTCAATACTGGAGTATACTCCCCAGTGACCTGATCTGGAGGATATCTTGCAAATAGGGGCAGCAAGTGAGTGGACTTCTGCCACATTATTTGAGTTGCAGAGCAGAATTGAACACCATTAAAAGTTTTTTCATCCACTGACGGTCCCAGCACACTTTCTTCCTGTGTTGTCTGTGATCAGGTTGTAATAAACATTCTCAAGAACTGTCTCAGAGATCTCCAGCCATCTATGCTTATTACAGCCTTTTGTGGAACTTAGGGCGGGGACATTTTTTTTCTGTTTTGAAACAAGTTTTGAACATTTTTCATGAGAAACGCTGCCGTGAGCTCAATTCTGGTCCGATTCTCTTGAGACCGCGTGCGTTAGAATCGTGTTAAAAATCTGGAGTCGCCACAGCACCGGTATTTCTACCCCCCTTACATAATAAAATTTTCGCCAAAAAATTTGTGGTTTCCGGCAGGAACGCTGCAGCACTAGGAGTAATGCCCCGATTTGTCTAATTCCCTTACAGCACACGTTAATAGATGTTATCTAGTCAATGTCAATCTCACATATTCAATCTACCAACTCATTTTGATTTGGCACACCTTTGGTAGTAGCACTATACGTCGTTTCCATCGTAATGTCTCGGATATGAAGAAGATGGCCGGTCGTGATTTCGAGGACAAATGGCTGATGTCAACCACCATATTTTCAAGAGTCCTCGATGCCTCGAAAAATGGCGTGATAGTCTGGGAATCGTCGTTACCGCAGCACGGGAGGAAAGTGAGCCCCCCGAAGACGATATCGATGGCGGCGAGGCTCCCCAAGACTCCCAACATCCCTGAGATTCCGCCCAGGGCTCCGACGCCAATGTTCTTCAGCCATGACGTACCGGATGAAGAGGAGGACGTAACTAGGGTACATTAAATATTTTTCTGCTCTACCGAGCCCGAAAGGGGTACACAAACTTCATTTTTTGACCTCAAGATTTTGGCCACAGCTAAAATGTTGTGGGAAAAACTTTGGAGGTGGTTTTTTGGCCCTTTTCGAGGTCTGGGAATCTAAATCTGAGCTCAGATTTACTCGTAAAATTCGCGTTCGCCGGCAATCAGACTTTTCGACTTTGATTGTCCGGAATTGATTTTCTTGAGACGCTATGCTCGCTTGAAAAATGCAGAAGATATTGATTGAGTCATCTCAGCTCAGCTGCCTGACCCGGTTGAATTTCCAGAGTTATTTGAGTTAGTGACAACACTGGAGTGCTGGGAGATTGAATTTCCTGCGCAAGACACTTGGCTTTGCACGTGAATCCAGGTCCATCCACTGCTGAGCTCATCCTAGTGATCCTTCTGCGTGGAGTGCGAGCGGCAGGCGATGAATCACTCCCGGCATTGGTTTGAGGAACCTGCTTGTTCGTCAGTGCAGCTCGATGGTAGGTGACATTCAACACAAGACCTCATATGTTTGCTGAAGTCGGACAACCAAACTCATCTTCTCAGGCTCATCTTCGTCGCCTTCGGCGCAGATGATCCAGTCATTGATTTCGAATGCCTATTCACATTCAATGAGTTCTGGACATCGAGTTGAATGTAATATACACACCTGCTTATTGACTGCCTCAAGTCTCTCGTAATCTGCGCGGACCCCATCGCATGCGGCGACCTTCTTAAGTCAGGCCGCTTCAAGACACTGAGTTCAACCTGGGAGTCGCCGACAATCAGAGAGCAATGGGAGCGGAGCGAAACTGACTCAGCACATGAAGCACAGGTAAATGTGGACAATTTTTCGGAGCTGGTCCGGTCTCGGAACTTGCGCACACACTTGTTCTTCAAAGACTGAGGTACAACTTGTGGCCAGTCCCGTCCTTCGTCAAGACTTTGGACTCAGGCGGAGGGCTTGACTTTATACAGTGATTTTCTAACCAAGTTCATACTCCAACTAGACTAGACGCTCTAACAATGAAGCTCGTACCTCGCTTGTTAGATTCCGTGCCCTGGTTGGTTTCATTGTTATTGAAACTTGTGCAATTCACTCCAAATTTAACCCTGTGAGCCCAATCAAATGCCCTTCCCGAATATCATTGTGCTGAGCTCCCCACGAGCGAAGTTTGAATACGAATCTTACCCTGGATTCAATTTGTTGTCTTGAGCTCCCCGCGAGCAGCACATTGAACGTGACTCGAGCCAAGTGCTCCGGATTACTTACATTGTTGGTGTGAATGCCTCCGACTGGGATCTGAAGAGCTGTAAATGTTTTCAGTGATCAGGGCTGTGAAAGTGGCCTTGGGGCTTCATTGGCATTGAAACGGTCTGCAGGATGTTAAGTCACGCGCTTGGAAATGTGGACCATTGAAAAGGTAATGGGATCACGGGTTTCAAAATGTGAACCAGTAATTGCGCTCTGGAAAGCGCAGTAATGCCTCCGAGCGGATCTGAATAGCTGCACATGTTCTCAATGATCAGGACTGGCGGGGAAGGTACAAACGGCCTCGTAAGCGTCGTAGACTGGGAGGCGTCGGCGCGAACTCAGAGACCTCCTATTCCAATAACGATCACGGTAACGGCGAGTATCGTGCCCCCCAAGGTCGCCGTAGTACTGTGACTCGTCAATGGATTTATGTGTCCAAGCAGATGTTCGAAGCTCGAAAATAATATCGCGAAATAATATATCGAACTCATGCACGGTTATGTGATGGCCGATAATTCAAACTCCGAACGACCTGCCTGGCCATTAAAATAACCAATTTTGGCAGGGAAAACTAGCCTTTTCGGATATTGCGACAGTTGTGGGCCGCCTTCGGGTCTGAAATTTTGCATGGCCATTCTTTTATGGTGGCCCCGTGTTTGGGGCACGTTGGAGCATGTGCATGACAACCGCATGGCTATAACTGAAACGAAAACACCGAAAAATGACAAGGTCGGTAACTTCTTAATTGTTACAGCCGTAAATAAATATCCTGGGCAGACAAATGTCAGGTTTTTATTACACATATTGTGGGCGGCAATGGAAATCCCACAGACGTATCCCGGACCGCGTTGGGTAGGCATTTGACCAACAGGGGACGGATTTTGGCAGGCAGTCTCAATTTCGGTCCTCTCAAAAAATTATAAGTCGCCCAATTTTCAAGCTAAGAAAAATCTGTCTTGCCAAAGGTTTCCCCTTGTCAAACTGAGTGTTTTCCTAAGAGGAATAAAAATCAGGGTTCTTTTTTTGACCGCGGGCGGACATGAGCGGACCATCGAGTTTCGGGCCCAAAGGCCCAGGGGGTTTCGCGTCCGATTCATCAAGAGGACCGATCAGCGCGACTGGAAAAGTGGCGGAGTAGCTGGAGCTGGTACAGTTCGCGTCACCACCTCCCGACTACCGCTTTTGGTGTAGATTGATGGCAAATTTGTAAGTGATTCACAGGTCAGGAAAAACTTATTTTTTGTTTAAAACACTGGGAAACGACTTGGTTTGATCGCAGCTATCCGAATCATAAACGGCTAAGATGTAGCGTAAGTTTTCATTTTTCGGACCCAAAAAAAGTGACCGATGCACAGCCATTGGCCAGCTAACCGACGCCTAGAGGCTCGGGCCGGCCCAAAACAGAGGTATTTCACAGTTTGGCATAGATTTGAGCACTGTCTGATCCACCAGATATTGAGAAAAGGTCGAAAAACTGACGAAAAAGTGCTTTCCAGAGCGAAAAAAGTGACCGATTACGTAAGAAATATTGTTCTATATGCCATTCGCATTCTTTTCATCGGTTTCATGGCTAAAATTTGGCTTCAAGGTCTAATTCCTACCCGATCAGTCTCGGCAAGGGTCGCAAGGAAGTGATGACGCGAACTGTAAGCAGGAAGCAAATCTTGGTCTCAACATTCTTAATAGGTAGTAGATTAAGCACATTTTACGTTGGAACAGCTTTTGAACATGTATTTGGCAGGCTGCCCTTGTAAACATTCCCAATTAGGATGTGGCCGTGCTCGGCAGATGGCGGCAGCCGCCAATTACCCTTTCCGAGATGATCGGAGACCCACTTGTCTACTACGCACTCGCTCCGGCAAGGCGGAGCGCCCGATTATTCGTTCTTTTAACGAAATGACCGGCTATTGTTGGGGACTATTTGGTTCCCTCCCTGTTTCCCGCTGTCTGCTCGATTTCTGGGAACGTTTCTCGGGGGCTTCTTTTATCCGCTACCTCCCTATCCGTCCTGCCATGCTGGGTCTTGCTATTGTGTCTTCTCGATGATCTGTCTGGATGACTCTGCTGTGCCCTGCCGCATCCAATCCTTCGCTGCAAATCTTGCTGCAAAGCACAGCTCGACAGATGCAGTTTCATCCCTTTCATCCACCGTGAGGCTAGCCACTTTGTCTGGGTCTTTCCTTCCGCTTTCACCCTCCCGCTGCGAGCCTCGTTGGGTCATCTCCGACCCCGCGAGGCAGTAAACTTCCACGGGTCATCTTCCAGGTGGTGGTCGGAAATCGAATGAAAATGAACTACGGAATTTAAGCGACAATATGCGACTGCACCCGATCAGGCCCTTAATTGATTTCTCAACTTGCCATACAATTTCAACAATTGTTTCTGAAATAATTGAAGCGAACAAGTCATTGATCCAAGTGGAAGATGGTGGCGGTCGGACAATTTCGGGCAGGGTCGGTGGCCAGATGGTGACGGATATCAAGTCAGACAATTTGTCGCGCAGGGTCGGTGGGCGGAAGACACGATCCAAGTGGAGGATGGTGGTGGTCAGACAATTCTCGGGCAGGGTCGGTGGCCAGATAGTGGCGGATGTCGGGTCAGAATTTCTCGCGCAGGATCGGTGGAAGGAAGACATGATCCAAGCTAAAGCTGGTGGCGGTCGGACAATTTCTCGAGCAGGGTCGGTGGCCAGATGGTGGCGGATGCCATGGAATAAAGCTCATGATGATGGCCGAACACGACGGCCGAGGCTCGGCAGAATCGGTAGTCGGACCGCATCCGAATGCGAATTCAGAGGCGCACGCGATTTACAAGGCCTGCGCGTCTTCTACTGGCAGCAGCTGTGGTTTGTGAAAATATAATCTTCTTATCAGTCCAAGCTTTACATAATCTAGAAGTGACTCAAAGAAGATCAATTTTACACACAAGATTCAATTTCCAATACGATTAATTATAGGGAGATTAGTTTCGGTGGTGCGAGCTGCGATAGAAGTACCGAGGGGGGTGTTTGAACACAAGACTGTCCGAGGAGGCGCCGGAGCACTGGACCAGGCACATAGTTTAACCACTGCACCGGACCAGACATGTTAAATCCCCTGTGCATGCCCTGTATATCACGCATCCTGGATAGGACAAAGGGTGATTCTGTTCAAGTCCAGTTCATATTGTGGAGGGTTCAAAATGGCAGTACGAAGCATGTGATTCAAAATGCCATTCCGTGGCATGCGGTTCAAAATGCGAATTAAATCCTTCAATAGTGAGGCACAGGGTACAAAATGGCATTACAAAGCATGTGACTCAAAATGCCATTCAAACCTTAAATATGTTAACTGCTCCCTTATCCCTCCTGCTCTCAGCTGAATTAAATCATTTAATAGTGAGGCACAGGGTTCAAAATGGCAGTACAAAACATGTGACTCAAAATGCCATTCTGTGGCATGGGGTTCAAAATGCAAATTAAATTGTTCAATAGTGAAGCACAGGGTTCAAAATGGCAGTACAAAGCATGTGACTCAAAATGCCATTCTGTGGCATGGGGTTCTAAATGCAAATTAAATCATTCAATAGTGGTTCAAACAGCAGTACGAAGCATGTGATTCAAAATGCCATTCTGTCTCACCACCTTTCTCTGGAGCAAGACCGCGCAGCAGGGGCAGGGGAATGTCGCCGATGTCCTCACGAACACGTGCACGACCTAATCGGGTTCAGCAGGCTCTCAAACACCTCGGACCCCTGCGGCAGTTGTGTGGGAGCCGAAGCACACCCCGGCCTCCGGGCTTTGCGCGCAGGCCAGCAGTTCTTTCGGGAGCCTCGGCGAGTTCATGGAGATGAAGGCCGCATCCGAGGAGAAGAAGGTAAACGCACTCGATGCAAAGCTGCAGTTGGAGCGCGAGAAGTTGGACCTGGATCGTCACAAGGCAAAGGTTGAGATGGCGCGGAACGTCTTCGAAATGGCTGGGGCGAGCGAGGAGGTCAAGGCCGCTGCAAACACTTTCCTCCTGTCGAAATTCGATCTTTTCTTACAGCTCTTTGCGAAATTGATGACAGTCGGCCTGAAAATAAAACATTTCAAAACATTTGATGTCTCCGCATTATAGGCTCATTTCTCTTCCTCTGAATGGTTTTCCGACATTATTGAGGGTACTGGAGGTATCCCCATAAGCCAAACCACCCTAAAGTGAAGCTAAATCAGCCAAAACCGATCACCAGAGGACCGGCCGTCCCGGCGCCGCATCCGCCTGTGGCATAGGTGGTAACATTTCTCGCTTCCTTCTCGCTTTCTTATTACCATCATGCCAGGCTGTGTCGTCCTCTTATTGCCAGCTTCCGTCTCTCCCTCGATGTCCTCAGCGTGCCGTGTCTGGTCTCGCAAGTTCCTTTGCTATCACCCAGCTCCCCTTGCTTCTCTTATCGCCCGGAATCCGACCCAAATCGTCGAGATCGGTCTCTTCTGTTGGAATAGGTGACGTAACGCGTCGGTATGTTAGTTTAGGTACCGGACCATACATGTATATAGAAAGGGATGGACCCAAGGGATCTTCACCCTTGCCTAACTCCGTCCCAGGTATGTAGTCTTACATAATATACAAAACCCTTGCCTAACTCCGTACCAGTCCCTTGAGAGCTTGATATCACTGCGTTACCTCGGTTCTTCCTGTTTTTGACAGGTTATGGGCCCTGCGCAATAAAATCGCCTCGGGACTTTCTATTGACGCAACTATCTGGCTGGTCGCCCCATACACTAAATCTACAGACTCTTCTCACATCATCCTTCACAAAATGACCGAGACTACCTCTCGTCCGATGCTTCACCGGGACGACTATACCAAGTGGTACGAGGACTTCGAGGCATATGCCGGCACGAAAGGCCTATGGCGGATGTGCATCGGTGCGGAGATCTACCCCCTTCCAGCGGATGAAGACAAGCTTACAAGGGAGGAGCGAAACGACATCGAGGCATACGAGACACGGAAGAGCAAGGCGAGCGGAGAAATCTGGCTAGCAGTGGAGGAGCCACTTCGAGACGACTTGAGGGCCGTTAAAGGAGAGCCTTCGGAGATGCTGGCGGTTCTAGACGCCAAGCACAATCAGAAGGCCCCGGGAGTACGTTTTAAAGCATACAACGACTTCCTCAATGTCACTCTCCGCGACGACATTGAGCCAAAGCTCATTCTCTCCACTCTCATCACGGACATCTCTAGCTCCCTTTCCTTCATTCGTCGCCAACGACCCGAGGATTTCGACATCGATAAGCTCGACGCTGAGCTTGCCACGATGGTCGCTCTCCGAGCTCTACGCAGTTCCGAAAATCCAGATCACCGGGCCTTCGCCACCCAATTCCTGATGAAGGAAGACCTAAACTTTGGCGATGTCGAGTCCACAATCCTGCGTGATTTCCAGTCGAAGCCCACCATCAAGCAGGAAGACAGGGGCGCTACACTTGCAATGGCTGCAAAAGTAGGCCCGTGTTTCCTGTGCGATGAGCCACACTTCATCAAGGACTGTGAGAAGCTCTCGAAGGCCAAGAAATCGCTCCAATGGTCCTCCAATCGTGGCCGAGGTCGGGGACGCAATGTTTCAGACCCCTCAAATACCAGCCCTCCAGCGCCTCCAGCAGCTGCATCCGCTAGCTACGCGACGGAGTTCGCTGGCAAGGCGAGTGCTTTCACCTCCCTGTCGCATCGCTCCAACTGGCTCCAGTCCCGATCGGCGACTGACTGGAACACCGACACAGGTGCAAGTTCACACATGACTCCCCACCAGTCGTGGTTCACCTCGTACTCGCCCCACCGCATTCCTATCAGACTTGCGAACAATAGTGTGATCTATTCGAAGGGGATTGGTTCAGTTCAGTTCGAGCCGAAGGATAGTGACCAAATAGTCGTTTTTCACGACGTACTTCATGTACCAGATCTTGCCTCAAATCTATTGTCTCTCTTCCACCTCACGAGGCTGAAGGGATATGAGATACGTGTAGTCGGGGACCAGGTCCAATTCGCGCTCGACGGGCGCATCATATTCACGGCGACAATTGACGAAATGAATACGGGATATCTAAACGGGGCCGTAATTGTTCCTACAGCCCACAGTGCCAACGGAGCAACAACTGTCCCTTTGACACTGGGACTCTGGCACGACCGTCTCACACACCTCAACCTTGAGGATATCAAGAAGATGCGGAGGAACAAGCTCGTAACGGGCATGAATTTCGAGTTGTCTGTGGAGCCAGATCCGCTGTGTGAGCCTTGTGTGGTAGGCAAACAGCATCGGCACAACATACCCCACGGGCCAGGTAGGAGACGTACCCGACGTCTTTGTCTGGTCCACTCGGACCTAAAAGGACCGATGGATGTTGCAACACCCGAAGGTTACCGTTACTGGATGACCTTCATCGATGATGACTCCCGCTGGCGCGCCATCGCATATCTAAAGAGGAAAAGCGATGCCTTTGCTGCCATTAGGGCGTACAAAGCCTACGCTGAAGCAGAGACTGGAGAGAAGTGGGTGGTAATGCGATGTGACGGAGGTGGCGAGTACATTTCGGAAGAGCTGAAACTCTGGGCTGCCGAAAATGGAATTCAAATCCAGATTACTGAACCTGGAGAACCCTACCAGAACGGTGTGGCCGAGCGAGCGAATCTAGACATTGAAAACGCAATCACAGCCCTTCTTGCTCAATCGAATCTCCCGAAGTCATTCTGGCGCCTTGCAGCAAACGTCTACATCCATTCCTGCAATCGTACGCCGACATCAGCTCTTCCCGGGACTACTACCCCGTATGCCAGGTGGAAACGAGGTGGAAAGAAACCAGATGTCTCATACTTCCGGATCTTCGGGTGTCTGGCCTACGTGCTTATACCCAAGAAGAAACGCAAGGCATTGGACCCAAAGTCTCGCAGGTGTATCTTTGTTGGTTATCCCCATGGCACCAAAGCATGGCTGTTTTGGAATCCTGAGCTTCGAAAATTCTACACCAGCAGTCATGCAGTTTTTGACGAACGTTATTTCCCGGGAAACTCAACAAAGAAGGTTATTTCCGTGCCTGAATGCCCGCCTCAGTTGTCGGATGATGGGGGTGAAAGCGAAGATGATAATCCTTCAGCTTCGGCGGATACCCCTCAAACATCACTCGAGCCCCCCACTCCACCAGTTTCACCTCCTCCGCATGACAATCCCCCAGTACCTTCTCCTCTTCCACTACTGGATGAACCACGAAAGCTGCGAGATCGTCGAGGTGGATCACTGAATGTGAATCACCTCATGAGGAAACAGATGCAATGGTCAGAACCTAAGGCCACTGATCAAGAACTCCGTACGCCACAAACCGCAGATGACCCCTCCGAGTTCACCTCATCCACCGACTCTCACCAGGAACCAGATGACGACGGTGGGATACAGGATGCAGCTCGAGCGTGTCGCGCAGGCCTGGATTTCGTATACACGGGCCAATATGATGATTACTTGTCGCACGAGGAAGCGCTCCAGTATGCGTTTGACACCTCTGAGCACGCCTCAAAGGCGTCGTCCTCCAGCACAGAGCCCCGCTCCTATGCCGAAGCCATGAAGAGATCACCAGAGGAGCGCGCCCAGTGGCACAACGCCGCTGTTCAGGAGATTGAAGCACTTGTCCAGAATGGAACCTTCGAGCTAGTGGAACTCCCCCCAGGCCGTCGAGCCATAGGCTCCAGATGGGTATTCAAAGTGAAGCGAAACGCCGACGGTTCCATTGAGCGCTACAAGGCACGTTTGGTCGCGCAGGGCTGTGGTCAGCGGCCGGGATTCGAGTATCACGAGACTTTTGCCCCAACACCAAAATGGGCCTCACTTCGTTCGATCCTCGCACTCGCCGCTATCGAAGACCTCATACTCTACAGTGTCGACATTTCAAATGCTTTTCTTCATGGGAAACTCGAGGAAGAGATCTACATGAAGCAGCCGGAGGGGTTCGTGGAAAAGAACCCGCAATGGGTCCTCCGCCTACTCAAATCTCTGTACGGCCTCAAGCAGGCCGGGAGAGTCTGGATTCAAACCCTGCACAGGGCTCTGACCACTATGAACTTCTCCCGGGTTACGTGTGAGCATAGCGTTTGGGTGTATGGGCGCGGCGACGAACGGATCATTATCCCTGTGTATGTCGATGACATGACCATCGCATCGAAATCCCGAGAGAAGGTCGACCAGATAGTGCTCGAGCTCAAGAAGCACTTTAAGCTCCGGGAATTGGGTCCGACATCCTGGCTCCTGGGTGTCGAGATTAAACAAGATCTCAATCGAGGCACTGTAACCCTCTCCCAGCGCCAGTACTGTCTCGACATTCTAGAGCGATTCGGAATGTCAAACTGCGACACTGTTGTGACTCCCCTTGATCCCGGTTTGAAGCTGTCGAAAGCACAATGCCCGAAGAACTACCAGGAAGCCGTGGAGATGCGGAATATTCCATACATCAATGCCGTCGGTGCACTTGCTTACCTGGCAACTGCGACGCGCCCAGACCTGGCCTACACAGTCAGTGTTCTGGCCCGTTTTTCGAGCAACCCTGGACCAGCACATTGGACAGCTGTCAAACGAGTATTCAGATATCTGAAGAGGACGCTCGACTACAAAATCACGTATACTCGCCCCCGCCAAGCCCATCATATCGCCCTCTGAATTATTTCAGACTTACTCTGATGCAGACCACGGCGGCAATCCTGATAATGGTCGATCCACAGGAGGTTTCGTTGTCCTGATGGCAGGTGGCGCCATAAGCTGGTCTAGCCGACTACAGGGAATTGTGACTCTCTCGACGACTGAAGCCGAGTTCATCTCTGCAGTGTCAGCTGGACAGGAGATCCTATGGCTTCGAAACCTATTCACTGAGCTCGGCTACAGCTTCACGCATAGTTCCACGCTCCACATCGACAACGAGTCCGCTCTGTCCGTCGCGAAGGACCCAGAACACCATGGCCGCATGAAGCATCTCGATCTGCGGTTCTATTGGCTTCGAGATGAGGTCGCACGCGGGCGAATATCGGTTGTGCACCTACGGACAGATAAAATGCCAGCGGATATCCTCACCAAATCAATGGGACGTGCAAAAGTTGAAACAATGGTTCAGCTGCTAGGTCTCAGCCCGTAGACGCGTCGTGTCATGGGGGTGTGTTGGAATAGGTGACGTAACGCGTCGGTATGTTAGTTTAGGTACCGGACCATACATGTATATAGAAAGGGATGGACCCAAGGGATCTTCACCCTTGCCTAACTCCGTCCCAGGTATGTAGTCTTACATAATATACAAAACCCTTGCCTAACTCCGTCCCAGTCCCTTGAGAGCTTGATATCACTGCGTTACCTCGGTTCTTCCTGTTTTTGACATCTTCATAGTAGAGAAGTCAGAAGAAGACTTTCGTTCAAGACTTGGCGGAAAACTCAAGATATCTCGATTCTCCCCACTACCTCCCTCAACTCTGACGTCAAGATCCCCAGGAAGTCGAATGCGTAAAGACTTTGGGCGCGTAATGTCGCTCAAAATGCCTACTTGGACCTTTGAAGACATCTCGACACTTCTTGCTTTGTTCAAGCAAAGCTCTCAATACTTTCTCATAACATGATCCAAGTCCCTTGAAGTCCCTTGCACAGAGTACCCTTGATTCCTTTGACGTCGCTTCATATCGTAGCCAACCTACTCGACACACCACTCGCGAATCTTGACAAGATCTGGCCTGTCCGTGTCGTAAGCGAAAGGCTCGCTCACACCAACATATTTTACCGGGCCATTTAACGAGGGCGTTATTTGAGGTGCGCTGTGCTATGTTCACATCCTTGCTCCATCCTGATTCATCTCTTCCAGCTGCCTATTTCAGCCAGATGTCGTGGATATCGACGCTCTGGCCGCGAGCCCCGGGCAGATGGTCGAATGGATTGCTCCGACCATCGTACTCTCGCTGCACGCACACCGCGGATGCCCGGTCAGGACAGTCCATCGCTAGGGGCAGGATGCACGGCTCTGTGGTATTTGGGTACGTTCAGTATCCCACTGTCCTGGATTCAGCCGCTGATTTGCTTTATTGCCTCGGGCAGGTAGATGTGCAGCACTGGCGGCAACTGAGAAGAAGGGGCACACAAGTGGCGGGCACGGGAAATTGGAATAAAACGGCGGCAGGTATGAAGCACGGTTTGCTCGTGGTTAATTTTTGTGTTCTCTGCACAGAGGACTCGTTTCAGGCACACAAACACAACCACACAACAAAATTTGTACTCATTCCACTTCTGAATGCACAGGAACCAAAATACTCCCAAATATGGGAATATTACACAACTTGGTTCGCCCCCGATCAGCCGTTCAACATCCGCTCAAAAGAGGCACGGTCTCCATGCGTCCTTCTTTCTTACGCCCACCATCCCACCCCGGTCGCATTCCATCTGTTGCTGCGTGATGAAAATGCGGCTTTGACATGAAGTCTTGGCCGCAACCATAGCATTTGTGGCAATTACTGTAAGGGATTGTGGATAACTTGATATCGCGATTAGAGGAAGTGGCCCTCCCTGAGGTGAAACCTCGGTGCTCAAAGTTCTTCCGCCGTTGGGTTTTCTCCCCCCCAAAAATGACATGGTGATCTCCGTGGCAATCAAGAGGCAAAAGGGCATCTCCGTGAGTCAAAATCGAAACGTCCATCGCTTCGGCGACTTAGGATTCAGTGATGGCCGTCTTGTCTCGCCAAGTTCGATATGACTTGTTTCGGCATTTTTCCACAATTATGATCCGGATGCAGCCATAATATATAAACCGTGTGATAAATTGCAGGTCCCTAGATCACCGTCTCCCTCTACCGCCACTCCCACTTTGCCATGGTCCGGATATTACAGTCGAGAAAGGCTCATCAAACTCTTCAAGCGAAAGAAAAGGTAGACAATTTCCACTTGATATACGATCGGCATTGACCCATTTTAGATGCGCATTCGACCACCCAGACCCTTAACAGCGCCATTTTCAACCAATCTTCAAATAGGGCAATTCCTTGGAAGTCTACAGCGTTTCTCGCACGATATCAATGGGGGCGAGCAATCGAGCGAACACATAACGATTTGGCCCCACCCTATTGGATTCGCCAAGGGAACAAAACATCTGAACTGGATCAAAGACTTTCCCTATCTTGCGGAATACTCATATTTTGCTGAGTGTTTTCGCAAGAAGGCGCCTGGGCGGATGTGGGCAGGGCTCTTTGTCACGGCGATTGAAAGTTGGGTTGGTAAGAAAGTGCTAGCTGAATGGCATGTATGGGCGGCCATCATCATCAGTCCAGAAGCACCGGCCACGGGGAAGAAACTGCTCATATACGATTGCGACGGGGAAGACGTGGACTTTGGCCACTGTCGTGCCAGAGAGGCCCTCCCGCTTTCTATACAGCACGATTTTTGGAGACAGAAAAAGATGCCGTTCGCAGAATTGTGGCGTTCCAGCTACGATCCAAAAACCTTTGGCCAGAATCAGTGCATGAAGAACACCTGTGAATTTCTCATTCGCACTGTCAGGTCACCTCCTCGCATTACTGTGGGACCAGATGGTGGGGAGGTCATTGATGGATTTCGTCGGGTTCTTTGCCTTTGACTTGTGGTACATATTGTATTATTTCGATCAATTTGTTTGTGACCCCCGAGTTTAATAGAGATTCATTCATTCATTCATTCATTAATCAATTATAGTGCTGTGGGCCCATGTCGCACTTTACAGGAGGCTATCTAGGTAACGGCTGACATTGTAGGGTACGTGGGGAAGGAGGGCAAGGAGGGTGTGGGTGGAGAGGCGCCGAGAGTGTTATAGTGAAATTGTTGTGGTCAAGGATGATATTGTAATAAGAGCGTTTCGTATCAGATGCTAAGTGCAAGATAAAAGGGAAAAGAGAGAGGAGGTAAGGTAAAAGAAAAGTACGGATGGGGTGTTACACATTGTATCTTGGGAGGCAGCCCGTGGCGCGCACAAATGTGAGGACCGGGGCGGCATCTTTCTTGGAGGAGAGTAGGGTGCGGAGGGAGAGGCGCGCAGTTTTGACGCGGATGATGAGGTGTAAGCGGGCAACGCGGTGGGCGGGGCAGCCAAGGAGGAAGTGGGGTACGGACTCGGGGACATCCAGTGCGGGCAGAGGGGGATGGTGCGAGCTTGAAGCGATGGAGATATGCATTGAGCCCGATGTGACCTGTGCAGAGCTGGGTGAGGATGCTGCATTGCGGCCCGCTTAGCCCTTCGTACATCTTCTCCAGCGCTTTGGATGGGTTCGCGTCGTCGAAGGTGGAGATGCGGGCGTGCCGGGGCGACCTTGACCAGTCCTCGCGCCACTGCACTGCGAAAGCCTTCGCACCAGCTGCGATGACCGCCGCGCGGCTGATGAGAAGGGGGCTCTCGAAGAGCTTGATGCACGTCGCGAGTGGGGAGGAGGCGCCTTGGGCTGCTGCTTTTTCGCAAGCGTCGACCGTTTCGTTGCCGACTATGCCTACGTGCGCCGGTACCCAGTGGATGCGGATTCGGAGGGTGCGGTGGGCACGGAGGAGGCGGGCGAGGATAGCGTGGAAGGCGGCGAGGAGGTATTGGCCAGGCTGGGGTTTGGGGGAGGCAAGCGCGGCAATGGTTGGCTGGCAATCAATGAAGACGTCTACGTCCGTCAGACGTGGCGTGCCCCCAATGATGTCCAGTGCGAGGATCACCCCACAGACTTTGGATTCAAAGACAGTGTGCTCACTTTCTGTGCCCAGGTGTTTCTGGCGCTGCTCACCCACCACTCCGTTCCTCATCGCGACTGCAGCTGCCCCTACCCCTCCCTCGAATCCCGACCCATCCGTGAAGATGCAGAAACCTCCTCCTGCCACAATCCTGTTCATCTCGGCGCGCGCGGCGTCCTTGTCCGGCGCGATGCTTGTGGTGAGCGCGGATTCCGGGAGCGGGGCGAATCGACGGAGCGGGTCGATGGTCTCGAAGTTGCTGCAGAAGATGGGGAAGGCTGCGATGAGACGGTGGATGGGCGAGCGGTGGAATCGTGGAACGCGCTGGCAGCGGGCGAAGGTGCCATGGACAGGGGTGGACGCAGGAAGGGCGGCGAGGCGGGTGGTGGCGTTGTAGACCGAGCGATTGAGGCGGAGGTGGATGGGAGCGATGTTGGCATGGTAGTTTTGTATGAAATTTCTAAATTGTTTCCCTCCTTCTGATTGTCTTGATGGTATTTCTGGGTACATCAAGAGCTGATAATTAAGTATGGACCTATAAAAATATGCACCCAAAATTTAGGGGGTTTATGTGCTTTCTACATGGCTCCATGAATAAATAAAAGGAGGGAAACAATCGCCACCCAGGTATGTCAAGTTTCTTGAGCTCGAGAACCTAGAAATGATTGATATGAGTGTACCGCAGTAAGTCGAATCGTACGATGTTAGCCGCAAGACCCTTTGTCGGAGTGATGACCAGTCCTACGGGAAGCGCTCGGACAGGAAGGTCGGGGTATAGTTGAGGGTTATGAGCCATTTCCCGGAGTACGATGATGGGAACCGCAAATAGCGCAGACTTCCTGCCGCCGGTTGCTATGCAACAGAGGATATCTTCTCCTTCCAGAATGCGTACTACGATCTTGTGCTGTGAGGGATAGAGCCCGTCCTTCCACTGAGGGATTTCCTTCTGCACGATTTGGGAGATAGTACGATGTCCTTGGGGGTCGCTCCAGCGGTACCGAGGCGCCATGGGAGCTCACTAGGGCGAGGGAGGCCGAGGAAGGTGAGGAAGCGATACCGAAAGGCCGTGGGAACAGAATTCAAGCTCCGATGATTATATAATAAGCGGGCGACCTATACACGGTGGCGCGGTTAAGTACAGACTAACGGTGCGGTGGATCGAATAAACAGTCGATAAAGATTCCGAAATCTCGGTGCTGAAGAAAGTGCTGAGCATGATGTGATAGAGGAAAAATGAATTTCATGCCTCTGAAAATAAAAGGGCTTCCCCGAGGCTGTTGGGTGTATGACTGATGGGTGCACTGCGGAGAGCCAGGAGCGTCCATGCAAAGCGGGTGACCTTTGGGATCCTCGACTCAGGTCCGACCCGACCTTCAGTTGTAAATTAATTAGCGTTGTTCAAACACAAAGGAATAAAATTAAAACACTGCTCACCGCCTTCTGGGGCCAAGGAGACCCCAAGACGTTGTGTTGGGAGTTTTGACATCCGCAAGGCTTGTGGAGGCAACGTAGTCAATGTTCTTAGTCTGACAATGGTTCTCAAAGGCAGCTAGTCTAGTGTTTACTGCGGGCTTGTGTATGCAGTGCGCCCGTTCCGTAGTACGGGTCTTACGGGTTAGAGCCCTACCACAAGGAAACCGAGTCCCAAACTCCGTCTTTCCTTCTGGCAGAACTCTGGAGACAATTTATTTTCGAGATGGATATTCCAGCTCCAGTGCAGCAGCTATATCGTCGGCATCGCGAGAAAGGCACCACCCTATCCATCGATGACAGTTACGACATCCTTCGCCCTGCCATTGTAGCCTGGTCTAAGGCCTACATCGTCGTCGATGCCGTCGACGAATATCCGGAGAGACAGCGTCTGGTTCTATTTGAACGTCTCAGAGCCCTGGGTCCTGTGGTTACTCTTATGGTCACCTCGCGCTCCCACATTCGGCCCTAGAGATATGCGCTAGGGAGCAGGATATTCGCGCGTATGTCGATGCTCAGATTAATTCTTCGCCAGACCTTTCGAGGCTTGCTCAAATGCGGCCGGTATTGCGGGAAGAAATTCACTCGAAAGTTAGCAGCCCTATCGATGGGATGTAGGTGGATGCGAGATTGGCCATGCTGATCAGGGTATGTGGATGCTCCTCTCCCAGCACACGCTTCATCGTCTCCATGACCACCACCTCGAGCGCCTCGGCGTCCTTCCAGCGGCCCTGGTGCCGATAGGTGGATGCGAGATTGGCCATGCTCGTCAGGGTGTGTGGATGCTCCTCTCCCAGCACACACTTCGTCGTCTCCATGACCACCACCTCGAGCGCCTCGGCATCCTTCCAGCGGCCCTGGTGCCGATAGGTGGATGCGAGATTGGCCATGCTCATCAGGGTGTGTGGATGCTCCTCTCCCAGCACATGCTTCTTCGTCTTCATGACCACCACCTCGAGCACCTCAGCGTCCTTCCAGCGGCCCTGGTCCCAATAGGTGGATGCAAGATTGGCCATGCTCGTCAGGGTGTGGGAATGCTCCTCCCCCAGCACACGCTTATTCGTCTCCATGACCACCACGTTGAGCGCCTCGGCATCCTTCCAGCGGCCCTGGTTCCGATAGGTGGATGCGAGATTGGCCATGCTCGTCAGGGTGTGTGGATGGATAATGTTCTATGATGGCTGACAGTCGCATTAAACCGTTGTATCTCGTACCGCCTCACAGGACCTTATCCCAAAGGCGTACATCACGCGCCTTGACCGACGGTGAGGAAATGAGCTCAGGAATATGTAGACGGAGCCTATATTATTCCAGCGAGGCGGCAGTAAGGTGGGGGTTTAGGGTGTTGGGCGTCTAAAGGGTTGCGTTAAATTGGGCCTGTGTAAGTTCATTAATGTTCATTCTTCTTGTGCGCAGGGTCGGCCATTACGAAGAAGCCATCGATAAGTAGATTCTGGCCCCTAATGATTGCAGTTCGGGTGCTTCCATGCTTCACGACAACTTCACGGTGGCGCTTTCTGACAATACCGAAGAAATCTGCCGAAAATGCGGTGTCTCGTCGGGTCAGGTCTTATTGAAGATCCTGTTAGCAATTAATTTAAATAATGCGATGAGACGATGACAAACATGCGCTTGGAACGTGTAAATTACTACAAGACTACAAGACGGCGAAGACACCGTGGACTTCCTTCCAACTCCTCGTTAGCCTTTTCCCTTTTCTATGCGAATTTCGCAGGAACCACACTGCAAAGTTGCCGACTCTGTTCAAAAAGTACCATGAGAGGCTTCCGATGGCTACCTATTGCGTCTGAGAAAGTTAATGCCAGGGCCACAGACTATACGCCACCACAGTTGTGCCGAAATAATATAAATTGGTGCGTCTCGAGGACAGTGACCATTTTTCAGACCCAAATTAACAGACATTTTTTGCTTACGGGCCACGGCTCAAGCCAGTGGCTGCGACCTGGCTTGGCTTGATCCTGGCTTTGGCTTTGGCTTAAGATTTCCCAAGCCTGGGTCAGACGAAGCCAAGCCAAAGCCATGGTTTCCGGGCCAAGCCAGAGCAACACGTTTGAGCGCTTGTTGGGCGCTTGTTGAGATCAAGGATGCCGGAGTAATGCCGGACTGTCACTGGCACGACGTGATCAGACGCGTGATCGTGAATTTCATCACCCTCCCTGACAATGGTGCTGACCCGTCGAGCGTACAAGTCCATCTTCCGTTGGCTTCCCAATGAAGTGCTCTCGGAAGCGCTATCATACCTGTCTGAAGCGGATCGGGTTGCGCTGTGCAAAACGTGTAGGAATCCCGACAGTTTAGAAATTCTCTTCCGACTCTGCTCGTCCCTCGGTGCTTAATCTCCATTTATGCGAATACTGTTAGTGTAAGATCGTTCGACAAACTGCATCAACCGTCCTCATAACTTGGAGCTCCTCAATCTCTCAAGCTTTGTATGTAAGTTGATTTTACCATTGCGGCAGTCCACCCTCTTCAATCATCTCAGGCTCTGAAAGACAAGCAGTAAAGGACGGCTTGGGGACAGTAAGTCAAAGGTAATAGATTTTACGATCTCCCAATTCTCACCTCTGACCGAGCATTAATGTTTTCTATGACCCAACTCGATCCGCACTTTCAGCTGCTCGCTCTACTGTAGGCTTCGCCTTGGATTCCTTTTCCCAATTCCTTCTTCCTACAAGTTTCCTATCCGAGTGGTCTTGCGACCGCGCGGACTTGGCGGTATTAGGTGGGTGTCGCCTCCGTAACTTCCGACAACCACGGCATCTAGGCTCCAAACGAATGCGATGCGTCTTCTGAGCCCGATTCAATTTGGCTGATTCTATCGCCCTATTATCAACAAACAGACGCCTCGAGGACGCGCTCTGGTATGGTTTTTTCCTCCTGTTGCACGTCAGGTTCATTACTGACTTTGTATTGTGCTTTGGTTCTCCGCCCTTGCCTGAACCGCCGCCGACATTGTATACATAGCACCCATGTAGGATAAAACCCAGGGGTCTCAGCAAGTAGCTCGCTCTCACTGTACGTGGCTTCGTCCATGTTCAATTTCTGACATGGTTCAACTTTCTAACGCTTTGAACCACCATTCATGCAGTCGTTGAGTCGTTATATTCTTAACTAATTAATCTATATCTGTTTGTTTATCGAGCTGATGAATTCAGAATCATTGAAAACAAGTTCAGTTGTCTGCGGCAGTCTGCCTGTAGTGAGCTTGAATACATTTTTTCTTCAAATTTTTCAAATGGTTTATGACAACCTCATTTCTGGCGCTGAGTCTGAGTCCCTTTCAATATGCAGCACTTATGCCGGAGCGTAGCGAAGGCATGTCTTGTTTAATATATCATAATACCTTGTAATATGACTTAATATAATACGCAGATAATAGATATGAATATAATACAGCCTCGATGGAGGGAAGGAGGTTGGCCGGCCAAGCAATGTGGAAGAGATTCGCAACTGCGTTCTGGCTCAAATACGGCTCGCTACTTACGGAGTTGCGGCCCGTGTCGACGCTCTACAAACTGGCTCGGGAACTAATGATAAGATCGCGGCGCAACACTGGATCAACATTTTGATCCAGAAATCCTGCGAGATGCAGGCCGATACTCTGGGACGCGATGTTGAAGACATTTTGAACAGAGCTTTTGCTTTGGGACAAAAACGATTTCTGAATCACGAATTCTGGACAAAAAAAAATGGCCGACGCCGTGACGGCGCCTCAATCATGGGGATAATTATACCCATTCCCTTCTCGTTGTCACGCTTCACCACAATCAGTCGATGAGATACGCTGGCCGTCAACTGCGATAGAAATGCGTCAAGTAAGAATGATGCAGGACCGCGGCGACTCGACGACGAACCCATGGTGTACAGACGGATGCGTGGACAATGGCCGTAGATCAAAGAAAATCAGGAATCTTGGATGGGGGCCTCAGAGTCAGCGGACCATGTCCAAAGACCTGAGGCGTCCCAATCAGTGGCAGCACTCGAAGTGGATCAGATCACTACGGCACAACTGTATATTTAACTCACCAAAATCACTCGGCCGCACACTGATCTGTTCGCATCGTTCCAGTTCAAGGCGGCGTTCATGAACCGCGTCGACGATCTCGCGTGGTAAGTAAAGTGGAGGAATTGGTTTGTTGACGAGCGTTGCATAGTCTTGACGCAATGGGGCCACCACCGTAAAATAATACCACTGTCATGTACCGAAATTATTAGCACGAACCATGATCAGAGACCAGAGCTCGAGCACACCAAATAGCGTTTTTGGGCTGGGGGACCCCTAAAAAAGTGCGGCGCTGCAGTCCACTCACACATCAATCCTAACTGGCATACATCCCCGTTGGATATCGCAGTGCGTATGGAATCGATGAGCTGCGCTGCGGCGCTTTGAAATTGGGCTGTGGACAGCGCATTACTTGTCGTATTGCAGATTGTTGGAGGTCATGATGACGCTCCAAGCTCTTGCTCTGCAGGATTCTATGCGCCCTGCCAATGATAAGCTGCTTACCACTGGCGACAAGAAGACTAATGCCAAGGCAACAGCAAGGATCAAGATAATCAATAGCCCGGACTTTTGGCGCGCGATTGAAAGGTAAGATTCGTTGTAGTTCTCAATATGCTGCCTCACCTTTCATTAGAATGAAGAGACACCTGGAACCACTGGCCATTGCAACTAATATCATGCAGGCTGCATTCTTCCGTCTTGACGAGGTCCTCCTCACATTCGGAAATTTGTACCGTGCCTTTGACGGCCTCAACACAGTATGTTTCTCTCTCCCTTTTTCGCAACTTAAAAACTTGATTTACTCCGTAAATCCACTTTACTTTGTCCATGGTCCATGAATACATAATAGCAGTCCTAATTTCCGCTCATCGAGGGGGATAAGTGCTCTCTCCCCGCAGCCTATTTAGCCGCGTTCTCTCGCGCCAGCTGTCGAATTCGTTTCCTGCAAGATAACACATCAAAACAATGTGACAGGATCAAACAGGGAAGAAACGGACTCGTATGCTATTTTGTCCGTCCTCGGGAGCAGATAAGTGGGGTATGAATAGAGGAAGAGAATATGGACAAACTTGAACAAAGTGTAGGCCTCCCTTTGAGCAGGATCATCCACATTTGGATTACCCATTAAATCTTGGATTCCTAGCAGAATCTGCCACAGTTCAATTGGCGGGGCTGACCGGTCTGACTGATGAAAGGACAGTTTTGACCAACCTGTTTGATGGTAATAGCGGGTTTCCAGGATTTTCCTCATTGAGGATGGAGAGGCAAACCGTTCCAGAAGGGTAGACATTGGGATGGAACAAAGGAGGCGAGAATTGGCCTACGTGCGCAGTTGGCCCAATAAGGTGGAACGAGGGCTCCAACACGAACATTTAGGAGGCTTTGAAGGGTAATCTAGCGGTAAACATAGGCTTCAGGGGTACAACAGCCTCGAAGCGGCCGAGCAGCCGTTTGTATCTGTTTAAGTCATCTTGCATGTCTTCGGATGACATTTCATATCTGTTCAACTGTCGTCTGTGACATTTCATATCCCTCCAGGACAAATTCATATATCTCTCTGAGTGACATTTCATATCTTGTCAGAAACATCTTACAAACAACCGAGGTACGAGGTAAGTTATGTTTGTAGCGTCTGTCTACGAGAGACTAGAAACATCTTGTCTTGCAACGTATGATGTTTTGCTGACTATCAGATTGATGGACCACAAAATATTTGTTTGCTCTGTGCGGTTGTGAGCTCTTAAGGACAGCTTCAACGGGATCCCTCCAGTTCATACTCACTCCACAATGCCCCCCGGTCGACGCAAGGCTTCAGGACCTGCGGCAACCGCAGCACCGGCAAACAATCCTCCATCTGGATCACGTCCAACAAGATCCAGTAGGCGAAATCCTCCACCAGCCGAGGCCGAACCTCTGCCTCCAGGTCGTCGACCCAGCAACACAGAAGACACCATTGGATTCGCTCCACTGGCCTGTGCGCATTGCCCAATTGTTTTTTGGATCCATGATTTTTAACTTGCCCACATAGCATTGCAATCCAACAGAGCAGCACGAGGCAGAAGTATGATTTTTTTTTGTTGAAAAGGATTTGAACTGTGTTTTTCATGGCACCCAGATCAACCGGCAGCCCCTGTTGCATTGCAGAATGTGCAGCAAATTCAGCAAATGGTAAAGTCAATTTTCATTTCTGTAAATCAGTACTGATTTTCTTTGTAGCCGATCCGATCCAGAACTACTCCACTGCATTTTCCGCCGACCCCTGGCCGTGCTGCGGCAAACCATCTGTTTTCACGTCCAAACCAGCAAGCTCAAATGGCCAGTCCTAGTCCACCAACACGCAATCGCAGCGACAATGAATCTGATCCAGAGTCTGGAGATAGTGGTTAGATTTTTCTTCCTGAACCTCCGTCCACTCACATTCTTCCATTAGATTCCGATGGAGATGGAGCTCCACCTCCTGTTCGTGTCAGGCCTATGCTTCTACTGTATGTGGATGAGTCCGATGACGAACAGTCAATTCCTTCTGGCCCCACTCGCTCTCGTGGCCGCAAAGAGCCCCAAGGTCCTTGGATTGGGTATCGAATTGACAGCGATAAATATGCGTGGGCAGGAAGCGAGGGTACTCACTGCAAACACCAAGTCCGCTGATTGCTAGGGTTTTTTTTGGTCAACATATCGAACATCATGGGTACAAATGTGCCCGGTGTCCGTAAGTACCACGGCTATCTCAACGTACATTGGCTAAGTGATCTCAGGCAAGTTTATACGTCTGGAAGCAGCCTTACCACTCGCAGACGCCATCTCGGCAAGGAGTATCTTGAAGATTATCTGAGTTTCATCGCCCAAAACAATTTACCAAACAAGCTCCCAGATGCGCTTCTGAAACAGCGGCAGGAGCAGCGTGCAAGGGACTCGAACCGTATCCCATTTTCGATCGAAGTTTTTGAAGAACAGTTGGTTGCTGTCATTGTATCCAATGATCTTGTAAGTCCTCCTTCATTTGCTTTAACATTATTAATCTATGTGTAGTCGATTAATCTGATCGAGAACCGCGAGTTTCGTGATCTGATTCTACTTCTACGCGAGTCGTTGCAAGATACAGATATTCCACATCGCACAAAGCTGCGGAGTCTCATTTTGGATCCCTGGCTCAAATACTATGACAGACTGAAGCATGAGCTCAAAGTGTGTTCGTTCTATTCTCAACCTGCTAATTCTGATGTACCCTAAGACTCCATTGAGAATTTATCCTTCACCCTTGATATCTGGAGCAGCAAGGGGATGCAACCATATCTCTCTCTCACTGTTCATTGGCTTGGGAGAAAGGGAGACGAGGCCCAGCTGCTATTGCGACACAGGGCAATTACTTGTTCACATTTTGAAACACGTGACACGATTGCCATTAGATTTTGAAAGGCAGGACTTGACCTCAATAGCTCGTTCTCATTTTGAAAGGCCTGACCTATTGCCATTACATTTTGAAAGGCATGACTTGGCGTCAATAGCGGGTTTACATTTCGAAAGTACCGCTAGGCAGTCGAGGGTTATAAGGTACCCGCCGTTCAATTACAGCTGTTTGGCCTGGGGTAAAGAGCCCGCAACTTTCCTTGAAAGCAACCAGGGCGCTGCAAAAGGATCCGAGGAGACAGTTCCACCCGAAATTTCGCTGGCTATCACGCGAGAGGTTGAAATGGCTGCAGTGGCATTTTGAAAGGCAGCGCAATAGACCTGCTTTCAAATGGTTGACATTTTGAAAAGCATGACCTGGCGCAATGGAGGTGCATTCACATGGTGGACATTTTGAAAAGCATGACCTGACACAATAGAGCTGCATTCAAATGGCTGGAATTTTGAAAGGCAGCACAATAGACCTGCATTCAAATGGCTGGCATTTTGAAAAGCATGACCTGGCACAATAGAGGTGCATTCAAATGGCGGGCATTTTGAAAAGCATGACCTGATCCAGACTACAAAATTGTGACACCCAGACCAAACCTTCCTGCGCAGGCGAGGAAATCAAGAATGGAGCCGATAATACAGCCCTCATCTTCACGCAACAAGTACTTTGATGCTCTTTATGAGCCCAAAAATACTATAGACCTACTCGATGACTGGGTGAGCACTGCACCGATATCTACCAGTGCCGATGAAATTACGTGGTGGACTGGGATGGAGTCAACTGGGTATCCTCTTGCAAGGATAGCTTTGCATTTTCTGTCTCACTGCATTTCGGCGGTCTCTGGACCTAAGGGTGCGCCGAGGTGCCTCGGCAGACCTGGGCGCACCTTAGGCTCGGCAGACCCTGCCGAGGTCTGCCTAGCGTTGCAAGCCATAGTGGCGCAGCTCTTTTCTCGCCGAGCCATACAGTGGTGAGATCGGCAATCAGTTCCATCATATTCCTGTGGGAAAATATGAATAAATTGACATGGGAATGGTGGACTATACCAAGATGTGTGCATAATTTATACTACTAGACAATTGGATGATAGATAAATGGTTATTGATACTGGAAAGAGGGACCAGCTAGAAGAAATGGATGTCAAGGGCCATGCTCGCAGGCTGCGCTGACAGACAAACACTGACAGCCGTCGCCACATTGTCTAGCAACCGCGATTAGCCGACTTAGAGCCGAGTCGCTATATCTCCGCGGATATGGCCACCAGCTAGGCTGTCCAGAGTCCTGCCTCGGCCACAGTTGGCAGAGTAGATACATCGGAGGGCCTTGGGGTGAGATGCGTCGAGGAGTCTAAGCACATCTGGAGGGAGGTGGCGCGAGGTGGTGCGAGGCAGCCTCGCACGAAGCTTGCTGTAGCTGGGCACAGCTTTGCCGGGAAAACCCTGCCGAGGCGCCTAGACCAACCTCGGCAAAGCCTCGCCAAACGTGGCCGCACGTGCGTCCAGGAACTGCCGGAATGCAGTGTCTGTTCCCGGTGAGATCAGTTATTGAATTCCGAAATAATATTTAACATGTCCCCAGCAACATCCACTCTCAGAAAGTGGCCATTTTTATCGAAAACAGGCCAAAAACAGCAAAAATGAGCAAAAATGGCCGCTTTCTGAGAACGATTGCGAGCTCAAATGACATGGTATTGACATGATCCAAAGTGGAAATCTGCACTACTCAACGAGTACTGTTCGACTGTGGTAACAGATTTTTCCTATGCACCCTCTATAAAAAGTGGGTTTCAAAATCTAAGCAAAAATCGCACACTCTACGAGAATTGCCTTTTATGGAAGTCGGTTAACATTGCCAAATGTCTTCTATTTATCCATACTTTTGGTCTACAAGCTGTTTGGAGTGATCTGATGCGCCCAACATCGAGAACCACCTACGCCATTACTTTTGGCGAGCGCAAGTACATTCCCTGGCTTGAATTCAAGTGTCCAAATCGAAGAAGACGGTCATCTGACAGAGAGGGGAAGCAGTAGAGCTGTCATCCGGAGATTTGGGCCTCGTCTGCGCTGGCGGGCGAGAGGAACAGCGACGAGGCCTTGGGATTCAGGCGGCGGTGAAAGCCCCGCTGTCGGCGCAGTAACGGGAACCCGTTGAACTTGAAGGTAGTAGCGGTAGTAAGTAGCTTGACCTTGCACACGGGCGCGGCGTCACCTGGCGGAGCGATTGTCCGCTGTCAATGGTTTTTTTGAACGCTTTGTAAGTCTGTGCAAGAGACAACTCATACCTCCTGATTCACCACAGTCTGCTGGATCTCCTCCCAGTAGTCAGCGTCAACCACAAGAGCAAGTTCAAACGCCTTTGTGGGTTTTTTGAAGCCCGTCGGCGATCATTTTTCTTTATACGCGGGGCCAGTTGTCCAAAACGGGCAACCGCAGGTGCGATTCCGAGTCGATGCCGATGAATGATGTCATACCGGCTCACATTCTGCTTTCTATGACGCCAAGCGTCTCACGGGTGCACTACAAAACTCCCAGGTCCTTACCTTCCCAATCGTATGATCTCCGCAGCTCCTACCTTCCCAATTGTATGGTCTCCGCCCACAATCGCTACCACTCGCTTTGACTCCGCGACACAGCTTACTATCGTTCCCCACCTCACCGGACATACCTACTACTCGGGCAAACAAAGATTACTCACCCATTTCTGGGTCGTTTTCCTGGATTTTTTTTTTAAAATACACGTCTACATGTCATCTATCCCTCTATGCTGTAAATTGACCAGATATTCATTGTCAATCTTGTTCCCGGTCGCGTAGAAGTTGCCTAGTTGGGAAATTTCACTTATTTTCAGTGCCACAGCAGGGCTCTCGCCGAGGAATTTCAGCAAGACCCAATCACTCAGCACTATATCTGCTTGTGAGTACCCATGCCAAATTTTGGGGCAGGACACGGCCTGGCGGCGTTGCAATATCAAAAATGGGATATCAGCTTATGTCATCACATCAACCTTCACTCAACCCACCACCCCGCCGTCCACACATTCACTGCGCCAACGAAACATCCTTCCCTGTGTATTAAACGTCATATGCCAGCACCAGCTCACTCCAAGCTCTCTCAGGAGCAACGTATTGCACTTGCAATCACTGATGTGCGGAGTGGCAAATGCTCGGGACGTGCTGCGGCAAAACTGCACTCAGTGCCGCCTAGCACTCTCAACGACCGCCTCCACGGTGTTCCAACGCGCTCTGAGTCCCATTCGGACCAATTTCGTCTTTCCGCAGCCCAGGAGAAGGTCCTGGTGGACTGGTGCCACTTTCTGGATTTGACGGCCCATCCATTGAATCGGCAAACCATTTACCCGAAGGTCAAGGCGTTATGTGGCGAGACCCCAGGTCACAATTGGCTTGATAGGTTTCTCCAACGACATAAACTAGACTTATTCACTGGGAAAACAGCTGGTTTAGATCCCAAACGCGCCCGGGCTTTCAACTACGCCACAATCCAGGATTATTTTCAGAAATTGAAAGCCGTCATTGACGAGAAGAAGATTCCATGGCATAACATATACAACATGGATGAAAAGGGCATTCAGTTGGGAGGAGGGCGGAAGAATCGGGGCGTAAAATATATTTTGTCACGCCACATTCGTTCGCGCTATCGAACGGCGGATTCGAACCTCGAGCTCGTAACCGTAATTGAATGCGTGTCTGCAGCTGGTGAGAAACTTCCTCCTGGCTTTGTCTTGCAAGGGAAACGGTTGTTAAAGCGTTGGTTCACGGAAGAGACCAAGGGCGCTGGCTGGTAATTATCTGATTGGTTTGATGTCAGCAACAACGACTAACCTGATAACAATGTAGCATTAGCATCTCTGAGAACGGGTGGACAGATGACCATCTCTGCCGAGAATGGTTTGTCAAGGTTTTCATTCCGTTTGCAAAGGAGCGGAACATCAACAATGAGGAGATTCTTGCCATTTGGGATGGTCACCACTCCCACGAAACTCTCCCACTCATTGAACTCGCACTCGAGGCCAACATCACCTTATTCAGTTTACCGTCTAGCACCACACACAAAACCCAGCCATTGGACGTGGGTATATTCGGTCCGACAGAGCGACGTTGGGGGGAGAAATGTGATGAATTAGCAGACATCGGACTACAGGTAACAAAGGACAACGTGATAGCTGTCTATCTCGAAGTCCGCGAAAAGGCCATAACTACATCAAACATCCTCAGCGCCTTTAAGAAGACAGGTATACGGCCACTGAACCCAAATGTGTTCACGGAGGAGGATTACGCACCAAGTTGGGCGACGTCTACCCAGGAACACCTGCCCAACACCTATCCCCGTCCCACATCGCCAGACGCTGGCGCACTCGTGCCTTCACCTCGTCGACCCGATGTACCTGTCCTTCCACTCCGTCTATCGAACGCGCCCGTCCCTTCGCGTCGCCTGGGTCGGTCTGGATCGGGGCCATATGCATCGCGCGTGGCGATGCTGGCGACATTAGACATGCTTCAAGCGCAGTTGGCGGCGTCGAGGGCTGAAACCGAAGCGGCTACCGCCCACGCTATCCTGATGGCACGGGAGAACGTGAAACTGAATAATTTGCTCAATGCAAAGATAGGGAAGAAAAAGGAGGGGGGTCGCGCACATTTCCAGGGGGCAGCACGATGTCTCACAGCGGGTGAAGGGCTGGAACAGAAGCGGCGGGAGGCGGAAGAGATCCAGCAACAGAAAGAGGTCGTGGAAGCGAAACGGGTGGAGAGGAAAGCCAATCAGGAAAGGCGAAGGCAAGAAAAAGTGGAACACACCAAACAGGTCCAAGAACGATGTGCACTCCGCGAACTGAACCGATTGGTCAACGAGGACGCCAGGAAAAAGCGGCAGCAAGCAGGCGGGCGTGGGCGTGGGCGCGGTGGAGGTCGCGGACGTGGCAGAGGGGGTGCAGGGGTCAGCAGACCGAGTGCACACCAAAAAGAGAATGCGCGCACTGATTACGACGATGAAAGCTCTTCTGATGGGGCAGAGAGCAGTTCTGATGCATCCTCTGATGGCGAGTTCGATGGCGAGGCTGTTCTGGAGGTCCCGCAGGGGGTAAGGCGCAGCAGCCGTGCACGTCCAGACCGTCCATGGGCGACAAGGCTTGCTGCCATTGACGAGAGTCCATGAGGCGGAAATAAGCGAAAAGGTCGAGTTTCAGAGGTGTAGAGGGTATAATAGATGTAGTAGATCTTGCATGTGAAGTTACAGACGGAATGGATAAGAATTGAGGCTGCAGTGGACGACGAATGAGCTGGCACCAGAAACGTGATGCAGTGTCACGTTACCTAGTACTCGGACATTCGGACTTGTCGGAAAAATCGGCCTCGTTCAACGAGTTGTGGGCCGTTTTGGCCAATTCTTTTTTTCTATCTTATACATTTCTCAAATTGCTTTCATTTAGATTTGTATGAATCCATGTGCAAAGGAAGGTATTCAAGGGTTTTCCTTAACTGTCCGGGTTCTAGGGGAAGGATAGTATTTCTCGGGTTCTCCTCCTCCATTTCCTCGTGTTCTATTCCTTACTCGGCAGGGCTGGCGCCACTCAAATTTTCGATACCCAGCATGGCCGAGTCCTCGTACGAAGCAGACTACCAACTGCAAAATGGTATGTACTATGGCACATCATGTGATTAGAGAATACCACGAATATATATTCGCGAATATGAATATTCGCCAAAACCTCAAAACTGATATTCGCATTCGTACGAATATTGATGGCAAATATTTGTTGCTTAGTCAGCTATATTCGCGAATATTCATGAATATGAATACTCAGCAAATACATTGAGAATTTGGGGGTTTAGCAGCCACCAATGAGTTGCTGAGAGCACTTTTATGCTATCTTGTGAGTTTAAACATTGTCAAAGACTCATACAAGCCCTTGTCTTGCATGTTCAGCCATTTGATTGGCCATCACACTTGCCGTGTTCAACCTGTCAAGCAGTTGTCAAAGTAAAGATGTCTCTAAAGTGGTTGTTTTGCATCTGAAATACAGATCTAGTTGGTGTAAATGAAGTATGTTCTGGTTCCAGAGAGGAGATGTGTTAAACAAACTCAAATTTACCATGCTTGATTGAAACTTTGGCTGTGTATTACAGCTGCGAATATTCGCGAATATCAACTTTCCTGAAAACTGATATTCGCATTCGCGCGAATAGCACAGCCACAGCCATTCGCGAATATGAGTATTTGTTACTCGCGAATGTATACTCGCGAATATTCGTGATATCCGATATTCGTGGTATTCTCTACATGTGATGGATCCGTCGGAACGGGCAATCGATCAATCGAGAGCTTTCCTGTCTTTTTTTTTCTTGTCTCGCCTCAACGTCCCTGGCGCCGTTGATTTCTCTCATGCGCCCCTTCTTACTTTTCTTCCCATCGAAGATCTAACCCCAGGGACGCCGCGTCCAGGCGGCATCGAAAACCGCCGTCCATTTTCCCAATACTCTCAGCAGCGGCGCCAAACAATGGGCTATCCGTCTCTCAATATTCCACAGGCGCCATCGGGCTGCCACCAGCCGCTTGACGCCATCCCCAATGTCCAATACCCCTCGCCACAGCAGCGCTCAGGCTACTTGGGACAATACATGATGTCTCCCCAGCCCCCCACTTAACATGGTCCACACCCTGCCGACTGTGTTCCCGTATTCCGCCTCCCCCAGCACCAAGCAGACATGCGCTCGTACTCCTACCGCAGTTCGAAGGCGCCCCACCCACCCCCCCCCCCCCCCCCCCCCCCCCCCTCCCGACCTCAGACCTCCCGCTACCCGTCGTGCCCCATCTCCCCGGGCTTCCCACCCTTCAGTCCACCTCCTTCTCGCCCCTGCCGCCAGTCATGTATCAACACCAGCACCCGCAGTCTCCGACCCAGCACCATTTGCCGCGCGCGCAGGAGGGCGGCACGTGGTGGTACGTCCCCTCGCAGCCGGATCAGCACACCCCGCAGCGAGCATACGAGACGGGCCCCTACCTCCTGGCTCACACACAACGGCATACCGACGGCAGCGTCGGTGGGGGCGAATTCTCTGGCACCCCCGGCTCGCACCCCGCGTCTCCGATATACGCCAACGCGCGCCCGTCGACACCATCGTCGTCGTCCGTGCCCTCGCCCATACAACCCGGCGGCAGTGGCCGCGAGCGGCCCATGGTACGCCGGCGCTACCACCCCAACCCGCCCACGCACCGCTCCGACTGGGTCATGTGGGTGGGGAACGTCCCCTCCGACGCCGTGCACGACGAACTCTGGCGTTTCTTCACCCAGCCGCCCCGAGGAGACTGCGGGAGCGCCGCGGGCAGCAGCAGCAGGGGCGAGAGTGTCAACGGCGGTCTGGTCGAAGGCGGAGGCCGAGAACGGAGTCACCAGGGTGTGCTCTCGATCTTCCTCATCTCTCGTTGCAGCTGTGCGTTTGTCAACTACGAGACAGAGGCGCACCTGCAGGTGGCGATCGCGCGCTTCAACGGCGTGCCGCTGCGCGCAGACCCAAGGTATACGCAGCTCTTGTGTCGCGTGCGGAGGAAAGACGACGATCTGCGCGCGGGCGTTGGGGGGCAGCGCGGGAGCGGCATGCACACGAAGTGGGTGAAGGCGAAGCAAAAGGCTGGGCAGAGTGTGGGGCAGCATCAGGATTCCGCATCGTCGGCTTCAGCGCCCGACCTGGCGACGCCCTCGAGCGGCTCACATTCCTTCGAGCCGAGTCTCTTCGGTTTTTGCGGTCAAATATCCCCGAAGACGAGGATCAGTTATCCTGGTACATGTCTTGTTTCTATTTGACAGCTGTTATTCACAAGGTTCGGCAGGTGGTCAAGCGGGTCACGTCCAGTTTCGGCGGCGCCATCGAGCATTTACGGCGACCCAAGTAAATCTGTACCCGTTGTTCACTGCTTCGAGTAGAATAAGGCCGGACAGGGATTTGCAAGACAGCAGCAGCTCCGGACACGTGCCGAGGAATGCCCAGTCGATAAAAGCGAGATGAGTTAGGCGCGGAAGGAGGGAAAGACAGGACCAGTTGCCGCCAAACTCGCCCCAGGAAGTGGACGCTCCATCCAGCTCCAGATGGGTTAATTGCGAAAAAAAGGGATGGTCGGACTGAAGTCGGATAAAAATCGGTTGCGCGACAGCGTGGAGCTGTTTAAGTGGTAACTTGGCTATCAACGGAACCAAGGGAATCATATAACTGAATGGAATCCATATCCAGAGGTTTTCGACGCTGTGAAGGGCGCAATGGAAGCTTTCGTTGCATATCAGTACAAAAATAAGCACATGCACTATATATTAGTACATTACAGCTCTTTGCGGTACAACAGGCGCGGTCTGTTTTTTTTTTTTTTCTTTCTGTTTTCGCAAGTTTTCACTAGAACAGCTACCCTGAGCTCAATTCTCAACCGTTTCCCTTGGAAATAGGCTCATTCAATTCGTATTGAAAATCCGCAGCAAATGGGATACCGGTATTTTTGATCCTTTTACGTAATATAATTTCTTCCGGAAAGACTTGGTTTTGAGTAGGACACCTGTAGCATTCGGAATACTGCCCTGATTGGCCTAATCCTTGGATATGTTATACTGTAGCATTTAATTCAATTCGTACCCACCTGTGACCTGTGACATTCTTTTTCGGCGTGTTGCGAGGATGGCAACTGATTTCGGAACAACAGCAAAAGTCAGGAGACGTCATCTATCTCATGTTCCCCCAGAACTTGTCGGCTGGCCTCGGGAGTGTCGAGCGATCGAATTAATGACTGGTGAGATTTCTATTGATTCACAAGGGTTGAAAAAGCGAATTGCAAGCCAACCTCGGCCCCACTCGAAATGCAGCCCATGGCACGAACTCCAAGGCACTAAAATAAGCCTTAAAATAAATTTAAAGATGCCGTGCGGTGCCGGTAGTTGTATTTGGCCCAGAGATACAGTCTTTAACTGGGAAGCGCAACAGCCAGACTGTTTCAAAGATATCAGCACCAAATCTGAGTCAAATCACTCGGTCCAAATTGCACTCTGGACCGTATTGATATCTACTGATGACCGAGGATGGCTCCACAATGCACTGCTTCGTTGGAAATGTCGGCGCATGGGTGGCCAACGGCGAGCGTGGCGACAGCGCAAAGGTGACAACGGCATTCGGGTCTGTGTGGGTTGGCTATGTCGGGGAGGACGAGGAAGGCGCTCGCGCATTGAAAGGGAAGCTGGCGCACTGGGGCAAGAACTTGCTGGCCCTGTTTTTCCTGCTCTGCACAATCTATTGGACCCCGGTACTGCTGTGGAGGCTGATCTGTGTGATATTCTCGTTCATGTTCTAAAATTACGCACCCTTGCCCTGTACAGGTTGTACTTATGTCCTTTTCCGTACCGAGGATCGATTTGGTCGCCAGAGCTCTCTCGCTCGGCCCGTGAGGGACCGCGCTCGAGCCAAGGAGATGCAGCGGAGAGCCAGCGGCTCAAGAGACTGCAGGAGGAGCAGCGGCCACATGAAGATGAGCAGACAAGCTCAGGACACGATTCCTGGGCACGTCGAGGTAGAGCTTGTAGGCATCACTACGCCAGCGGCCAAGCAGTTGAATCTCGAAGTCAGCGTACCCGGCAATGGCAGCTGCCGTAGCAGCGCCACGCCGGAAACTGTGGCCCGAGTAGCCGGACTGGTCAAGACCGATGGTGGTAATGCGGGCCTTGAGAGTGCGGATAAATTCGGCACGGCGAAGCGGGGAAGAATCAGTTTTTGTCTATCGAGCTGTGTGAGTGTAGGTAGAAGATGAGGACGAGAATCTACAGAGATGAAAGAGCATATATATACATATGCGGGACAACGGAAGCCGATAGGGTGTCTCGCCTGCATAGACCGTGTTTGGCGCGTCAAACACTTCTCATTTTGAGGACCTTGCCCCAGACCTTGAACCTCAGCAATATCCTCAGCAGCAAGTTCAAGATGCAATCTCTGCAGTCCAATATTTTCAGATTTCTTCAACACATTTTGACAAGGCCTTGGAAGAGTAAAGTTGTCGACTGTTTGTCACATCATTGTCACACCAGGGTCTTGAATCCGACGGGTTTGTTGTCAGATGACTGTCAGGAAACTTCACAAAAGTTAACCCAGACAAATGCGCGGAACAGTCCCAAACATTCCACAATGTTTTTGAGGCTCTTGAGTCCGACGGCTGCATTGTAAGAGGACCGTCAGGAGAGTTCACGAAATTTAACCCAGAGGAATTCTTGCAACAGTCCCAAAAAGGCAATGAGTTCGGCGGCGCTTTTCTGAGAGTCCCAAACATTCCACAAATTTTTATGTACCGTGTTCCGTCAACCTGCAATGTGCTCCTGCGACCCGCGCTATTGATCTTCACAGACAGCTTCAAAAGACATGTCTATGCGGCGAAAAAATTCGTCTCCGGTCTTGCGGAATCCAGTCTTCGACCTACTTGTTCAGTGGCGGAGCGTTCTTCATCAATTCTGGGACGCATACCCACGCACGATATACGCACTCACTCATCGCCCACACGAACCATTTGAATTTCAAGATTACGCGACCCGGCGGTTCTTGTTTCCAGGCCGCTCTTTGAATGCGGTATGTTTTTTTTTCAATTTGAATACTTCATTTCTGATCTTTTCATCACATAGCGAAATGACTGATCAGAACAATACATAACAATTATATACGCACTCACTCATCGCCCACACGAACCATTTGAATTTCAAGATTACGCGACCCGGCGGTTCTTGTTTCCAGGCCGCTCTTTGAATGCGGTATGTTTTTTTTTTCAATTTGAATACTTCATTTCTGATCTTTTCATCACATAGCGAAATGACTGGATCAGAACAATACATAACAATTAAGTACCTCTTCTACTCAATATTGCGATATTGTTGTTTGATGCACTTCTCCCATTCTGTTCCATATATGAAACTAGAGAGATCCAACAGTTTCACTCCCCGGGGAGAAATAACGAAGTGGCACCAGGGCATGCAGAAGTCGTCTCGGAGCGACGGAGGAAGCCACATGAGTGAGTCTAAAAGACGATGAGAAAATCCATCCGTCTTGAAAGTTGTCAGGAGGTATGGGTGGCAATGAACTTGAGGCGAGAGTCCGAGTTTGACGCTGTGCGAACGCAAAGGCCCCAGGTACGGTGTTCATGTTTGGGACGGTCTTTTCGTCAGATCTAGACACGACGCACTGACTGTCCGGTGAGAACGCGACGGACGAGACCGAGCCGTCGTGCCCCTGCAGCGGCTCGCCGATCGCAGCGCCCGTGGCGGCGTCCCAGATGCGCACCGTTTGGTCGTCGGATCCAGAGACGATGCGCTGGCCGTCCGGCGAGAACGCGACGGACAAGACCGAGTCGTCGTGCCCCTGCAGCGGCTCGCCGATCGCAGCGCCCGTGGCAGCGTCCCAGATGCGCACCGTTTTGTCGTCGGATCCAGAGACGATGCACTGGCTGTCCGGTGAGAACGCGACGGACGAGACCGAGTCGTCGTGCCCCTGCAGCGGCTCGCCGATCGCAGCGCCGGTGGCGGCGTCCCAGATATGCACCGTTTTGTCGACGGATCCAGAGACAATGCGCTGGCCGTCCGGCGAGAACGCGACGGACAAGACCGAGTCGTCGTGCCCCTGCAGCGGCTCGCCGATCGCAGCGCCCGTGGCGGCGTCCCAGATGTGCACCGTTTTGTCGCCGGATCCAGAAACGATGCGCTGGCCGTCCGGCGAGAATGCGACGGACAAGACTGAGTCGTCGTTCCCCTGCGACTGGCCTCGAATCTAGACAATTTGCACGATGTACTGAGAGACGGATTAGACTTTGAACGTGAAGATCGGAAGATTTTGATGCGGACCCTCGCACCCCAAAACCTGAATCGCAGTCGTTAACGCCACGGGATGAAGGTCCAATGGAGGATATACAGCCCCTAGAACCTCTCCCACCTCTCTTCCTCTCCCCTTCACCCAGTAATTTTGCTTCCGGGAGTGGTCAGCCACAGACACCCCAGCGCCACACACAGCGCGCGGAGTCTCTGGAGCCTGGGGCATCGTCGCCATGTCCATTGTAGATGTCACACCCCTAAAGCCAAAGACAAAACGAGGCCAGCCGGATTATACACCAGAGATTCGTCGTCCGAAGGAGACTGCGGAAATTTAGCTCTAGCGAATACAGTCCCCACAAATGGGAACACACAGCAGCTATGGCGGAGTTAGAGAGAAAATCGCTTGCCATGGCGGCTGCAAAGTAGCGGATGGACAGGATTCGTGCGGAGAAAAAGGCGGAAGAAAAGGCGCGACGAAAGCAGCTTGCGGAGGAAAAGGCAGCTAAAGAAGCTGCAGAAAGAAAGGCTGCTTTGAAGCCGAGGTCACTGTATGGGCGCAGAATGTTGCACGACTTATAACAGCCAGAGCAGAGGATGGAGGCTTCAACTTCGCCAGCCTAGACGAATTTCTTGACGCACTTTGGCGCAGGGGTGGAAACAACTCAATATCCAAAATCATTTCGGATTATGTGGACCGACATGGCTCCCAGCACGCCACAGGCATGTTCAATTATTCTGCAGACGCCAAGGACGACTTCATTTCAGATGTCATGACCGAAATATTCCAGCGAGCGATCCAGTCTATCTTAACTCGGGGCTCGACAAACGACCGTAACAGAGCTCTTGAAGGATTTCTCCATGAACCAGCTGGAGGACGAAATCAAAGAAGCAGCACCAATTTTATGACCTACACTTGGCATTCTGGCCACTCCAGACCAGGCTACAAGAAGAGATATGGACGGTGAGACTCGGAGAGATAAGGTTCTCATAAGTCGCTGTGAGAATGACCATTTAGTTTTCTCACTTGATATTTGCAGGTGTTCACAACCATTTGCCATTTGCGCACTGATCAGTGTCCTACGGTCCCAGAAAGCGAACAACTTCCAGCTTGCTATCGGCCTATTCCTCCTTGGCTCCGGCGCATCCAAGAGAGAGATGGAGGTCTTTGCGCACGCGGGGCTGTCGATATCCTACCAATCAATCATCGACCACACCAACCAGTAGCCATTTTGATCACAATTGAATGGTTTAATTTGCATTTTGAACCACATGCCTCGAAATGCCATTTTGAATCACATGCTTCGTTAGGCTTGTGTCCATCCAGTAAACCCAGCAAAGCAACAACACAACAATCACTCGCCAAGGCTCGGCAAAAATGCTGGGATACCGGCTGGGCTCCCTCGTCGCCTGTTTTGGTGATGAGATTTCTCCCAGCCATTTGAAAGGTGCGGACTTCGCGAAAAAGCGTCGAAAACATCGAAAAAAGTGCTCGAAGTGTATTATAGCTACTTGCAAAATAGTTGGTGGTCACTCGCTTTGATCGAACAAACACCACTCAACCAACCCAACTCGCCCAGGCCATACTGTACTGATCTGTATGACTGAAACGTAACGCGTAACGGAGGGCTGTTTCTGCTTACAAATATGCCTTTTATGGTAAGTGATGGCAAGAAAATTACCATAAAAGGCAGGTTCCCACACCATTTCAGGTGTAACGGCCGGTTTTGCGTTTCAGTCATACAGATCGGTACAGTAGCTCGATGAATACCTCTCAGAACCACATGGTTATATAGGTAAATCGAACCATCTCATCGAGCTCTAGAGCGCCCCGGGGTCAGTTCTGTGAGATTGCGACTTCCTCGTCAGCCTTGCCGACGGGGCTACTTTTGGAGTCTGTGAGCCACAGTGATGGAGAGGGCGAGTATTCGAGTGGTTTAAGTGCTCGGTAGGGGTCTTATGGAGGCCAGGGAGGGCGCCCCAAGACTTTTGAGGTATGTGTTTGAGTCAGATGCCCGTACTGGGGCACCATGTTGTCCTCACCTCAACTTCACCCAATTCCCAGGTTACGCACTGTCATTTTCTTGCCTCTTTGGCGCTCCAATCTGAATTCCTGTTCAGATGACAACATAGCTTTGCTCCTTGACAGAAGTAGGATGCAGCACATAAAATGTTGGGGTGGAACTTCCACGATATCTCATTTTATTCGAATTTAAGCCACTCATAATGCTCACTGTATAACATGTAATACACCAGTTATATCCTGAGGGTAGGAGAATCAATTCCGGCGCTGTCTGTGTACAGGTTTAAGCACTAAGCAGCTATGCTAAGAAGGAAAGCATTCTGTGAAATCAATTGCATCATTTATCGACATTCAAGGATCCATACCTGCCCAAAACACATCGGGCGACCTCCCTAGCATCCATAAGACCCCTACCGAGCACTTAAAACCGCCCGAATACTCGCCCTCTCCATCGCTGTGGCTCGCAGGCTCCAAAAGTAGCCCCGTCGGCAAGGCTGACGAGGAAGTCGCAATCTCACAGAACTGACCCCGGGGCGCTCTAGAGCTCGATGAGACGGTTCGATTTACCTATATAACCATGTGGTTCTGAGAGGTATTCATCGAGCTATGGCCCGCCTGAGTTGGGTTGGTTGAGTGGTGTTTGTTTGATCAAAGCGCGTGACTGCCAACTATTTTGCAAGTAGCAATAATGAAGGTTAGTAGATATTTTTCGATTCTCTATCGATTGAGCTCAAGTCGTTTTCCGAGTGAAAAAATGAATATTATATTGTAAACTGTACATTGAAAGGGAATAAGGCGTACAAAGCAGACCACTACAGCAGTCCAATATGTTGTAGGATGGCGTCCGAAGCCTCCGACACATTATATCCGGCCCTTGT
The DNA here is from genome assembly GCA_029378375.1 of Mycena olivaceomarginata. Taxonomy (NCBI): domain Eukaryota; kingdom Fungi; phylum Basidiomycota; class Agaricomycetes; order Agaricales; family Mycenaceae; genus Mycena; species Mycena olivaceomarginata. The sequence goes on along the minus strand of JARKIC010000094.1, from coordinate 228,065 downwards.
TTCAGTCCCTTATTTCCATTATTCCGTTGCTATACACATGCTCCTCCACCCCATTTCCATCTCTTATTTCCAATCCCTTCTTTAGATATTTCCACTATCCCCCACTACAGTATAGTAGGTTCCTTGGATACCCACTTTGATGTTTCCACTACCGTGTCCGCAATGCAAAGAAATAAAATCTGAATTTAAGTTTTTAAATACTAGAACATACAATGAGCTATAGTATACTGCTGTAGAATTTTATGAATTAAGTGTGTTGAATGGAAAGAGTGACTGGCTAATTATGATCACGAAGACCAGAAAAACGGAGGCAACAGAATGAATGATACCAGACATTTTGCGAAATTGGCTGAAAAATCACGCTAGCCATGTCTACATTAAAATGGTTTAACACCGGGGCTTCAAACCACCAATTTAATGCCTGGGACAGTTCAAACCTCAAACACGTCAAATGCTTCTTTATTCCTGCCCAAAACGGTTGAAATACATTCTGATTCACGTGCTGGACAGCCACATTTTGCGAAATTGGTTGAAAAGTCACCCTAGCCATGTCTACATTAAAATGGTTTAACACCGGGGCTTCAAACCACCAATTTAAATGCCTGGGGACAGTTCAAACATTAATCACGTCAAATGCTTCTTTATTCCTGCCCAAAACGGTTGAAATACATTCTGATTCACGTGCTGGACAGCCACATTTTGCGAAATTGGTTGAAAAATCACCCTAGCCATGGCTACATTAAAATGGTTAAACACCGGGGCTTCAAACCACCAATTTAATGCCTGGGGACAGTTCAAACCTTAAACACGTCAAATTATCTGAGGCGCTCATCGTGCGCATGTGTTGGAATGCTCACAGGAGGCTCAGGACTGCGAGAAGATGGATGAGTAGGGATGAGAAGTCAGAGCGAAGGTGACAGGGGAGGCAAAAATTAAGAGAATCTGGGTTTGCCAATGGAATTGACAATACCCGCGAAGGATCGGCTTCGCGTCTCTTGGGCCAGAACAGAGATCCCTCAGTGGGGCAAGCATCACCGACTAGACAAAAAGAGATTGTGCGAGTGGCCAGGCCACACAGCTCAATCTGATCCCCCAGAACCCAAACAGAAGTTGCAACTTGGCAGGTTGCAACGACCTTGATCCCCCAGAACCCAAACAGACGTTACAACTTCGCAGGTTGCAAATTATAATCCCCCAGAACCCAAACAGAGGTCGCAAGTTGGCAGGTTGCAACGTCCTTGATCCCCCAGAACCCAAACAGAAGTCGCAACTTGGCAGGTTGCACCGACCTTGATCCCCCAGAGCCCAAACAGAAGTCGCAATTTGCCAAGTTGCGACTCTTATCCCTCAGAACCCAAACAGAAGTTGCAACTTCGCAGGTTGCAACGACCTTGATCCCCCAGAACCCAAACAGAAGTCACAACTTGGCAGGTTGTGACTCTTATCCCCCAGAACCCAAACAGAAGTTGCAACTTGGCAGGTTGCAACTCATATCCCCCAGAACCCAAACATAAGTCGCAACTTGGCAGGTTGCAACGACCTTGATCCCCCAGAGCCCAAACAGAAGTTGCAACTTGCCAAGTTGCGACTCTTATCCCTCAGAACCCAAACAGAAGTTGCAACTTCGCAGGTTGCAACGACCTTGATCCCCCAGAACCCAAACAGAAGTCACAACTTGGCAGGTTGTGACTCTTATCCCCCAGAACCCAAACAGAAGTCGCAACTTGGCAGGTTGCAACTCATATCCCCCAGAACCCAAACATAGATCGCAACTTGGCAGGTCCAGATGATGGATCCTATGGTGAAAAAATGAAGAGAGGAAGAGGATGAAGAGGAGGAACAGGGAAGAGTATTGGTCCGTTACCACGCCGCACACTGGGCTCATTCACCTGGAAGAAAATGCGTGAGTTTCTGGATCACAAGAAAACAAGGCCCAAATTGGCATACATGGAGGATGAGATGCAGAGGCCAAATTGACATGCACAAAGAGGGGATGCAGAGGCCAAATTGACATGCACAGAGAGGGGATGCAGAGCCAAATCGGCGCGCATGGAGGAGGGGATGCAGAGGCCAAATCGACATGCAGAGAGGGGGGATGCAGAGGCCAAATCGACATGCAGAGATGGGGGATGCAGAGGCCAAATCGACATGCATAGAAGATGGGATGCAGAGGCCAAATCAGCATGCATGGAGGGGGATGCAGAGGTCAAATCGACATGCAGAGAGGGGGGATGCAGAGGCCAAATTGGCGTGCATGGAGGATGGGATGCAGAGGCCAAATCGATATGCAGAGAGGGGGGATGCAGAGGCCAAAGCAGTGTGCATGGAGGAGGGGATGCAGAGGCCAAATCGGTGTGCATGGAAGATGGGATGCCGAGGCCAAATCGACATGCAGAGAGGGGGATGCAGAGGCCAAATCAGCATGCATGGAGGAGGGGATGCAGAGGCCAAATTGGCGTGTATGGAAGATGGGATGCAGAGGCAAAATCGACATGCAGAGAGGGGGGATGCAGAGGCCAAATCGACATGCAGAGATGGGGGATGCAGAGGCCAAATCGGCATGCAGAGAGGGGGGATGCAGAGGCCAAATCGGCGTGCATGGAGGATGGGATGCAGAGGCCAAATCGGCTTGCACAGAGGGGGGATGCAGAGGCCAAATCGCATGCATGGAGGAGGGGATGCAGAGGTCAAATCGACATGCAGAGAGGGGGATGCAGAGGCCAAATCAGCATGCATGGAGGAGGGGATGCAGAGGCCAAATCGACATGCAGAGAGGGGGGGATGCAGAGGCCAAATCAGCATGCATGGAGGAGGGGATGCAGAGGTCAAATCGACATGCAGAGAGGGGGGATGCAGAGGCCAAATCGGCGTGCATGGAGGATGGGATGCAGAGGCCAAATCGGCTTGCACAGAGTAGAGGATGCCTATGTAGACCCCTTCCCACTGTAGGAATGGTCAGGCTTATATACATCTTCGGCAGAAACCAGGTCCCGCCCCGCTGCGGGCTTCGGGGTCGTGTTATACAGCCAGCCAATAGCGGCTTTGCAAATTCTCGGGCTGAACGGAAAATTGAAGTGGATTAAGCACATGGAGAATGCCCTCGTCTGTATCAATTCTTCCCTTTCACCTCAATCAATAATCGTAAAATATTCTCCTAGGTTATCAACGCAGGCGACGCCTTGGAGTTCCTCTCCGGAGGGTGTTACCGAGCGACGATTCACAGGTGCGTGGTTCTATCCACCTTGGTCTGATCCCTCAACGACACACGTCGGTAGAGTCGTTCAACCACCCGCGGACCAACGCAACCACACCCGCCTCGGCTGTTCTACTTCGCCATGACAGATGATGTTGTCAAGCTTGTGCCCCTTGCTGAAAGCCCGGTTTTGCAACGTGTTGGAGTTCTGCACGCTTGTGACGACACTGATGCACCCACGATGGAGGCGTGGCGCCGGGGGAGAACTAGCGCGTAAGGAAAGACTCAGCTAAAGCCATCCCAGGAGGAGGGGGAGGGCAAAGTGGAGGAAGAGGTGATTAATGGGGTGGTTGTCCGGCACTATAACTGATTAAGCTTTCGGAGATCGAGTTGTAGGATATGAGGGAGAAGCGCATTTGTAACGTCAGGTTCAAAAATTTGCACTTTATCGACAAGCTTGCCCTCACTAAGACTTCATTCGACAGAGAAGTTGGTGTCAGGGCACATTCAACTGGAAAGTTCACACCCGTACGCCAAGCCGAAGAGTTCACGTGATATATCTCGCGAAATAAAGCCTCTGAACTATTTGACAAGCATTTAAAAGCCTCAAAATGACGAAACCGTTTACAGGAGATTTGAAATTTCAGCCACGTCCTCTCCGGTGTTAGCGGAGTTTGAAGCGGAGTTTAAGACTTCGGCCTACTCCGGCCGAATCCTTCTTTGCTTCTCACCTTCACAGTCTCTGAGTCTCATGCTCTATATCAGGCTCGGAGCCCCGAAGCCCCGCTGTCCAGCTGAACAAACCCACACTGCCATTCAGTGCCCTGACCTCACAACTGAATAAGTCAACGGATTACATTTGCCAACAAGAATCCTGTCCACGCATGCGGCGGGCCTTGTTCGCCTCGCATCGATGGCGGCGTGGGTCCAAATGGCTCCTTGTGCCGAAGAAAATTGAGGCTCGGATTGGGCTCGGAACCTGTGAACTCCATCACTGTACGCGCACGGGGACTGAGTCTCGAGCTTCTGTGAAGACAAACAGCTGCAGTGGCGTTATAAACCTATCTCGTCATGCGTAAGACGGGGTCGTCTACCCTCACCTGAACAATCTTGTCAGATAGTCTGTCATTATGTCCAGACCTACAGTGCCGCTCGCCCCTCCCCGATATATCGACCCCCCGACGACTCAAGAGAAGTGTTGGTCGCCGACGATGGCGTTGGAGATGAAGACAGCGGTAATGAGCTTATGATGGTGGAAGCCTTAGTGCGCTGATGTTTCCAGGGGTAGATTTTGCGGATTCCACGACTCTTTGGGCCTACCAGATTCCTGTACAACAGCCTTTTTGGATTCTTATACCTTCATTGTTTGATTTAACGATATACGAACAGCTCTTATCTCCTTTTGTTTCATCTAGTTAGTATTTATACGAGCCCGAATCCTGTATTAACCTCAGACGTTTGTTTCCAACACTGAGGTGAGCTTTCCGTTGTATTTCCTTTCCATTCGTGTTACTCACGTAGCTCAGATGGGAAGCGCAAAATCAGAGTTAATGCGGGTGGATTGTGGTGGTAGGAAGCAAGGAGGGAAAATTTATATGATGGGACGGCTGCTCGCGTTCTCTTACGACACCGGAGCCCGCAAGCGACCCGTACTTCGCTGTGTCGGCAATATCGTGACCGGCGACGACCTGCAAACTGAGGTTTTGATTGCGTCGGGCGTCTTTTCCCCCCCTACTCGCTACTTTCGTCTCCTAAAGACGGTATACGCAAGGAGGCATGTTGGGCCATCTCTAATATCACTGCGGGGTCTCCCCACCAAATCCAGGCTGTCATCGACGCCAATGTTATCCCCCCACTTGTGAACGTTCTTCAGAATCCCGATTTCAAGACCAAGAAGGAGGCTTGTTGGGTCATCTCCACGCGGCTTCTGGGGGGGTTGCAGGAGCCAGCCCAGATCCGCTACCTCGTAGCGCAGGGCTGCATCAAACCCCTTTGCGATCTCCTCACGATGGTGGATAATAAAGTCATTCAGGTCGCATTGGACGGTCTCGACAACATCTTGAAGATCGGGGAAATGGATAAAGTCGCTGCTGGCCCGGGCGCCGTGAATCAATACGCGGTGTGCATTGAAGAGGCCGGTGGCATGATCAACATTCACAATCTTGAACAGCACGAGAATTTGGATATTTACAAGAGAGCGTTCAATATGATGGACAAGTACTTCCTGGATGAGGGAGACCTGGATGTTGTGATTAGCGCGCCAGCTGTGGATTCCACTGGTTCATTTGCAGTACGTCGCCGTGTCTTTATTCTTTTTTTTCAGACTGATTTTAATGTGTGCTCTCTCCAGTTCCAGGCGAATGCTGATGCTCCCGAAGGTGGTTTCAGTTCGGACAGTGAGAAACGGAAGGAAAGTATTTTTATTGGCGGATGTACTTGTGTAATATTCCGTCCTCACCCACAAGCAGTCATCGCGCAACCCTCACCCCCCAGACCCAGGTCCCGGCATTCCAACGGCCCGCCAGTCCACAGCTGTGGCTGCGCTCCTCGGCGACCCATATGCCATGGTCCACAAGTTTTACGAATAACAAGCGGTTCGCTGAGCAATAGTCATAGAACTCAGACACTTGGTTGCTTGTCTTCAGGCACCCCTCGGTTCAATCCGAAATTTCAAGCTCGTATGAACAGTTTAGACCATCCGCAAAAAAAAAAATTGATGTATTTTGAAAAATCGACTCTGCGGAATCCCATGCTATCAAAAAAATAGTCATGGTAGCATGAAAGTAGTTGAAAAATAAAGGATACTCACATTTTCTTTCATTGTAATTCATACCCGCCCCCGAAGGCATCATTTAATTTTTTTTTGTGAGAGTTTTCTCGCATCAATTCTTGAAGGAAAGCCTTTAATAAGATTGTAGGACCGTCTATGAAGAAAAAACAAGAGGCATATGGGTTGTTTTAGCGCTGTAGAAGCAAAAAGGATCATTAGGAACACAGCCTCCTCTTCATTCAGTGCCCGAGGAGTAAGACCCCATCAGTTCCCTTGGTCCATAGGCTCAATCGATTTGCATTCCAAACACACAAGGTACTGCCATCTCAGAGTCCTTACCTGACCCCGAGGACTGCTTTCTGATGGACAAGATGAGTTTCATCTGGCAAACATAGTAATTTTCTGTGACCATCAGTCACGAGGGAGGAGTGGGGGCTCCGGGACAAGTCAAGTCCGAAAGCGTGATGGAAACTGAGGTGGTTGTCGCAGCTCCAGCGATCCCCGCTTTGGTCTTTCGATGCTGAATTACTGGGAGGTGAGTATGAATCGTCCAACACTCTCCGTGACTACGCTCAATCTCCATATAGGAAAGCCAGATGCGCTACCCAAGAATATTTGCATTGGCACTCGACATTCTGCCAATCCAGGGATCAGCGGTACCGTGCGAGCGAGCATTTTCCTCCAGTGCCGAGACCGACATGCGACGACGCAATCGCACCGCCCCCGAGCTCATTGAAGCGCTGCAAATATTAAAGTTTTTTTGTCAAACAAGGCAACTCACTCGATTTTACCACTGGAACGAGCAAAGACGCCGAAATCGAGTGGTTGGAGGGACTCATGAGGGAGCAGGGTGCAGTCCCAGAAGATATTACTTCGTTTATAGCCTCTTTACTTGCAGACGAATAGATTTGTTCTCGACTCAATTTATTTCGCTTCGCACTCAGACGTCCGGTACATGTTTATTGAATTAAACAGCGATACAGATTAGAGATGGGATCGGCTACGAGCACAACATCCTTGTCGCATAGTGTACTTGTACATATATTGTGGGTGGGAAACGCAGTGGGCGAGCGCAGCCTCGATGCACGTGAGCGTCGCGGATGCGGGGAGGAAGACGCAGAACGTGACGAGGGTGGCGTTGGTGGGTACGGCGAGGATGTGCAGGGCGAGTGCGAGGAAGTCGTCGAGCTGCGTGGCATCCACCACACGCCCTGGGATGCTCAGCACGTCGACGTTGAGCACGCAGAGGCACGCAGGGGCGGTTGAAGGAGCGCCAGGCGGCGGTGAAGAGCACATGGCTCAAGAGCCTGGGGGGCAGCAAACGGGGTGTCGAAGGGAACGATGAGCTGCATGTCCATGGGAGGAGCACAGCCTCGACGCGCGTGAGAGTCGAGGACGCGGGGAGAAAGACGAAGAACGCAAGGAGGGTGGCGCTGGCGGGGACGGCGAGCATGTGCGGCTGTGCAGCGCTACGAGTGTGAACGCAAGGGGGTCGCCATGATGCGCAGCGTTCACTGCGTGCTCGGGGATGCTGGGTGTGTCGAGAAGGAGCCCACGGAGCGGGAGGGAGAAGAGGTGCTAATGCCGAGACCTCTCCAGCGGGCGAAGCAGCTGCCCACGCTGCGCAGGTGGCGCATTGGAGCCAAAAGACTGGCGGTGATGGGCTTGGGGTTCACTTGGGCGATCCCGACGTTTGCGTCCATCTCGGCTGGCTCCTCGCCGGCGTAGGCGGGCAGTTTGTCTCGACAATGGCAGTGGTGGAGAGGATGGGCAGAGAGGCAACGACGTCACCAAGCAGGTAGCAGATCTGGCGCGCAAGTTAGCATCTCGGGGTCGTCGTGAAAAGACTGACTGACCAAGAATCATACTATGAAGAGAGTCGTGCGAGGTGCATGCTATGGTCAGCAGAACATAAATCAAGGGGAAGGGTGGCGACGCACTTGTAGTCCTGCGTGGCTCTCGGAGTGTCTTCGACTTGCAGCTCGCCGTGGACAGATCATCTTGTCAGCACATGGATGGGCAAACTAGAGGACGAGACATAGAGTTAGCAAAGAAGATGAGAGGGGAAATGAGAAGAGTAGATATCTGCACAAGTTCGAGCCGACATGAGCTGGCACCGTGATTCACAAATGCCACACAGGCGGATAGGCATCATCCACAACGTAACCCTCTTCGCCGTCGGCGTCCTCGCCTACAAACTTGTCGGAAACCGCTTGGAAACCGTTAGGCTCGTCCCCATCCGGTATCCAGGTAAATAGAGCCAAATCCATCACTCGCTAACGCTCGGACAGTTTTGAAAAAAAGTGCTCAAACTTCCTGTATGAATAATTGGTGGTTTTTAATTCTCTATCCAATGAGCCCCACATGTTTTTTTGATGGCAGATTTCATGTTGTTGTTGTCGTCAAATGGTCCGTGCGCGGCGACGAGCTCGACTTGGTGTAAGATCCCAAAACAATGTGGGCTCAATCAACTTGAAATCGAATTCTGCCCCACTTTGGTATAGGAAGTTTTGACACTTTTTCATAGCATTTCAGAAGCTCCCAGGTCAATTTTTTTCAAGTCAGGACCTCTGAAATGGCGGGTCGTTCAAAACCCCGCTAAAACAGTACCAAGAGGGCCCAGTCCGTTAACGACGATCTCCCCGTTGTGCACTCTTTGTCTGATTGTTGGCTTTGTTTGTGTGATTTTAGTAATTCAGGCTTACGTCCCCGTCTCTGACTGAGATCCTTCGTTAACGTCGACTGGTTCACGAGTCTAGGAAACCGTAGGTTCGGTACAAGCCCCGTTCCGACGATGCCGCGAGATGCCGGACCATTCATCAAAACCAAACAAGCACAACACGGCCTTCGTCAGAAGGGGCTTGCTTCAAAGTCCGGAAATCCGGGGGGTTGAAAATCACCTTCCAGCAGCACAATGCAGCGTCGGAGTGCTGGGGTCACTTGGTGAAAGTTTTAGCTCATCAGTACAGCTATGACTTTACAACAGAGTGCGAAGGATTTCATTGAGAAATAGTTGAGTTTTGAGGGGTGCAAGTTGGCCCAAAACACCCTTTTTTTGTGAAGCCTCAAAAATATTTATTTTTGGATAGATTATCCGGGAATTCAATTTGAAGCTATTACCCATATGTATCTACAGACTACACATCAAATCTGGGTACTATCTGGCCGATGTCGCGTCCTACACCTCAGACAACTCCAAAACGCGTCGCATGTCACGTAATGTCACGCAATGTGACGACCGCGTCGCGACGTGACATAATTTGAAAAAATCGTCCTTAGCGCGATATGAGCTCCCCCACGCGAACGGTCCTCGGGAGCCTCCCCGTAACCCCCAAAGGAACTCGCCACCGTGTTCTAGACACTCCCAGGAAACGCAAAAACCCACCTTCTGACCGTTTGCTTGGTATAAAAGTACTGAAAGAGACGCTCGAAGACCTCAAAATCCGGACTCGCGAGCGACTCGGGCTGGGTTTCGATCTGGACAACTGGCAAGCAGAGCTTATTCGCCGCCTCCGCCAGGGATATGATTCTTTATTGGTCGCGGGCACGGGTTACGGAAAGAGTGTAATATTTGAAGGTCTTGCGGCATTGAATAAAGCGAAGATTGTGATTGTCGTTTGCCCGCTCAAGGCATTAGAACGAGATCAGGTGAGCTAGGAGTCCTAAAATCAAGTGATTTGACTTATCTCTGTGGATGTTGAGGTTAACAAAGCGCAGAAAAAAGGACTAAAAGCCGTCATGGTCAATGAAGATACTGTCGGCCCCGAAATTTGGGCAAACCTCCGACAGGGACGTGCCAACCTATATTATGTGTCCCCAGAGATGGCCCTGTCCACCGCTTTCATTCAGCTATGGCAGGATCGCAGCTTCCGCCAGCGAGTCCAGGCTGTGGTGATTGACGAGGCACACTGCATTGTCGAGTGGGGGGACGACTTCCGAAAGGAATACGGCGGGCTTGCAAAGCTTCGCGACTACATAGGCCAAGAGACACCCATTCTGGCGGCAACGGCTACCTGTGATACCGAGGCGTTTAATGTGATATGGAAATCACTCAAATTTGGGTGTCGTCCGTTCTGGGGTATCGACGTTGGAACCGATCGCACCAACCTTCTCTATATAACCAGAATCATTAAAAATTCCGCCAATCCTCTCCTCGACATCATTAATATCTTTCCTGAAAAGATGGATAAAGACACACCACCTACTGCACTGCCGAAATGCTTATTTTACTTGACACCATCGAGGGTTGTGCTCTTGCTGTTGAAACCCTCCGGAAATGCCTTCCAGCACATCTTCGTTCTCTTGTCCAGACTTTCAAGTCGACGGTATCGGAACCTGCAAAGGAGTTAGTGTGGGACAGATTTAAAAGCGGGGAAATCCGAATTCTGTGTGCGACCGATGCCGCGGGAATGGGGTGCAATGTGGCAGATGTGAAGTACACAGTTCTGTGTTCCCTGCCCGAATCGCTGTCACCGCTCCGTCAGCGATGGGGCCGGACTGGACGGAGCCGTAACATCCTTGGGACTTGCATACTTCTTCTTCCTCGGTGGGCGTTCCGGCCAGAAGCTGTTGACCCCGATGGTCCGCAGAAAAAAGGAGAAACGAAAGCAGATGTAGACCGCCGTGCAAAGCTCAAAAAGCCCGTGGAGAATTTTGTGAACGCAGGTATGCGAGTCCTATAAAACAATACTAATTCTAACCGATGTTAGATTGCTCGCATCAATATCTGCGGACTTACTTCCAACCGGCGACAGGCCTCACTACTTACAACTCTCTGGATCCTTCTGATGAGCCTGTTGAAGTAGGATGGAGGTCAAAGGCATCCCAACGCGAGCTGTCATGGACTGTACTTGACCTCAAACGCTCACCTCCATCTGGGCGTTGTTGCAGCCGCTGTACCCCCGATCTCCTCTCACGGTATCCAGCTTCGGACCGCCACGATGCACGGCTAAAAATGTTCGCCTCGGACTTCCTTTTTCCCATCCCAACTTTCTCCTCGCCGACAACGGATGGACTCCGTCTCTTCTACAGACTCTCGTAGCACGGCCGGCAACCATTCCCCGACTCGACCCACATTCATTCCCTTCACACACAAGGTCCAGCTCCCTAAGGAACAGCGGGACGACTTGGTAGCGGCTTTAGACAAGTGGAGAATTGAGAAACAGGCGCGCCGAGCAGGCGGCCGATCCCTCTTCTCAAAACAAGTCTTTCTTCCCGATGCACAACTAAAAATAGTGGACCATGGAGGAGAATTTCTTTCGCGCTGCTACGGTCACGCCAGATTTAATTGGCAAGTTTGCCCAGTTGGACCTCGCTTCTAACGAGGATCTGAAAGACATGGCATCCGTCATTATGGATTGGCGACCTGACGCGCAGCTTGCAATTGGTCTGACACCGCGGGGAGGGCATCGACAGAAGCAACAGAATATTGCGATGTCAACGTCGCGCAGTACTGACGAAACACCATGTCGTCCGATGCAGCCCATCGCCCAGCCTTCGTTTTCACCGGCTCGTTTGGCACGCGGCCGTCCGCGGGGTCGGGGGTCGTGGCCGTGGTGCAGGAGCAGCAGCCCGACAGCCGCAGACGACAACCGTTAATGCCAGCGATGTTTTTGCACCTGCAATGCCACCATTCACCATCACACCCAACCCCCCACCTATACATCCCTCGCCGCACACTCAGTCGACGTCTCAGCAACAACTTCAGGGTGTTCCCTCAACGCCGTACATGCCATATTACTCGCCCGCTTACCTGCCATATACCCCGAATGGGCCTTACTATCCCCAGATGTACCCGATGTATGCCTTACCGCCTCGCTATTATCCCCCAACTCCCAACAATGAGAACAGAAATAGCTAGACTTGTTATTGTACTAGTGCTGTATATTATCTGAATATTCCAACCCTCCACCTAGAGATCCAAGGCCAAGATAGCGTTGTTCGTGGGTGTCTCCATCATCCACATCATTGAACCCGTCCCTCGCAAGCGGATTTTGGTCAACGCGATCGAACACCGAACCATTTACCAATGGATCGTCGGCCTCAGGAGAGATTCCCGGCATTCCCACTGGGTATCCTGATGCCGGTCCCATGCTGTGGAACGAATAAATTCCTTGAATTTCCCTCCGTGCAGTGCCTGTGCCCCAGTCTCCAATGAATCGACAATTGCGCTGACCCGAGGTCCTGTAGCAACATCCCCCCTTTTGTTAACCTTCAACGGGACGTATACTGGCCGATTTCCCGTCAGAACGTGCAGCCGAGCATCCAGCATTGTTTCCGTGAGCAGGCGTAGGTCCTGTCCGACATCAACTTCTTTGTGTCTCCTCGCCCGGTCCGCAAACCCAAATGTGCGCGCAAATTGATGACTGACTTCACGGAAGGCCTCAACTGCTGCTGACCCCTTCTCGATAATGTACTTGATTGTGACACCCGAGCCTTTCGCAATATTGACGCGCTGAATTGAAGGTCGACTTTATTTACAAGGTAAAATGTGTGCGGCAATTTACCTTGACCCAGTAGTTGTTCTGTTCCAAGTAGAGATCGCTGGCAATATTCCGCCCGCGTAGACCAAAACGATTAAAGAACCATGCCTGTTCCTTTGCCGTCTCCATTTCGGGTGTGAGCTCGTACTTCCACTGCAGCAAGATTTCAATGCATTCCCATGCATAATTGTGGAGGCCAGCACCGCGAAACGAAAAGGCCCAATACTTCAGCACCCGGAGAACTACGCCGGCATCTGCAAAGGCCACACCACGTTCATAGACACAGAATATCAGAGCGTCCCGGACAAAGTACTGTGAGTGCGCGTAATAGTCATCATTGATATTTTTGCTTTCTCGATATTTTGCGCTTCAGTGAAGTCTTTTACAAAGTCTTCGGCAAAATCCTTGAGTTCATCGAGCGTTGGTTTCCATTTTGCAAGGTCTGCCCATCGCTTGATATTTTTCTTAAGCCTGTCAAGATGTCAAAATCAATATAACACATCCGACTGTCGAGACACTTACATGACTTCATACAGAATTCGAGCTATCAGCGAGTGGCGTATGAGAGCCTTGGCATCGGCGTAGTTCGGTTTGTCTGCATCCCAAGTCCGATTCAAAAGTCCCTTGTGCCTGGCAAGAGAGCCGGGATCCAAAACCGAATCGCCAAAGTGCAGCCGCATGATCATATGTGTGGCGTTGAGTGCAAAGTGCCACAGTGCGCTGAGTTCTTCGACATATGCCAGGCGGTCCATGTCATTGATATCGTCCATTCGATCCCGGCGGGCACCCCGAATGTTGTTGGAAGTAAGCCAGTCTCCCACAATAATTCGCGCTTTCGTTGCCCACTCGGATTCCGTGAGCCCACTGAACTCCTGCAGCTTTTTCAGCATCTTTATTATCCCTTTCTTTGAGCCCTCATTGACATCAAAAACCCCTGCGGGTCGCCCGTCTGTGCTCTTGGGCGGTAACGGTCTATCAGATGCTATTATGTCCTCCGCAGCCTTAAGCATGCCATCCCGCCCTTCCCACTCCTTGCCGCCCGGACAATATGCGAGTATCAGGGTCATTACGAGCCCCACAAATGACGAGAACATCTTGGCTTCATCGTCATCCGTTGGAATTATATCTGTACCCGTCGCGGCAGCACGCTTCCCACGTCGTTCTTCTGCTTGGCTTCGAGGTCTTCCGCCGATGGATCTGCGTCAGGGAGCGAAATAACAGCCACATTTGTAGCATGAATCATCGTGTTTTTATTGAAGAGCCGTTGTTGGGATTTTCGGAGGAAGATGTTGATATTGTCGAAGATGATGTAGAATAGATGGGACCCTTGCATTAGGTTGACGGCATGCGCGACTGCATCCTCTGACAGGATCTTCTTAAGGCGTTCAATGGTCGTAATGGAGACACAGGCTCCAGCGTTGCTGAGAGTGTTGAGAATACGGGAACTCGTCCCTCCAATCTCAAGGAAAAGGCCGAGTATCATGGGGAAGACATTGGTGCCGGTGTTCCGTGTAAAAGCCATTATACTAAAGACGAATACAAGGGCCTGGGCAAATTAGAGTTCGATATAGCAAGGGAAAGAATGGCACTTACAAATGTGGCATTACGTGCGAACCCCATATCTTTCCAGAAACCCCCCGTCTCCCCTGCAAACGCTGCTCCATCGTCCGAGGACCCATTGGGCGTCTCCTCCCACTCATCAGGCTCCACAGGCGTTGCCACCTTCGCCTTTGCACCCTTCCGCGCTCGCTTCTTGCGGTACTCGTTGGGAGAAGTTGTGAATACTGACAGAAAACCCCAAGTGTAAGGAGCATCCTCGAGGTATATTCCGGGCAATATTCCGGGATTGAGGATGTTTCGGATATAGTCCATGGTGCAATCCTTCAACCGAACCTTCAAACGAGGGTCGTTCATGACCTTGTCGCTTTCCTGCAGTGCAATCTCGTCCATGCACGGCTTGATAATTGTCGAGTGCAGGTGCGGGATACTTTGGGGAAGCGGTCGTGCCAGGCCTTGAATATGCGCTGGGGAGCGAATCCATGGCTTGAATGATTGCCCATGAAAAGTCCGGCTCGATGTCTGACCGTTGGGATCGTAGATTCAAAGAGGAAGATTAAGAATTGCTGAATGGAGAGCCCGAAGAAAAGGAGCAATGAAAACAGAAGCTGGCATTGGATTTGAGGATTCTGGAGGTCTGGAGCGGGGGAGACTTGGGATAGAAGAGCTGCCCAGTCTGGATTCACGTCCATGGCCTCTGGCGCCGGTGCTGTGGCCATCGCTAATTAGCGCGATGCGGGCGCGACGCGTAGTCACAATGTGTCACACATGGTGACATTTTGACTCGTCTCCTCCGAGGCGGCGAGATTTCATGGTGAGTGAACGAAAAAATCCTAAATTCTGTGTACACACTCCTTAGATGCATATTATTATATCCCTCTGCAAGGTCCTAGTCAAATTATGATTTCCTAGACCCCCAGAGCACAATTTCGAAAAAATGGGATGGGCCACATTGACACGGAAACAGAATCATTTTGAAGGAATTTTTGTCTGGAAAAAATTAAGTAGGCCATGACAGACATGTTATATGCAAATTACAAAAAAGACCTAGGGCAAGGAGTGAGGTTTGAGGGCAGAAGAAAGGAATCGGCAACCCGCTTGTTTGACGGACTTTGAAGCAAGCCCCTTCAAGAAGGTACCCCGGCGCGCCGGGCCGGAACTTCGCGGGCTTGTTCCGAACCTATGGAAACCGGTCAATCTCCGTGTAGAGCATGTATGCCACTCCAAATGCCACCAGGAGTTTCCATGAGGCCCATGTAGAGGCGAAAGAGAAGGGCAGTGAGTGTCTTTTTTCGAGGAAGAGGACGCCAAGGATGCGAGGCAGATTTGCGCACACGTGGAGTTAACGTGGAGTGCCTTATTTTGCCCATCGGCTTTAGGCCCTTAGCGCCAGCTAGTCCAAGGGCAGCTTTGTCCGATCATGAAAAAAGACAATGAGAGACTCGGAGTCAGAATAGTGTTGAGTCAGGTTGAGTCACCATAACATCCGTATGAACCTGAGGCATCCGTTTCACGTCGTAGGCCGATCGTGATGGATTTGATGGCTGAGCCGCCTGAGTATTAGTAAGAGGCGGCGTAGATTGCGCGCTACATTGACAATTTTTTTTTGCCGACGGGATATCCGCCAAAGGTGTCGCTTCTGTGATTAAATGAGCCTTGCTCCTGCGATTATACGAAATGATTTACATTCGGGTTGAGATACTGGATGTGAAAGCCGTGATATTGCTTGGTAAGCTTTCAGAAGTTTGGCGGCTTTGTTTGCGCGTGTTAGGGATCCGTGGTGACTGGTCCTGCTTGGTAAGCTTTCACAAGTTTTGCGGCTTTGTTTGCGTGTGTTAGGGATCTGCGGTCAAGACTGACTTTCGTCTGTGAGTGTCCAAATTTAATTTAGAGAGCATATCTAGACATTGTTGAACGGCTACATAGCTAAGTGTCTATGTACTCCATTTTAGGCTTCAAGCCGCGGTTTGAAGAGCGCGTTGGCGATTAGACCAGTGACTGGTCTGTCTATGAGGCAAGCCTGTCGATAGACAGACCAGTCGATCTGAGTTTGAATTAACAATGCAAAATAGTTACCATAAAAGGTTATTCCGGACCGCGTTTCCGAGTGAGTGACGTCAGAGCCAAACAACGACAAAATAGATAAATTCTCAACTGGCAGACCCAAATCCTATTGGTTTTCGCTCGGATAAGCCGGGATAGGCTCTATAAAATGCTCCGAACACGCTGATGTAAAAATTATTGAGATCTCCCACAGAAGAAGGAATACACCAATAACCTTTTTTGGTAACTATTTTGTATAGGTAATTCAAACTAGTGTTGCCACGGCTCGGCTACAGCTGGCTCGGCTCGGCTTTTGATGGCTTCGAAGCCGATACCAAAACGGGAAAGCCGAGCCGCCGGTGAGCCGCCGGCTTTGGACGGCTTTGGCTCGGCTCGGCTTCAATTTGAGGCACGACAACTTTGGTAGCATAGGAATTGAGACCGGCATCCGAACGCCTGGAGTTCATGGGCTTGCACTCCAATAACTACTGAGACGCTTTATAAAATAGCCATTTTATTGGTCGCTGCATGCTGGTGGACGCCGATGTAAGTTGGCAGTGGACATCATGCACTTGCCAGTCTTCGACATACGATCAACAGAGACATTTACTTAGAGAATTCCCATGCCCTTACCCTCACCACTCTGGTATATAAGACATTCCGGGAGGGGGTGAAACCTGTATAGGAAAGGAAGAAAGTTTGTGGACTCATAAAATTGTCAGTCTAATGGTAGTTGTGGACAAAAGCCTATAAGCAAAAAAGAAGAAGAAGAATATCCCTCACGGAAACAGCGCCGAACGCAACTGCCTCTCGCAAGGAGTAGCAAGCAGCCAAAGGCCGTGACGCCGTCTGAATCCTCGCGCACGACAGCCCCACGTACTGTATACTGTACATCTTTGACAATCTGTCAATATCTTGATCATCAACTCAACCAAACATGCAAAAAAGTAGACTCGTGACCAGTCTGCCTACGCCGTTCTAACAAGGTGGGCTTGTTGCCATAAAGCCGTCCATTTCAACCCTCCAGTAGATTCCACAATTTTTTGGAGGTTCTGAAATCTCACATATGCACTCAAGGCGGCATCTCGTCGATTTCGAGAATATTTGACCGAGAAAAAAACGAGCACGAGGGTCATTTGTCCAAAACGGGTAACCACATCCATTTCGACCCTCCAGCAGATTCCACAATTCGATGAAGGTGCTAGAATCACACATATGCATTCAAGGCGGCGTCTCGTCAATTTCGAGAATATTTGACCCAGAAAACACGAGCACAAGGGTCATTTGTCCAAAACCGGTAACCATGTCCATTCCAACGCTCCAGTAGATTCCACAATTCTTTGGAGGTTATGGAATCCTACATTTGCATCCAAGGCGGCGTCTCGTCGATTTTGAGAATATTTGACCCAGAAAAAACACCAGCATGAGGGTCGCTTGTCCAAAACAGGTAACCACATCCATCTCAACCCTCCAGTAGATTCCACAATTCGATGGAGGTGCTAGAATCACACATATGAATCCAAGGCGGAGTCTTGTCGATTTCGAGAATATTTGACCCAGAAAAAAACGAGCACGAGGGTCATTTGTCCAAAAGGGGTAACCATGTCCATTACAACCCTCCAGTAGATTCCACAATTCTTTGGAGGTTCTGGAATCACACGTATGCTTCGATGGGGGTGTCTCGTTGATTTCGAGAATATTTGACCCTGCAAAACACGAGTATGAGGGTCAGTGGTCCAAAATGGGTAACCACATCCATTTCAACCCTCCAGTAGGTTCCACAATAGTTTGGAGGTTCTGGAATCACACATATGCATCCAAGGCGGTGTCTCGTAGATTTCGAGAATATTTGACCCAGAAAAAAATGAGCACGAGGGTCATTGTCCAAAACGGGTAACCAGGTCCATTTCAACCCTGCAGTAGATTCCACATTTCGATTAAGGTGCTAGAATCACACATATGTATCCAAGGTGGCATCTCGTCGATTTTAAGAATATTTGACCCAGAAAAAACACCAGCATGAGGGTCGTTTGTCCAAAACGGGTAACCACATCCATTTCAACCCTCCAGTCGATTCCACAATTTGATGGAGGTGCCAGAATCACATATGAATCCAAGGCAGAGCCTCGTAGATTTCGAGAATATTTGACCCAGAAAAAAATGAGCACGAGGGTCATTGTCCAAAACGAGTAACCAGGTCCATTTCAACCCTCCAGTAAATTCCACAATTCGATGAAGGTGCTAGAATCACACAGATGCATCCAGCTAGAATCACACATATGCCCCCAAGGTGTAGTCGGACTCAGTGTTCAAGTTCGATTTATAATCAAACGGCTGCTCAGAGTCGCCACCGGGGAACATCACGCTAGATGACACTATCTTAAACTCCACAAGACATGCCTTCGCTTCGCTCCGGCGTATGTCGAGGCTCAATTTCGAGGCTTTCCCGATGGATATGCGTCGTTGATTTGTCGTTGGAATCAAAGAAGATGTAACTACTGCTCCGAGTCAGACCTTGTTCTGCACAAATCCACTGCAGGCGAGCACAGGAAAGTTTCGTGGCACGGTAGATCTATCGTTCTAATATTCAGACCATGTGCTGTGGATATATGGACTAACAGGTTGCATTGAGTTGACTGGGTTGAACCAACGGAATGATATCGTCCAGTAGAACAAATCCAAGAATGGTACTGGTGAACTGTTGATTAGGAAGGCTTCAGCCGAGTCACAATATTGAGATTCAGAAAGATGACATACCGGTGACTTAGAGATAGTTGCGCCCGACGGACCACACAGCTACTCCGATGGGAATAGCTGAATCAAAGTATCGTCAATGCTAGATGAAACATGATGGCTGAAGGCGCTCACTACTGGTTGGAAGTTGTGTGACATGCCCATGGAATGTCAAGACTGGGCAATTGATGAGTGTATCTTTTAATTTTTGGTAAGGGTACCTGGCTCCTGTCATCTGTACTTAAAACAGCTGGAACGTACAGAAGCACCGTCAACAATGTCGCTGAAAGACGTGGTAGGAAGCGGAACATCCTTGAACGTTTCGCAATCCAGAGGATGTGTTTGTGAGACGGTGATTCTTGGAGCTCTGCAAGAGATTAAGAAAAAGCATACCGCGATCCTCGAGGCTATCCATCGTAACGTCACAAAGATCAAGGCTCAAGAAAACAAACAGAAGAGGTACAGTGCAAACCAAACGTTGAGGGACTAGGAGCCTCTGGAGCAAGCAATGAGTTATGTTTGCATCGTGTCGACCACCGACTGGAGGTTCCGGATGCCGATGTAAGCGATAAAGTTTGACGTCTGCAGTTTAATTAGCGTGGAGACGTAGCTTGACGAGTCCAATGAGCATCCAGTGTCCAATGAGAGTCTTGAGAAGGCTTGCAGTCCGGCAGTCTTGAGTCGAAGGCTTGCTGGTTCGAAAATCCGTTTTGAGCCTGCCTGCGGAGGACTCAATCGATGTTTGCAATGTTTGTGTTTGCCGAGCACATGCCCTATGTTGGGCTGGGAGAGTTTGAAATGCTCTGGTTCGAAAACTCGTTTTGAGCCTGTGTGCGGAGCACTCAATCTATGTTTGCAATGTTTGTGTTTGCCGTCAATTCGCTGTCAACTCAACTGTGTTCGACTCCTCTCGTGAGGTTCCTTTTTCATCTCTTCGACAATTTTTGGCGTTTCTCCTCAACGCCACGCGCAACTGCCTCTGTGGCATATCCGAAGGCCACTGCAAATCTCTTTTTCATTTTCCAATGACCACGACGGACTCAGAAGACATACTCCTTTTGCGTCAATTGAACTCTCCCAGAACTCAAGCAGTCAGTGCAGTGTGATTGTCAAATATTCTCAAATGGACGGCATGCCGCCTTGGACTCATATGTGAGATTTCAGAACCTCCAAAGAATTGTGGAATCTACTGGAGCGTTGGAATGGACATGGTTACCGGTTTTGGACAAATGACCCTTGTGCTCGTGTTTTCTGGTCAAATATTCTCGAAATTGACGAGACACCGCCTTGAATGCATATGTGTGATTCTAGCACCTTCATCGAATTGTGGAATCTGCTGGAGGGTCGAAATGGATGTGGTTACCCGTTTTGGGACAAATGACCCTCGTGCTCGTTTTTTTCTCGGTCAAATATTCTCGAAATCGACGAGATGCCGCCTTGAGTGCATATGTGAGATTTCAGAACCTCCAAAAAATTGTGGAATCTACTGGAGGGTTGAAATGGACGTCTGAACATCAATTGAGCCCTCCGCGGGCAGGCTCAAACCGGATTTTCGAACCGTCGTTCCCACTGGATAGCCCTCTGAATTCTGAGCAAGACTGGCTATTCTGAGCAATATATTTTGCATTCCCCGTGCAACCAGAGCATTTTAAACTCTCCCAGCCCAACACAGTATTTGCTCAGCAAACACAAACACAAACATCGCAAACATCGATTGAGTCCTCCGCGGCCAGGTCCAAACCGAATTTTCGAGCCGTCGTTCCCGCTGGATAGCCCTGTGGATTCTGAGCAAGACTGCCCTCAGATCTTATCGGATCGCCTCAGGAGCTAACTCATTCTACTCGGACTGAAAATCTTTTTGTTTTGATCCCGAATAAGATTTTCGCCGATAAGATTGTCATTTCAAGCAGGACAGCTGTAGTGTTCGTAATAGTTACAACGATCTGCATGGGTAATCAAAAGTATCCTGGCTTCGACATTTTTCGGAAGCCCCTGATCGCTGTCAGCTTGCCGTCGGTGAAGGTAGCCAACGTGTCGGGATCACTACAGATGACGGACCGCAGCCAGTCGAATGTGCGGGAGTAGCACTCTCCCCGGGTGTTGGTGATGTGATCAGGCGGATTACGCCACACCTGTGGGGCCGCACCTCGCCCCTTGACGTGCCTGGCCAGCGAAACCGCCCTGCCCCCGATCGTGTGCTGCAACGAGGCCGTATAGTCAAAGGAACTGACGTTGCAGTCATATATGGCGAGTGCTTTGCCCTGCCCCCGAGGAAGCTGGACGAGCAGCGCCCCCCAGATGTGCATAGGCTCCTTGTCCCATCTCCGCCTCTCCTCTGCTGTCAATCCAACGTACGTCGGTCGCTTCGTGACAAACACAGCGATCGTAAACATTACTCCGCTGCGGGCACCAGTGGCAAACTCGCCGAAGTTCCCGCACGCTTTGAACTCGGGGTGGTCCTTCTGGGACGTCCAGTTCGTGCGCTCCCCGCCGTTGTTGTAGCTAAGGGGGCGGGGGACAACGGTGAAGCGCTGGGGATGGGCGAGCTCGGAGACCCCTTGTGCCATTCGGAGGATGCAGGTGTAGTGCCCTGTGGGGGTTTTGGAGGTTAAGCCAATGCACAGGGTGGCATCCCAGGATACAGATGTATACGAGCATGCTTTATGCTCTCTAGCAAGATGAATGAAACAAGGACTCAAATCAATAGCTGATTCACTGACCCGCGCGACCGTGCAAGGTTGACCCTCTGGTTCTTAGATCGCAAACGCACTTGTACAACGCGTCAGAGGGTTTGGATTGTGAACTTTCCGAACAGACGTACCATCCTTTGCGGGATTCTCTTGTTGAACTTGGGCATTATTTGAAAGCGTAGAGTGCGCTGCCCGCGTAACACCCCGTTCGAGCTCTCATCTACTTATACGACAACATTTGTGGATAATATTTGTTGATAATATTTGTTGAAATATTTGTTGACGACAGCTGTCTTACTTGTTGATTTGTTGTGTTCAATTGATAGCCGGTGTATAGAAAGCCGGTTGATGTGTGATGGCCGCCATTGGTCCGAGCATTCAATTGAGTGAATCCGCACTTGGCAATAAGCCAAGTGTCCCCCGCCTGTTGATCTTTTGCAAATGTCCCAAGAATTGCTGATTCACAGGACCCCAAATTGGGGATTGTGCCTGGTACAGCTCATGATGCACAAAATACGATTTTTCAACACGTTCGTCGGATAAGAGGTTTGAAGTTTTGTATATTCGAGGATTTTCATGTGGTTCTATGATTGGTCTTCACAAGTTGTCGCCAGCGATCTCGAGCGTACTTGAGGTTATGGCCAGAACCGGATATTTGCCTATTCGTGAAAGAGATTTACAGAAAGCTGGCGATTCATGGATGGAACGTTGGGAGATCAAAGTCGGCGATGAGGACTGGTATGACACGTGGAAGGGCTTAGCCAAAGGAGGGGCCGGCCGCCGGACGACGTTACTGGTGAAGGACGAGGAAGGATACTCAGGCGCCTTGGCCGCAGGCTGATTAAATGACAACAGTCTGACAGTGGAGCACTGCTACCAGCTGCGTCTGCCTGCGGATAGGTCAGCTGAAAAATGAAACGGAAAAGCTGTTAAACCTTCAGGGGTTCAAGAGTCAGTGCGAGTTGGTAGATCTTGGATGCGTACAAAAGGGGCCAGCATTTGAACACGAGAAGCCCTACGCCTCCCCCGCTATGACATGCCAAAAAAAAGAAAGAGCTTACAAATGCGATAAGATAACGGCTACGGTCATAATGTCTAAGTTGCGCTACATTTCCCCTGTAACCTACACAAAAAATCACAATCCTGGCTTCAAAGCTCGACGAGCGGCGTTTAGGTGTTCTCATCAGAACGTGCCGGCCTTGCGCGATAGAACATGGCACTTCCGAATGATTTGTCCCACGTCGAAGGTGCTGCTCCTCGGGTTGACCTCAACCGCCGCTCTTTCTCCAAACACGCTCTGGCCATCCGCATGAACGACGCCCCTCCCTTTCCAACGACTCCAGCATGCGCTGGTCACGGAACAGCTTCTGATACTTGAGCCCCTTCACAAACTGCTGGATAACCTCGATATTCTCATCCAGTGATATCCTTGACGGGTTTGTGACTAGTTTATGACCGGGTTTAGGAGAATAGTCAAGGTTGTGTCTGACCGTCCTTGACTAGCTTGACTGGTTAAGACACGGCCCGCGATGTCCGAGTGAGTGGACGCTCGATCGGGACATGTCATCAACAAACTCATTGTGGGAATAAAAACTACGCACATGGCGACGTCACCGTCCTATTGACAGCCTTGACTGGGTTACTGACCCTTCAATGACCGGTAAATGGCTTGACCGGTCAACAATTCCTGAACCCTCTTGACCTTTTGGTCTGACCCCATCGCCTCAAGGAATGTCGGCTCAATTTACTACTAGTTTCCTGCCACAACAATGGCCCAATCGGGTAATCCGCGCTGGCAGCCCAATCGCGCGTGTCCCAGCCCCCCGACCTAGCTTCGTCGCTCCCCTCGCCCTCGCCATCCCTCAACGACCTTCCAGACGAGTTCCCCGCCCCCGCAGACACCCCTAAAGTTCTGATATCTCTCATTCGCGACATACTCAGCACTGCGCGCGCCAAGAAGAAAAACCTCACGGTCGATGGCTTTTCCAAGTGCCTGGCTGCACTGGATACCCTGGACGTACTTCTGAGCTGCGGTGACCACCTCGAGGCGACCTTAAAGGCCTTCAAGCTTGACATCCTCGCAGAGATTAGAACCTCAGTCCTTACTCAGACTTCATCGGAATGACCAAGGATTCACTCATAAATCCTTTGGTTTATCACGCGGCTTTGCACAATGCACAAAAGCCGCATGCGGTTCTGTGCGGCTTTGCACATCCTATCTAATAAGCCAGTGTAAAGTTATTTCTGCTGGAATGAGTCTCAATGAGTGTGATATCACACATGGGCCTCAAGAAAGCCTTGGAATGGCCCTGAACTACATGAAAGCTCGAAATTCAAACAGATTGATTATGTTGGGCTTTCAATTGGGCTGTTATAAAGTATAGTAGGGTTCATTGGATAGTGAGACATCCTTAGACTCGTAACCAGCTCTATGTTGAGTAACAAGACCTAGTAGTAGTCTGCAATTTATTTTAAGTGAATCCGAGCAAAATTGAGGGAGAAATAAAAAGCGCGTACTGTTACTCGAACATAGGGGAGAACTTAGTTCACGAATAGAACGCTAGTTCTATTTGTGCTTAGAGGAGCGAAAATGTCGCGACAACTTGGCGGGGCTCTAGCTCATCAACAACTATGGCTTTTGCCGAAATTCAACTTGCCAAAGTTACTAGTGTATTGTGAGCTCCAATTTGGCATATTTGATCTTTACCCAAAAAATTGTCTCACCGAGATGGAAATTGCATTTTTGGGGGTTTTTATTTTATTTTGCCTATTATGGTGGCCCATCAATATTTTTTGATCAAACTGATGTGTAATAAATGTGTGTGGGGATGCTCTACATCGATTTATCACTTTAGATCACCTAAAAATATGTTCCCATCGTTGAGAAATATCGAAATACCCACCTTCCATGACTTAACCTCACTACGAGTAAGAGCTCGTTCGGTTGCCAGATGCGAAATTCGCATTTCGCATCTCGTTTCCTTATATATACCTGTGGGAAGATAAGATAGAGAACAGAATACATAACAAATATACCACTAGTACATGGCTAGCTTATACGGTGCACGTAGTAGCAATAGCAGCAGTAGCAGCCTGCTTGTGCGCAGCGCGCGCAGCCTTGATTTGAGCGAGGGCGCTGGGTCCCGAGGCAGCAGTGCGCACTGAAATCGGCTTAGCAGTCCCGAAGACGGCTCTGGGGACGATCAATCAGGAAACGTAAAATGGCATCCTTGGGAAACACATACTTGTTCCAAAGGCCGATGATGTCGTCGGCCAGATCCGTATCCTCAAACAAGAGATCATGGACCATCCAAAAGAAAGCTTCGTAGTCGAATTCTCCGTCTCTCTTGCTCCAGTCTTGCTTGGATGATAGCGCAAAACGGACCTAAGAATGAATGAGAGACGAAGTAGCATTAATAACCAAATACATACCTGCGTAATCACCCCTGCAATCGTCCGCGGGGTGAATGAGGTCATTCCGATGATGCTGGCGTTGCCGGGTTTACCCTTGTGATAGCCGTCGCCCTCGAGTGCGGCGTCGGGAATACATTTGTCCTCTAGTACGTGATGAGTGTACAGTGCGCCTCATCACCTCACCGCCACCGCTCTGCCGCTTTTAGTAATTCAAATTAGAGTTCGAAAATATGATTTTAGCTGTGAACCTCGCCAAAAGAATGCGATTGGCACCCCAAACTCACTTTTTCCCACGGTGTGTCGTTTTTTCGGCCCAATCTCCGCCTAAATTTGTTTTTTTTTTGCCGTGATTGACCCAATGAACCGGTAACCATTGAAAATGACATGAGAATCAATAACACGTCTGCATCCATCATCTTCTCCCCACTCTCATGCCGCCGCTGACAGGGAAGCGCAGCGCTGCAAAGGCGCGAGAAGCAACCAAAAGAGGAGAAATCCCACCTGCAGATGCTGCCTCACTGAAGGCGGATCCCACATATGTAGATATCCCAACTCATCATCCGGATGTCGCAACAGGTTCCAAGCATGGACGTGATGATTCGGAAGCTGAATCCAGCGAGGTGGGACACAAGAGAACTTTAAAATTCACTCAGTAACTGTTCTTCAAAGGCTCCCGTCAGTAAATACCCCGAGAGGACTGGGATCTGGTGCATGACTGTGCACTGGGGACAAGTCGTTCGGCAATTTATCGCAATAAAAATGGCTTCACAAAAAAAAGCAGGGACAAAATTGGGCAGCAAAGCATCACAACATTCTTTACTGTTAGTGATTCACTTTGAGTCAGGATTCTGACCTCAGGGAAACAGAAAAAACCACTGCCGCCACCTATCACTGAGATCAGTTGTCAAACAGAGATTCCGGCGGCGGATATTGATTCAGATATTGAGGTCAGTTGTCCTGTTCTTTCAGTGTGCAGATATTCATCTTTCCAGATCATTGACCAGCCAGGTGATGACACGGGCCCACCGCCGTTGGTCCTAGATGCTGAGTTGTTCTCAGAATATTCAGAGATGAATGTTGAAGTAGGGCCTCGTTCATTCCTTCAACTTGTTGTTTACGTTTAAAAGGTCAATGCTTCCAAAACAGCAACTCCTGCTGCCTCGCATATTGATGAGCAGATGTCTTGGATGGCCTCCAATCTTGCTGTTGAGCCACAGTCCTCTATGCCTCTGGTTTCTGTTCCCCTTGAGGCAGAAATCCCTACTGCTGTTCTGCCTCAGATTGATTCTCGTGACTCTGATAATGGACTCACTGAACCTGCAGCCGAAGAAACTGACGAACTTGATGGTCTCCCGGATCCAGCGGACACCGAAAACTCGGAAATTCCAAAAGAGTCGGGGTCTATCAATTCGCCGGAGGACTTTCACATGCGCCTGAAGGGTCTCATAACTAGGAATGAGAAAGAGCTTCGCAAACCCAAGAGAGCTCTTAGCGACACTCAGGCGGTCAACCGTCTGTTTGATCTGGAGGCTCTCAAACGTTACAATGGATTCCGTCTTGGCCATGCTCAGAAACTGCGGCGGCTCCACCAGCAGATCTCAGATGCGCCGCCTCGGGAGCGCGAGAAGATGCGCGCTGAGATGCCCAGAATCCGGCCGTCAACTGATGCAAGTCTCACTGCTGCCGACGCTGCTGGAAAAGGTCCATATTATGCCAAGCAGCTTCGCAAAATGGCCATCTTTTTACTTGATAATGGGACACTCCCTGAGTCACGAAGAGGGAAGGGAGCGGTACATTCATCCCTTCTCAATCTCCCCGAAGTCCAGGAAGGTCTTCGCAGCTGGTCTAACGGAATTTTCAAAGTTGAAGAAGGTGGATTTGAAGGGCCGGTGCGAGTCTCCTCCCTGCATTAACATTTTGTGCTAATTTCCATCATAGATTAAACCAGAGAAACTGCGCCGCTATGTGAACGAGTTTCTACTTCCCCAGCTGAAGATCTCGGAAACCATTTCCATTAGCACCTCAGTGCGCTGGCTCAAAAAGCTGGGCTTCTCCATGCGCAGAGTTGTTAAGGGAATTTACGTTGATGGTCACGAACGACCCGATGTTGTTGAAGCACGAAAGCAGTTTATCAATTATATGTATCATTCTGTCCTGCCGTTAGTGCGTCTCTTTATCTATTTAAACTTTCTGACACAATCCACAGTTTCTGCCACACATACGACGACGTGACTCTGACCCCAATAGCACCCGTGATTGAAGAAGGGGGCAAGATTTATTATCCAATTTATCACGATGAGTGTTGCTTCCACGCCAACGACCAATCCGGTTTTGTTTGGATGCATGAGGGCGAACAGCCCCTGCGTAATAAAAGTCGTGGACGAATTGTTCACATATCGGACTTCATTATTGAGCACTCAGGTCGTCTCTGTCTCTCCCCTGAACAGATAGCAGAGCAGATGAAACTTCCTGTAGCTCCTGTTGTTCCCCTATCCAACGACACAACTTCTCCTTCTGTGTCATCGGCTCCAGCAGCTCCTGCAGCCGCCACCCAGTCAAACACTAATGTTTTGGCAATTCCTGCAGCACTTCAGACTGCTGCAGCGCCAAAGAAAACCCAGAAAAAGAAGGGTAAGAACACACGGACCGCAACAACTGTGGGACGCACTGCAGCAGAACATGTTGATGCAGTTTTCCCTGCACCCCCTGCTGGATTTACTGAATACAGACTTGCATCCTTTGATGCCAGAAGGATAATTCACCCTGGAGCTAACCATGACCCATGGTGGGACATGCCTCAACTTATTCTTCAGGTTTTTCTTTCGACCTCTTTCTGCTCATTTAGTTGCTTACATTGTCCACAGACTCGGGATGCAATTCGCATCTTTCAAGTCATGCATCCTGATGGTGTCGCTGTTTTCATCTTCGACTGCTCTTCTGCACACGAGGCCTTCGCTTCTGATGCTCTTCTAGCGCAGAAAATGAATCGCGGCCCAGGCGGTGCTCAACCCAAAATGCATGACACCATAAATCCGACCACCGGGCAGGCCCAGCAGATGGTGTATCCAGCTGACTTCGAAGGAAAGGATGAAAAAGGGAATCCACTGGCCTGCCAAGCGAAAGGGATGGAACAGGTTCTCAAGGAACGCGATCTGCTCAAGACACTTGACACCAAGAATGGTCGAGTGCTCGGGGTGTGTGCAGAGTGCAAAAAATCCCAGGCAGCATGAGACAAGGCTGCAAAGGAAGCAAAAGCCCGCCAAGACGAAATTGAGGGCTCCGGAATGCCGGCCATGGGCAGCCGCAGTGTCTCAGAGACTGAGACAGAGGATTTGGAGCGCAGCAAGACTTGCTGCATGCAACGTGTTTTATCATTCCAGCCTGATTTCTTGGCGGAAAAACCATTGCTCCAGGTCATAATCGAGAAGGCAGGCCACAAATGCCTGTTCTTACCCAAATTTCACTGTGAACTGAACCCGATCGAAATGGTTTGGGGTCAGGCGAAGCGCCGTGAGTCTTTATTTGTTTATAAACATTTAGTTAACATTTGTGTGCAGGCTTCCGTGAATTCGCTGATGGAACATTCCCTCGTGCAAAGGAGCTTGTACCACAGTGCTTGGATCATGTCAGTACTCTCAACATCCGCCGATACTTTCGACACTGCTGGAGATATCTTGATGCTTACAGGTACTTTTCTTGCCTTTACCTTTTAAACAAGCTGTTTCTGAATCAATTATTTCACAGACTTGGTTTGAATATAAAGCAAGCTGCATATGCAGTCAAGAAATATCCATCGCACCGTCGGGTCCCTGCCTATATCGCACAGGACGAAGAGATAATCCGCCGTGCTTAGACTGTGTAGACATTTATTCATCCAGTAGACTTACTTCTTCAGTCCATTTGATTACTAGGAAACTGTTCCTCATGTTTGGAGTGCTTGCAGGCGTGTCATGGCAGAAGCGTGCGAGCCGCACAACTCTTATCGCGGAGCTGTTTCCCGATTAGGATATGCTTACGTCATGTGTCGTTTTTTCGATGGTCAAAAAACTCAATTTAGTCCCAGCAATTATTCCTGCACACCACACAGACAGTCACCCTATGCAAGTGTTTTAAGCATGGTTTTGGATCAACAAACATATTGTGCCCACAGTAGATACGGTTTCAAATTTGCCATCATTTTACACCCAATTGGGTAGTCGTGACCTGGTGAGGCGCACTGTATATCCCGCCCCATTCGATGTCTCTGACGCGCCGCACACGCCCAAACGACCTCATTAAGAAGGAAGATCCTCTTTGTGAGGAAAATGCCGAAGATTCCCACGTGAACACTGCCCGTAAACGCGCTCGTCAAGGTTCTGACACCAATATGACCGCACCCGACGCTGGTACCTAGTGTTTTCCGGGTCGGGCCGGGCCTGAAAGCCCGGGGCTTGGGCCGGGCTTGGGCCGGGGAGAACCTCAGGCCCGACCCGACTATCAGGCTTGAGGCCGGGTCGGGTCGGGCTTGGGCCCAGGCCCGGGGCTTAGCAATACATAATTATATATGTATAATAAATAGCAAATGAACTCGAAAATCTTCATCAATATCCCCATTGTCCTCGCCCTCGTCCGGCTCAAGTTTGCGAGGGAGAAATTTGAACTCCCTTGGTTACTAGAAAGCGCCGCCCGGGGCGGCACAGCCCTTGCCCTGACGGATGTACAGATGTTCACAAATTATTCGTATTCTCTCTGTATGCTTGCGATATTACCGAGTTAAATTTGAGCTTGCGAATCACAAGTTCGTCCAGCGTACTATCCGGTGTCGCCAATTTCCAATGACCGGTGGGTTTGATGAAATCGGATCTCGAAAACGCTGACATCAAGCTAGGTGTATACGCATTCACGGATTATAGATCACAGGGCCAAATGATACCATATGTCCTGGTCGACATTGTGTCCCCTCCAAGCGGAACATCAAGTCTTTTCAATTTATATGTCGCTCTTTCGTGGAGCTCTGGCCGCGAAAGCATCTGTTTATTGAGAGATTTCAATGACAAACTGTTCATGCAAGCCCATGATCCGAGGTTGTTGGAAGAGGACGATACATTGGAAAGCTTGAACAGTCAGACGCAACAATGGTGGAAAGAAATGCAGTAAATTTGAGCACAAGGATACATTTGTAACGATGTAGAGAGCAGATTTGTATCTATTAGTCGGTCAGCTGTGGTACACTGCTTGGATAGGTATACCATCTACGCACATAAATTGTCGGGACTCGGGGAGCTTTGTGCTGTCGTATATTTTGCGCAGTATGGTACAAGGTTTCTAGGTTTTGCAGTATTTCGAGGAGGAAAAAGAGCAAGAACATCGGTCTGCGAGAGAGTCCAGAGACTTCAGAAGAGATTGCGGAAAGCGCCCAAGATGAAGTGGAAGACTCGTTGTGGCTCACACGTGCACGCTCAGTGTCGTGTCATTGCAAATCATTATGACACGGGACGACATGCGGCAAAAATGCTCTGTAGCTTTGCGTCAGTAATGACGGGGCAAAAATATTATGGGGTTAGATAACGGAAGAGATAACGTAGATCGGAAGAAAAACGGGTGGGCGATTAGTGGGACCATTTTGAGGGTGGAGAGCCCTTGACAGGCAAGGGAATCACAGACTTATTGTGGTCAGTTTCGGAAGTAAATGATGGGCAAAAAAAAGAATTCTCACTGCCAAGACTTGTGAAGTTGTTCAGTAGGCTGATTGAAGTCTCCGTGCTGCCAGGAAATAAGTAAGAAACTTGAAGTGAGTTTCAAAATTCATCTTTATTTCTTGTTTAACTTGTTGAAAAAGCCCGGGCCTAGGCCCCGGGCTTCGGGCCTGAGCAAATGTCAGGCCCGACCCCAGGCCCAGTTGAAAACCGGGCCAGGCTTGGGCCGGGTCGGGCCCAAAAGCCCCAGGCTTGGGCCGGGCCCGGGCCTGAGCCCGAGCCCGGCAAATCACTACTGGTACCTCATCGGGGCGTGTTAAAGCGGAGGAGACAGGTGTGTCTTCACTGCCATGACATGTAGCGCCACGTCTCATACACTCATCTTTCCAGGCCTGTCGAACATTGGTGATGCCCCATCGCGCACCCACGGGGAATATGAAAACCTGCAGCGGCTCTTACACGAGTCGTACCTGGTGAGGGAGGCGATTATTGAGCAGAATCGGAGTTTGGTTGTGCAGCTCCGCACAACCCGCCGCGAGCTGCATAATCTACGCAGCTTCATGGAATTTGCCGGCAAAAAACTCAATGAACAAGCGACGCGACGTTTCCGCGGAATTGATTCAGATACTGCCTCAGAGGACGAGTTGGAAGATTCAAAATCTGAGGATGAGGCATAAATTTTATGTACATGTATCTATGACCAATGAATGTGTCTATTCGTCTGAGTTACCGCCATCGTCGGAATTTGAGGAGTCCGAATCAGGTTCATTATCACTTCCTTCTTCGTCGTGTGAATTCTTCGCATTCTCCTCCTCTTCCTCCTTCTCGTCGCTGTCGGGAACGACCGTTTTCTCGCCCTGCTCCACCGCATACCCTGGTTTCGCCAGTGGTGAGAACAGAAGACTTTTCATCGACGGCTTCTTCCACCCCGGGCGGCGGTGCTGCTGCTTGGCGAGATCGCGCTCGGCTTCCCATTGTGTCACCCGAATCGCCCAATCCCGCCGAATTTCTTTGTTGCGCTCCTTGCGCTGGTCATCCAGCACCTTCCACGACTTCAGAGCCTCACTCTTCTCCTCCCGAGTGGCCTTACGCTGCTTCAGTGCCTCGGCCTTCTCTGTTGCATCCTGCTCAAACTCTGTAACTCGCCGCACAAAGTCCCTCGTCGTCAACAGTCGTGGGAGCCCATCACCCACGAGGCGACCCTTCTTGTTGCCACGCCTCTTCTTCTGCTCTTGCACTGCCAGCTGGCCTCTAACCGCATCGACATATGCACCGTTCAGCACAAGCATCGACTGCATTGCAACCATCTGTCGTTTCTGGGTTACATTCCGCTCCTGAGCTTTCTTCAGTGCTGCTTGTAGCTCCCGTTCAAGCGCCGTCTTCGGCTCGGCTTCTAGGAGGAATACATCTCTGGCTTTCTCAGGCGAAATTTCAGTTGGTGGAATTCGGGGCGGCTCGGAAGTGGATTGAACTGGCGACGAACTGACCAAGAATGCGGAAGATGCCATGCGCAAACTGGTGATCGCGTGTCTGACTGGTGTCTCGAACGGGACGACAGCAGGTAGACGGCGACGGCGGGGAGGAGAAGGCTTCTCTCCCTCAGGAGTTGGGGAGTCAGGTGCGTTGTCCCCAGAATCAGAATCAGCGTCAAGCCTAGCTTTTTTGGCTCGCTCCCGTGCCCGGTATAGCATGTCGGTCATTACGCGGACCGGCGTGCTCGGTGCAATGGGAAGATGGCCTCGAACAGATGTTTCGAGGCTCGGCGCCATCATCTCCGCGGTTATAACATCGCGGTTGAAGGGCCATAGTCCCGTTTTACGAAAGGCGGCCTTGATGGTTTCCTTCGTGAGTGCGCGAATATGTGCCGCGCCGTATATGGCAAGGAAATCTTCCTTCGTCACTGGTTCCCCCCTTCTCCTGCTCATGCTTCTTCTTCTCCTCTGACCAGTATAGTTTCAGCGGCCCAAAAACAACCACATCTAACCCCTGGTAAATGTGGGTTGCGTGCGCGGGATAACAAAGAACGGGGATGCGGTGGGCCTGAGCGAAGTCCAAGAACGACTTGGAATAATGAGAAATATGGCCATCGACAGCGACAAGGCGAGTTCTTCCTCGTGCCTTATGCTTTGTTTGTTCGCGGAAATCCCTGATGTACTCGACATTTATCTCCCCATCGATCCAGCCTTTTTTTGAATAACCAAGCCTGAAGAAAAGGAAAGTAAGTCGGTTATTTTGCGCGTGAGAGAGCTGACACTTACGATGCTTCTGTAGGGTTCTCCTGGTCCCACCTGACATTGTACGCCTGCCCTTTGAATAGAGTTTCGGGACTTGACAGTTTTTGAACCAAAAAAAGGAATCCACCATGGTTGGGACTATCGGATTGTGCCATTCTCTGTGCTCCACTTTGGCTCAGTTGGTTATGATGTGTCCTGTGAAGTTTCCTTTCCTTGGTCCGGGTTCGAACCCCATGGCAAACACCTTGTTTAGTGCTCAACTGTTAAACTGCTGTTTAAACAAATCCACCATCAAACCAGATTATCCATTGAGACAGCAATTGA
Organism: Mycena olivaceomarginata; assembly: GCA_029378375.1. Lineage (NCBI taxonomy): Eukaryota > Fungi > Basidiomycota > Agaricomycetes > Agaricales > Mycenaceae > Mycena > Mycena olivaceomarginata. The sequence continues at coordinate 194,950 of JARKIC010000094.1, read as the reverse complement.
TTCATCAAACTTTATATGGTTACTGTAAAGTGCTTCACATTGGGGTAGCAAAATTATGCCCCCGCAAAAGGGAGCAATGGGGAGTCAATTTTAGTCAGATTCCCAATCGGAGTATTCCATCCCCTGGAGAACGCGTGGGAAGACACTGTCAAAAAATTAGGTTAATTGAGTATCAAGAATCGAGGTTGCAGCTGTCCTATGCGGAAACATGATGAAAATGGCAAAAAGTTTATTTTTTGATCCCATCAAAAATTGTAAGGGACCATCCCCTGCAGATCTGCAGTGCGAGTTGAACGCACCTACTCCTGAGAGATTCTGGTCAGAATTGACCTCGTAGCGAGTGTTCTAAGTAAAATATTGCAAAACAGAAAAAAAACGGCCCGCGCCTTATGTTCCGCAAATGGCTGTAATATCTGTCCTCAATCTCAGGTGATGTTGATCTGAAAAAAATATATGTGACATGTTTTCTTTTTGTTTCTATGGTTTTTTCTCAGCGATTGGAGCAACTTTGCTTTTTTTGCAACCTGAATTTGACCATTACGGCATAATTGATGGCTTCCATATATAGTAAGAAGCGGTGCCCCGCCGTCCGCCAGATGTCGGGCTAAGTGAAATGAAACCTTTCTGACTGCACATTTCACATCTGTTTTTGAATCTCATTGACAGAATGCGTTTAAAATTTTCTGGGATGCCTTCCAGGCCTCAAACAAGCAGTCAAAAACCAAAAATTTCTCCGCCGAGGGGGATTTGACCGACGATAGTGCTGACTTGGACAAGGAGAACCCTGAAAGTGTCATTGGTCGCGCCGTGTTCAAGGTGAGAACTAGTAACAGACATGATAACGTTAACTCGCTTACACTTGCAGTTGCGAAAAATTGTCCGCCACGTCCGATCTAGTCCCCAACGCCGCCAGAAATGGGAGGCCGAGGTCAAGGCTTGGGGTGCAGAGAAGACAGTGATCTTGATTCTCGATGTTAAAGCACGGTGGTCGTCAACCCATCAAATGCTACGTTCGTAATCAGACCAGCTATACTCGTGATTGAGCGTCTAATCAAAGCATAGGTCGTGCATTGGATTTCCGCAAGGCGATAATTAGCTATATTGGGGAAAATGACGATCTCAACCATTGTGCGCTGTCCCCTGCCGAGTGGGCTGCGTTGGGCAGGTCGCCGATTGGCTCGAGGCTTATCGCTACGCAACGACGAAAATGTCAGCGACCAAGCAGCCGATGCTTTCGACGACTCACGCTATGTTCCGGGGGCTTCAAGACCATCTCAAGACGATTCTGACGAAACTTCCTAAAACAGCACGGTGAGCCGAACAACCATGGCCGGAGTCAAAGGGAGACGCGACACCCCCCATCTTGAGCAGCTTAAACCACGGCCAAATTTTGTATATAGCAATAATATACGTAGCACAAATACAGTGTATCTCAACAGTAACAACGGCTGAAGCTGATTGAGCCGGCTTAAGCAGCTTAAGCTGTTTTAAATGACTCGAAATAAGCAAAGTGATAATGCGCGTGGGGCCGAGCTTTAAGCTCGGCTTGAGCATGGCTCAAGCCTGCCGAAGCATAAGTCAAAAGACAAAGAAGGGCCGCCCAGCGGATGCGGCGCTGACCCGTACCTCAATTTGAAATCCTGTTCATGCCACCTTGCCACTCAACGAGAAAGAAAATCACTCGGCGAAAATGCTGGCCACCCAGTGGGTGGCCGAGATGCCCGATGTACCACAGATCCACCTCGATATTTTTGGCGGTAGGGCGATCAAAAAGAGGGTTGTTGCAAGGCAGAGTGAGGCAGACTAGGCGAATCGAACAGGCCGTCCCCTGCACAATATCAAACTGTCGTCGGTCGTGGATGCGCAACAGCGGCATCGTGTCTCACTTTAACATTCTTGAACTTAGCTTCTGCTAGGCAACTCTGGCCTGTTGCGGGAATGCCGGAGTATGCAGGTACATCGTATAAATACTTCCGCTATGCTCCCGCCTCACCATTCTTCCCAATACGTAGAGCACAAGGAGTTCCACGGCATTCCTCCATCCTCTCTCTCGCAGCCTCGCGTTCTGCGCTCCCCCTTCCCAGCTAAGGAATCTTTATTGTCATTGCCTTCCCACTCATTTCTACCTGTGGGAGCACACGGTCTCTGATCAATGAGACAAAGAAATTTCCGAACTCGGGCCCTTGGCCTTGATCTCATTCCACCCGGTGGTTTCTCGTTTGCTCTCCATCATCCACCTAAAAGTCTCCCTACGACTCACCAGCATCGTCGACTCGCTACGCCTGCGTCAACTCGACCGACTCTCCTTAAAACTTGTGTGTCTTCATGACTATTTTTTTCTGGATTGCCATTATCCTTGGCGAGGGCGGAATCACTTAGTAGCGAAAATGCTTCGGACTCGGACTCGCTCTTGGCTATTATTGCTACAGATCCTTCCCTACGTCAGCGTTCCTCAGCGTCCCAAAGTGCAGCCGGATGTCCTTGGTACACGCCTGCATTATTGTTAGTAGTAGTTACCGACAGACATAACTGGAATTCTCGATCCAGACTTCGCAATTCTTTTTCCGCATCATTAAAACAAGTTTGGCCAGATAAAAATGGGCCGTCTGTAGAGTATGACCTTGGATGCACTCGAATGGACTGTCCCCTCACTCTGCCTTCGCAAAATCTGGAAACGCCGAGTCGCCGACCCTCGCTCTGGCCGCCGACCTCACTCCCTCTCAAATCAAGATCTTGTCCAGGGAAATCCTCTCAGACATCTGCACTGATTCTGGGCAAAACGTGCTGTTGTACAATATTTTTTTGAATTTTTCAATTCTGGGCTCATTTTCTCTTGATACTCTTTGCACACAAGTTTGGCGAGGCCGAAAAAATCATCACGTTTCGATCAACGCAGTTTCGTTCACGGGGATTGCCGTAGCTCCGCTGAATTACGCGTAGACAAGGATATAAAACGTTGCTGGGATCCCTTCTTTCAATTTTCGATCCTGCGCTGACTTCAGCTCCATCCAGGGTAGGATTCCAGCCTGAGTGCAAATCTTAGCCTACCGAAATTTTTAGTGACGAAAGTATTGTGCATGTCCTATCCTAGAAAATTCACCACTTATATCTATTATCCCGCTAGGTACTCGATCCAAAACGGCGGTGTTTTCCGACCTACACATTTCTCCGTTAACTTCTCTTCTACCCCCTCACTTTGAGCTGGCACTAACGCAGCTTTCATTCTGAGTAGATCTATCCGAGACTACAATTCCCATCCCGTTAATCTCAGCATATGGAAGGAGGCGCCTACCCAGACACTGAGGCAGAGTCAAGACAGAAAATTTCGAGTCCGCAAGAACGTGATTAGGGGTTGTTTTCCGTCCTCTCTTCCCAGACTCTCAGGTCCAAATGCGTCAATCTACGCCGAATTAACCATAGATTGATAAATTGACCACAGAAATGCGAAAAGTTTGAGACAGAAACTCTCAAAACCAAATTTCCGGTTACTTTTGGTCACAGCGAGTATTGGCTATATTTTCAGGGTAAGAACTAAGCTTGTAGTAGCCGTTCTGGTGAAAACGTCAAAATTCGATGAAAAATCACCCACGCCTTAAGTTCCGCCCTTAGCTGTAAATCCCATGATAAATCAGCCTTAGGGCTTTTGAACCGCCACTATACCTGTGTGATGTAAGTCATTGCTGGCGCTCGACTTTCATCGCAGACCCAGACAAAAGTATCAGCGAATCAAAAATAGCCAGACAACTGACGGAAATACAATTTCTCGTGGCTCTCGATCACATCTGGCCAGCCAGCAATTCTGCCCGGGTTATCCCGTAAGAGCGTTGAAATCCAACGTATTCCATGAGCAGAACCTATGGCAGCATCCATTAGCCCGAAGCCGAGCGGCAACCCATTAACAATGTTGATCTCTTCCAAACAACGGGACCAACATATATTCCCGAGAGCCGGGGCGGGGCGGGAATGACTGTCCGAAAATGTATATAAGGGCTTGGTTTTGCAGGACAATTTAGCATCTCGCTGCTTCATGTCTGTGCCATTCAGTGTAAGCACAGCATGTCCATTGGCACAAGATGTACAAAAGGCCAACACCTCCCACTTTTCACCCAGCTCTCCACCCTCATCGTCGAAAGCAGAAGTGGGTCGAAAGAGAGTGGGAAGCATGGCTCCAAATGCACCATCATTTTCTGTTTAATTTCAGTGGACCCCATCACCAGACCTTAGCATCCCTTCCCACTCTCCACCCAGCTGTCCACCCTTGTGGTTGAAAGTGGGAGTCTGGGTTGAAAGAGAGAGTGGGAAGCATGGCTCCAACTGCACCATGATTTCGGATTTGTAAGTCAACACCTCCTCATGCAGTACAGTGCTAATTTTAGTGGAATTTCAGTGGACCCCATCGCCCGACCTTAGCATCCCTTCCTACTCTCCACCTGGCTCTCCACCCTTGTGGTCAAAAGCGGGAGTCTGGGTCGAAAGAGAGAGTGGGAATCATGGCTCCCACTGCACCGTCATTTTAGAGTTGTACGTCAACACCTCCTCGTGCGGTACAGTGCTAATGTCTGTTTAATTTCAGTGCACCCCATCGCCCGACCTTAGCATCCTTTCCCACTCTCCACCCGACTCTCCACCCTTGTGGTTGAAAGCGGGAGTCAGAGAGAGTGGGAAGCATGGCTCCCACTGCACCGTCATTTCGGATTTGTAAGTCAACACCTCGTGCGGTACAGTTTGGAGTAAAATTGGATTCCGGGGGTAGGGAGGTTTTTCGGAGGCCTCTGCACCCACCCGACGCGTGATACGCGGCTCCGCCGCCTCAAAAACAATTTATAATGGCACCGCCATATCTTCTATCCATAGGTCAATTGACCTTGTCCCTCCGTTTCATCGGCATGTCTTGATTCGGTGCTATTGAGTTAGCGGAGGCCGGATCCGAGACAATATATATGTCGTTGGAAATTTCCTTGTGCTGCCCACGGCTTCGCCTTTACCACCCAGCACAAGGTAAGCGCTCCGCGCTTCTGCGTTTAGCAGCGCCTCTCATCATTTCCTTCCTCTCCAGGTTTTTGCTGTTCATTCTCGGCTTCGCCGCAGTGAATTTACGAAGCAAAATCTGGACTGAGTGAGCGGCGTCGCCGTCATTTACGAGAGCGTAGCGAAAACTAATAATGCACCAGGCTTTCTTGCTTGTGCTCTCGCGTCACTACAGCTCTCTAGTTCGCCATCTAAAAATCATTCAAATGAGTGATGCTGGAGAACATGCTGCGAACGATGCAGAGACTATTCGTATCCGTACCGCCACTTGTCAGAAGTTGGTTGACCAGTGTGCCAACAACGAGATCAGCAGTGGAGAATTCCTACAACGCCTTCGGGAGGCGGGGGCTTCCGCTGCTGAAGCAGAAGACTACAGAGTTGAAACCCGGATCTGAAAAAAAAAATAACATCCCCCCATCTCTCAATTGTAACATGAACAACCATACTTGAAACTGGATTTACGTGATTCTATTACCTCGTAGTGTATGCCCAAATATTTTCAGAATTTTTGGGTCCGTGGTTGCCGAGCATGAGGTCATCGCTTTTTTGCACCTGTTTTGGTGGAGGACCTGGATCCGAAAAATCAGGTGCCATATACGTGCCAGCTGCATCCCTACCATCAAGTGCACTGCTGAGGAAGTAGATGCGGCACTTGACCTCCCCCTATAATCAGTCTGAGAGATGAACTAGACCCTTTTAACAACAAATTCTCCGCTCACGACTTGTGGCACAGCCACAGATTTCCGGTTTTGGTATGTTTTCAATTTCTCGTGCTACCTGACGAAAGGAGTGGGGATTTTTGCGCACATAGGGTTGTTGATGCCCTGGGTAAGATGAATACCACAAAAGACTCAGGTCGATTGCATCAAATCTGGGCCTATAATTCGACATTTTTCGGATCCGGGTTTCAACTCTGTATGTCTCCCAGGTCCAGAGTCGTCTCTCGGCGGCAACCAGAGTCCTCCTCGATTCCCTCAGGACGAACACGGAAGTCGTGAACCTACTCCCGAAGGACTTTCATCTGAGGAAGCAGATAAATTCCGCTCCGACCGAGCAGCCCTTCTGGCACAAAACAAAAGGCGGCGCGAAGATGAAGAAAGGAGAGCCCTTGAAGACATCGAGTGGAGTGTTCTGCAGGCCAAGCTTCACTCCCTCCTGCCTGCACGGCATCAGCCGACTCGTTCTACATTCACCTCGGCTGACCTGGAACGCATCCTCGGTATTCAGTTGCCTACGTCGTCATCGTCTACCTCTCTTTCGGCAGCCCTGTTGTCAGTTGCGCCCCACATGGTGCAGTTGTCTGCCGGGGTCACTGCCGATCCTCATATCAAAGAGACCTGGAAGCTCCGACGTGCATTTGCAGCCGACAAATCCCTCGACCTCGTCATCGACCTCATGCAGCTCCAAGCTCTCGTTGATCCACTTCCCCGAACCATTTGGAGGAGCATCGTTCAGGACCAGTACGTCAACTTCGAAAAGATCAATGCTGCGTTCGAGGTCGGGTACGATCATCAGAACGAGCCCAAGGACTTTGCCGGCGAATATGCGCTTGTTAAAAAGGAGCAAGCGTTGGCGAAGCGGGCTGTCAAGACCGTGACAGAGTGGGTTCGCGCCTTCGCGGCATGGCGAATAGGAGTCTGTCTCCTTTACCCGCATCGCGCTGCGGAGCTGTCAGGCTACCTTAAGGTCGTCACAGATCTTTTCCGCGCCGTGCCGCAAGACCCCTCGGTTGCCATCCGATTCGACACTGAGGCCAGGGACAAATATGCGAAGAGCCCATACCATCTGGACAACCGCGATGAGCATAATCATACGATGCTATCGCAATTGTTCAACCGTCCGGCCGCTCCGAGCAATTCATCGAAGCGTTCTTCTTCTGCTGGGAATCAGAGCACTAGTTCGTCTAAACGTGCTGCTATCCCATGTCAGAACTGGAATCTCGGCTTCTGTGATGCGCCGTGCAACAACCGTCGTTTGCATGGGACCTGCAGTGAATGTGGGAAGCCTCACCGAGCCAAAGACAACGAAAAGTGCCTCTCTACCATCCAAGCTCGACGCCGAAAGGATTCTAACGGGCCAGACAGCGCTTCAGGCGTCCCTAGGTCCTAGGACTTTCCCGTCGTATAGCGCTAAGAGGACAGCGCGAGAAGCGTTTCCCGAATCCGATATCCATATGCCAAAATTCCGTCGTGGTTTCCTTTGGTCCTCTTCTCCACAGAATCATATATCTCCTGCCGCCCTGTATACTGAAACTGCCCCTCCACTACCTTCACCACCGGCTCACTTACTCAACGACCCAGTCGTGCAAGCCTCGCTTCGCGCGATGAAGGATCACATCAAAGTCGAAACCCCTTTCAACGTCGAGCGTTTCGAAAATCTCCTCGTAGATCATCCCAACCAGCTCTTCGTGCGCTCAGTGATGACCGGGTTGCGGGAGGGTTTTTGGCCTTTCCACGACGGCGAGTACAAAGTCGAGCTTCAGGTCAAGGGCGAGAACTTCGCGACTGACCCGGCCGATCTCGCCGCTATCCGAGCCTACCGTGACAAAGAAATTAGTTCATCCCACTGGTCCGGAGCTCTGCCCGACACTGAACTCCTGCCGGGCATGAGGAAATCTCCCATGTTCGTCGTTTGGCAGAAAGAGAAGCCACGAGTCATCACTGACCACAAATCATCGGGTCTCAATGACGGCATACCCAAAGCTGAAGGACATGTCCGTTACGACGACATGCACGACTTCGGCCAGGCATTGCATGACGCCCGTGTCGCTCATCCCAGCCGCAAAATTGTCTCATTCAAGTCTGACGTCCAAGGCACGTTTCTGAATCTCCCGGCCCATCCGCTTTGGCAGCTGCATCAAGTTGTCGAAGTCGACACTGTCTTGCACATCGTGCGTCGTTTGGTATTCGGCAACCGGGTCTCTCCGCGGTGCTGGTGCGCGGTGTCTGGGCTTCTTTGCTGGATCGCCATTCGAAAATTCGACATAATCAGCTTATTCGTCTACATGGATGATTTCTTCGGGTGGGATTTCCTCGACAATCTCGTCTTTTACCACAGCCTGCTTCGGCCACGCTGCCAGGTCCTTCTCCTCATATTATGGGAATTCGTTGGATGCCCCTTCGAGGACAGAGAACAGGAGCACGGTGTCACCCTGAAAATAATTGGCTTCTGGGTCGACGCCGCTCTCGGGAGTATTTCACTCTCTCCTGAATCTGTCACCGATATCATTGCAAAAGTTGGCACCTTCCTTACAGCCCCGGGTCGTCAGCGTCCGTTAGGGGATTGGCAGAAGCTCGGCGGCCTCCTCAATTGGATGCTTAACGTGCTCCCATGGGCGCGGCCTGCCCTCACCGAGCTGTACCGCAAAATGCAGGGCAAAGTTCATGCCAACGCGGAAATCTTCCTAAATAAGGAAGTTATCCAGGACTTGACCTGGTTGTCGTCGGTCATACGCGATTCTATTGGTGTCCGCTTCGTCGACGCGACCACTTGGCACGACAGTGAAGCCGATATGATAATGTGGACAGATGCGAGTCTCCGCACAGGGCTGTCCTTTGTCTATTCAAATTATGGCTTTGCTTACCAGTTGAAGGAGTGTCCGACACCGTTAAAATCGACATTTTCTTCCTGGAGCTCGTCGCAATCCTTTGCGCTGTCCACCACGCCGCAACGTTACCAAATCCTCGGCGGCGATTACTCATATGGTCGGACAGCTTTGATTCTGTATCTGTACTCGCGTCCCTCGCCGCTCGCGAATCTATCCACAACGGAGTGGTCCTGGCCATCGCCCAGATCATTCTGACGTCGGGCATCGACTTGCGTGTCCACCACATCGCTGGAAAGAAGAACATCCGAGCTGATCTTCTTTCCCGCTTCCTGCTCGAAGATTTTCGGCGGGAGTTTCCTTCGGTCCGCGTCCGCCTTTTCACTCCCCCATGGGATCTGCTGCCGGCGCGCTGGAGGGAGTGCTTTTGAGCGCGCTGGGTGGGCCGCCTGCTCCGCGGAAGGCCCCGCCCACAGATGGATCTCGCTGATTTAGATCAGCGGACACTCCATCTGCAAGTTACGTCCATCGAGCTGTCCACTGCCAAAGGTTACGCCATTGGTGCGAGAGATTATATCTCGTTTTGCATGAAATACTCACTTCCTCTCGACCCTACGCCCCAAACCCTGTCCCGGTATATCGCTTACACATCACAATTCATCGCATCCGGTCCCAAATACCTTTCGGGAGCACGCCACTTCCTCAAGGATCTTTATCCTGAGTGGGACGAAGTCTGCGGGGATCCCTTGGTTCAAGCGACCATCCGCGGCTCGAAGAAAGCTCGAGCCGACCCCGTCCGTCGAAAGCTTCCATTGCGCCCTTCACTCTTCAGTTCGCCGTCTGCAGCGGGTCATACGACGACTTCTTATTTGCAGTACTACTCTCCTGCTGTTTTTACAGATGCCATCGTTCAGGGGAGCTCGTCATCAAGAACGACAAATCCTTGTTTGACTGGCGAAAGATCATCAAGCGCGCGTCGTTGGTCTTCGTCGGCAAGCGAGCTCAATACCACCTCCCATACCACAAGGGTGATCCGTTCTATCGTGGTATGGACATCCTCTTCGCAGAGCAAGAAATTGCGGACCCCGTTTCCCTACCCACCAATACGTCGCCAAACGAGACTCTCGCCACGGCGCACGCGCTGCTCTTTTCTTACGAGAAGATGGTTCTTTCCCCACGCGGTCGTGGTTCGACAAGAAATTTTTCGCGCTCTTGTCGCTAGACTATGGCGGCCACTCTCCTCGCGCCGGGGCTGCGACGTTTTACGCCAGTCTCGGTCTGAGTGAGAGCGTGATTCAGGCCATCGGCCGTTGGTCTTCCGCAGCGTGGAAGATTTATATCCGCGACAATCCCACCATTCGGGCGGAACAGCAGCTTGCCGCGCTGAGGCTTCGCCTCCTCTAAGCTCTAGAGCTCGTCGCATTCATCATCTTTGACCACCACCTCCCCTCAACAACATTTACAGCTCATTATAGCCTATCTCTCCGAGCCCAATTCATGCGGGGCCCGCTTCGGCGGGCTTGCGTTCGTTGCTACTTCCCTGAAGCGTTCGGAACGCGGCAGAGGTCCGATAGGAATGTCACCAGCTACACTGGAAATAAAAGTGCATTTAAATATGGTCATGCAACGGCGGCCCTATTATTTGAAAACCTGACTGCACCGCCTTGTGCCATGCGAAGACCATCCAAGTCTTGCATACATTGCTGTTTCTTCGGCTGCTTTCTTAGCCAAAGAATGGGCCATAGTGTCAATAAGGGCCTGTGTAATATATATCAGCCATCTAAGAAAGTGTTCTAAAATTCGCAAAATTGCACCTCAAGATCATGTAGTCTTGAATCCAAGGAAAATGTGTTCACTCCATGGGAATTGAACAATGTAAAGCTGATCCATAGTACGCTCAGTTGAAGTTCCATCTCATCAACAGCTTTGACAAGCTCAATCAACGTGCACATTCTGGGACGTAACGGAAGTGGGACAACATTGTGCCAACGGCTAATGTAAATACACATTGGTGTCCATCGGGTTGAAGGACCCTGATAAACGATATTAGATCAAGGTAAGGCTTCGTAAAAATGTATTTACCGAATTGTCAATGATGCAGTACCCAATATACGGGAGCGAATCCTGAAGTTCAGGGTATTCAAGGATGTGAAGGGGCGCAACGGCCATTGAGAAAGACTTGGGTGCTGGGAAGTGGCTGCCGCTCTCTCTCTTAAGCCTGAACATCCGCTGCCCACGAAATGTCACCTCAGCCTTGTACATGTAGCCTGGCACCAATCCCTAATTGTCCTCAGTCCCCTCCATCGACACCATTGAATCAACAGTCGCAGACTCCTGGCCGTGTTGTTGCAAACCGATTAGCAGTGCAATTTACACAGCAGACAGCCATGGCCAGCCCTGGTCCACATTGGCGTAATATCCAGTTCGAATCGGCGGGGGACTCTGATTCTGATTCAGATGACCATCCGGTTCGTCAAGTTCGCCCGTAGCACTCGTAGTGCAGTACCAATGGCATACGGGCCGGTTGTTACTCTGAATTCCGATGATGAAGAACTCAATGAAACCCCTCCCGCACCTCGGCTATCACGGCGTGGGCGCAGGACTGGGTCTGTAGCACCTACTCTTCAGCCACGCAGCACTCATTCGAACCAAACTGTGATACATTCTGCTGACAAGTGGCACGGGTACAAGCGGGACACCGATGGCTATGTTTGTCCAGAGCCGCAAACTCTAGGACAGAAAAAATCCGCGGATTGTAAATATGTCTTTGGCATCCACACTCTCGACAGCAGCCAAAAGTGTCGGATCTGCAGGTGAATATCATTATTTCATAACTAAAAATTAGACTGATAATTGGCCAGGCAAATCTACTCGCTGCGTCCAGCCTTACCACATGCCGTCAGCATCTCCAATCTCATGCTCCTCAATATCTTGTAGCTATTGAAAAATATGGCTGGGAGAATAAACTTCCGGCAGAGCGCAACAAAGAACTAGCAAAACAGTGTGCACAGGAGTTGCAGCGCCTCCCCTTCTCAGTTCAAAACCTTACAGATCAGCTGGTCAAGGTCATCATATCAAACGATCTTGTTTGTCGATATATTTCTCTCTGTTGGCCTGTGCTGGCTCTGCTTTCTTCCAAGTCAATCAACTTGATTGAAAATCGTGAGTTTCTGAATCTCCTCCTTCTTTTGCGGGAGACCATGACAGACAACGACATTATCCGTCGAAAAAAGCTCCGGAATCTCATCATAGATGCCTGGATTTTCTCTTATACTGAACTCAAAGCCGAGTTGGGCGTAAGTAGCTTTATTTATAAGTTCAATACCACTCTAACAAAGGTTTCCAGAGCGCTATTGTCTTGATCAGCTTTACAGGTGATATCTGGAGCAGCCAGGGATTACATCCATACCTTGCCCTGACAGCTCACTGGCTGAGCCGCAAGGGGGAGTGATCAAGTTGTCCTATGCCAAGCCTTACTGGCATTTCGACGCATCTGGGGTGCGCATAGTGGCCAACGGCTCACACGAATTGTGTTCAATATCCTCAGCTCGCTGGGATTGAGCGTAAGGTAGGTGAAACCATATTTCATACATGCCCTGCTCACCTACTTCTAGGTTGGGCACTTCACTCTGGACAATGCATCAAACAATGGATTGTTAATGGCCCACCTTGCCATACTTTTGAACAGCATTGGCGTCCAGTTTGACGCTAAGAAGAACTATATCCACTGCTTTGCCCACATCATCAATTTATGCTCCCAGGCTGTGATACGCCAGATGGAGAGGGACAACGACGATGACACCCACTCTGATACAGATACAGAGAATGGTACAGAGACTGGTACAGACGACGATACTGCTGCAGTCAATTTTCGGCAGACACGAACTACACGCAAGGCTGGTCCTATTCGTCAGGCCTGTAGAACTGTGGCCTTTATTCTAACTTGCATAATACAACATTCAAACTAATAAACTGGCCATACAGCCTGTGCAGCAATTTTTTACTGCAAACCGTCCGTTCATTTGAAATGGATCAAGCAGAATTGGTCCTCTCCAGATCAAGCGATGGCAAGGAAAATCATTTATGAGAAGGTTTTCAACTTCATCTGAGCCCTTGAAATAAGTACTGAAAATTTCAAAGCTTGAAGCTTATGAAGCCGCAGCCATCAGCGAGAATGCTTAGCTCTCCTGTGGGATCTGGATCAGATTCTGGCAGTGGTGCACCATCTCGTTCTCGAACAGTACACACAGGAATACCGAATCTGGCACAGCGCCTTCGTCATTCCCAACAGTCTTTCGATTTTTCGACAGGAAGAACTGGTGGGAACCAGTCAATTGAAGGAAAGGTGAGGCACTACGAGCATAGTGTGATCCCTCCCAGGAGCTCGACTGATATATTTGGCTATTGGATTGTGAGTGCTTGTTTAAGCTCATATACAATCTAACAACAACCACTGAACCTCTTATTCGGTAGAATCATGGGAAAACAATGTGGCCCAGAATATATCGCCTCTTCACCGACTATGCCGCAATCCAGGCAACTTCTGTGCCTTCTGAAAGAGTGTTTTCATCTGCAGCTGAGACTGATACGAAACGACGGATCCGTATTAGTCCTATGCTAATGGAGGCTCTTCAGATGTTGAAGTTTCATTTCAAAAATCAAGGTTGAACTTCATGTCTGAATGGCAGTCTGTCATTGTTGCCGATGACGAAGAGGACTGGCTGCGGGTTATAGCATCCACAGGTGATGATGAGCACAAAAAAGTTATTAGGAGGAGATTTCAGACAGCTGCCACTTCGCAGAGATTCCAGACCTTGAAATGCCGGAGGACAATGGGGATTGAGTTTGATCTCGTGTTGCCGTAAATAATTAAGGACAGTTTTGGGTTGTTTTTATGTATCTAGGTGATATTGTGTACTGGTCTGAGTATTTATCAAAAAAAGTGTTGACTTCATCGACTTGAGTCGACTCAAGTCGACTTCAAGTGACTTCAGCGGTTCCAAGTCGAGTCGAGTCGAGTCAAACCTGGATTTAAGTCGACTTCCCGAGTCGTGACTCGACTTATCGAGTCGTGGCAACATTAGATCGGAGTTTCCCGATTAAGTAAGTGGCGGCTATCCACGATGACTGATCAAATCCACGTGTCTTCCTTATCTATTTCCATCACCACCATGTCTGCTACTCCTACTCAAGCAGAACAGGAAGCCCTGGTGCAATCTGTCCTCGAACTCATTGCAAAGACCCCAAATCAGGTTCTCTCAGCTGAGGAGTTTACTCAGCTCGAGGATTTCATGAACTCGCTTGAGGAGCACAAACTTGTTCCAAAACAGCAGATCAAGAACATCTTGCAAAAGGCCAAGACGGCCCCCAAGTAGGGAAAGCGGTAAGGGTGGGAGAAAAAGAAATCTAGTCTATCGAGCTGTGTGAGTGTAGGTAGAAGATGAGGACGAGAATCTACAGAGATGAAAGAGCATATATATACATATGCGGGACAACGGAAGCCGATAGGGTGTCTCGCCTGCATAGACCGTGTTTGTCGCGTCAAACACTTCTTCTATGCCTTGCTCATGTTCGGAGAGAGTGAGAGAGTGTTTGGGCACAAAAACATTTTGTTCATTTGAATGGTCCCGTCTCACACTGTTTGCCCAATAGCTTGCCAACGGCTGCACCAATTGCCATGATCCTATAGGCATTTCGACTCAGAATTGCTGTGGCTATCCAATGCACCAGGAACCGTAATTTTCTGTTCAGGCAAGGGCAAGCTGTGCATTTAAAAAGTACAATTTTGCGTTCATTTCAACGGTCCCATCTCACACCGCATAGCCCTGCATTTGGAACTTCTGCAGCAGCATCACCGCCTGCTCGTGCGTCATGCCCTCCAGCATCGCCGGCGTAATCGCATTCCCGCCGCGGCTGTGGCTGTTGCTGTTGCCGCTCGACGCCCCGGCCTGCTGCTGCAGGATGACGGGTGCTTGCACCACGGCGTGCGGCTGAGCCTGCGCCATTGCAGCGGCCTGCGCAGCCTGAGCAGCAGCCTGCGCCACTTTATCTATCAAACGCACTCGTCAGCGCCCACGCTTCACACTCTCATACCAGCCGTCACGTCGCACTCACACTGACTCCGCCCCCAACTCAGCCGAATCTGACGCCTGGCATTCGCGTTTCGAGGTTTCTTGCCAGATGTTAAATGGAAGTTGCGGATCATTGGCCCCAGATTTTCCAAAGCACATTTTGTCACTCTCTTCGGGGCGGTTTTCGCCTTGCCCCTCCTGCAGTGTTTTTATTCTAAGATCGCCGCGGACGCTTCTGGCATAAATAGCCGCCTTTATTGTGACAAACCATCCTTGTTCATTCACCGCCATCATCCCGGGCCGTAAAATGGAGAAGAAGTTGAGAAGGCACTGGAACTGGACCCCTGGAAACAGACAGCCATGGGAACTGCACTTTACGATTGGCTGAGATGCAGTGATTGTCAAAGGGCAGTTCATAGTCGACAATCGCATGTGTGTCCTTTGCGCATCAATAGTTCTCCAACGTACAGCAACATTCCAAACTACGCCGAATTTCCTAGACCGGCAATTGACGTGGAAAAAATCACGGCCGATATCCCGGACGACAGGATGGATCCAACGTCAAGGGGCTTTCTAATTACATTCCTATCGTAAAACTCGAATGGTCGTTGTCTGCCCGGCGAGGACCCCGGATAATAGGCGAAAAGGCCTGATTTCAAAGCGAAAATTCGTCAGGACTCATTTCGGCGATTTTGTCAGGATTGCACCAGTCCTACGACCCAAAATGGGCCGAAAATGTCAGGATTTCGTCGGCGATCAAAATATTCGACTCCAACCGCGTCTTGCCGAAAATTTTCTCCCGCTAGAGCTGTTTTGTCAAGGACCCCGTTACATCTTGTGGGGCAAGTGTTGGATGAATTTGACTCGCCGGAAAAACAGAACGCTCCTCAGTCCGTTGAACTGGTTCAACAAAGCAGTATGTCGATTACTTACTTCGCCCCTAAACAATAAATAAACTACGAACCCTCAGAAATACACTAATTTCGTATGAATTAGCCTAGTATAGCTACTAGGTTTCATGTCAATCCATTAAGAACTGATTGAGTTATGGGGAATTCTTTGGAAACATCCCAAAACAGGGATTTTCTCATCTGCGCCTTTGGTACTGCCATCTGCTCGCGCAATTTCAGACGCCTTCTCATTAGCGCGCTGCTTTTGCTTCCGAGCTCTAGCAAGATCTTTGGCGTGCTCTTGTTTCGCGCGCTGCACAACATCGGAAGCCTGTCCGAAACCATGGCCCTGCGTGAATGTGTCGTTGCGTCCCTCCAGCCACAAGTCTTTTTGTCAGGGAAGAAAGAGGTAAGGTATATTCACCCAGCACCTGCAGTTTATATACATACACGTAACTATGTGAACAGGAATATGAAATATAAAGTATGTTTGATAGTCAATGAGACGAGGGGATGTGAAATATAATATGAGAAATATGTATGTATGGCGATGAAACAATAGGATGGAAACGGGGTAGGTATAGTACTGCGAGGCTTCGGACGCCATCCGACAACAAGTCTCTGGTGTGTTTCTTGTCCGCTTCGGTGGCGAGTTTGTTGAAAAACTTAAAGAGTCCCCCCTTTTGTTCCTCTAGACCGCTTCAAATGGTTGAGGTGACTGCTTGTTTCGGTCTTTGCTTCTCCGGACTGGCAGGCGGCGCAGAAAGGATGCGCTTTAGATTCCTTCCGCTGGGCCAAGATCGAGTAAGAGGTGCGACATCCAAGAGTTCGAGTGGCTGCTGCTACTCCTCAATGACAGGCCTCGTGGGGCTGTGTGGCTATTTGGACATGGTTCAACCATACTCTGCGGAGACTGCGGCCGGGAGGACGACGGGGATGATGTACCGGGCGGGGGATCGAAGCCGTCGAGGGTCTTTGGACGTCTCCTACAACAATTTTTACGCACGATGAGCAGCCCATTGACCTGTTTTTTTTCCATCGCCATTGCCCACCTGTATGAAAGGAGGACCCCAACATCAAGCAGCCGTATTCCTTCCTTCTATTCATCTTCTTGTTAACCCTGTTCATCATGACAAATCTCGGCCTTGGATGCGCTCAAAATCCGATAGCGAGCTGCGGGACGCCAAGCATATCGACGCCCTCATTGCGGAAGATTGTGGCTATGACACGGACTCGGAGGCGACAATTCAGATGGAGAATGATTATTTTATAGAACATGCTTTGTGACGTCGATTATTATTTCCGCGCGATCTGAATAGCTTTAAATGTTCGCAGTCATCTTGTGTTGGGCGCATAAATCATAAATTGGAGGTCACGAGCAAACCACGTCAGCAGAAATGACTAAAAAAAAAAGTCACGTTCCTTTTTGGACATTTTTGGTACTCAAGCACAAAAGGAAGTAAGATATACAGTACATACCTGCAGACCGTTCTCTTCAGACTGAAGAGATCGTCTGCAGGTTCAACATATATATACATCTCCGGCCCTTGCCATTTCCCGCATCCTGATAAGTTTGGTGCCCAGACCTCCCGAAAACTGGATCCGAGATCTAAACTACAACACAGAGTGGTGCAAGTGTTGGGGTGGTGCTTGACTGTTTATATAGAAAACCGGGCCCGAACCTCGGCCCCGATGTGGCAGGGTCGGACGGCCGGGTGGTGGAATTCCTTCGACAACGACTGTTTCCTTTTACTTTACCATGCCCCTATTTCACATTACCACATTTGTTTGTAACGTAAATAGTGCCACATCATCGAAATTCACGCTCCTACCACCATATCCGCGGCCAGTGCAGGGCTCTCGCCCAGAGGTACCACCGAGGGACCTCGCCCCCTACTCTTGTAACGTCGCCAGTGGGCTTCCTAGCCACCTAAACCTCTCGAAACTAGCTTTACAACATCACACTCTTCTCACGGCATTTTTGCACTATCATACTCTGCTTTTCCGCCACTTTCGTACTCTACGGCTCGGGACCAAAGTCCTCATATTATTCTTATCATTCGCTCGACTGCTACCTGGATCACCGACCCAAATACGAACCTACAGGCCAGGCGCATAACCCTGCAACACCGAAAGACCAGACAAACAGCTGGTCCGTGTGGCAGAAACCCCCGAACCGGACCCGATGTCGGGTGAAGTGGTGAGGTTCGCCGAGCCGAGCCTATGTGATTCAAAATGCCATTCTGGGGCATGGGGTTCGAAATGCGAATATCTTGCAGGATTGATTCAAACCTTAAATATGTCTAGTGCTTCCTTATCCCTCCTACTCCTGCTCTCGGTTGAATTAAACCATTTGATAGTGAGGCACAGGGTTCAAATGGCATTACAAAGCATGTGATTCAAAATGGCATTTCGGGGCATGTGGTTCAAAATGCGAATTAAATCATTCAATAGTGTTCAAAATGGCATTATGAAGCATGTGATTCAAAATGCCATTTCGGGGCATGTGGTTCAAAATGCACTCGAGACAAACCGCCTCCGCCCCTGACCCTTTTTGGGAAGGGCACCCCCCCCTGCCGACGGCTTCCCAGAGGAGCTCCAAACCTGAAGCTGAGCTGAGGCGCGCACCAAACAAGTGCCCAGTCCGCTGTTTTTCGCCGCATCCACGAGCGCCCACACCCGCCCACCCTCGCCACCACCTCTCGCAAGCTCCCCGCCGCCGGCCTTGAATAAGCAGCGCCTCGCCGCCGCCGCGAGAGCATCGCCTTTCCAGCGCCCGCGAGAGGGAGCTCCCGCACGAACGCCTCGCCAGACAGCAAGAAGCCGCCACGTGTCTCGCTGCGCTGACGCCGCTGCCCCCGTCGCCAATGTTCTCACAGGAAGCGCGACGAGGCACCTGCCCTCTCCCTCGTCCTTGGGACCTCGCTGCTGCCGTCGGTGACCGCAGCAGACACCCGCCGTGTCTCGCTCGTCTCTTGGGTGTGTCGCCAGCCGCACACATGACATCGACGACACCGCCCTCGACGGCGCCTCCGACGGCCCGCCCCACACGCCGGGCCGCCACACGGCCTAAATGACACAAGTATACCTCAGCGCCAGAGGACGGCGCTGAGGTACATGCCACTCATCGTGCTCCTGCGAATGGGGCACAATCAAGGCACAATTTCTCTTTTACATCCCGCCCGAGTACAAGTTTACATTCATCCTATAGCCTTGACCCTAAACTCAACACACACAAAAGCGACTCCTCAAAGCCCCAATATCCTTAAACCAGCGGTGTTGCAACGCCTGCTTGGCTGTGAATCGCGAACTTGGGTTGGGATGACAGAGCGTGGAGACAAGACTGCAGGCTTTTTTTTCATTATGAACCCCCGGAATTTTGCGGTGCATACCAGATGTTAGATATCTCCACTTGTGAGAATCCTTCAAACACGCAACAATTTTGTTCTTGGTCGCCTCAAAATAAATACAGTGAAACGGGTGGAAACCTCTAACAAAGGGGTTAGATGACAGCCAAATTGTTGCTCCTGCAGTACTTTAAGCCGAGCAATTCCTCAAACGAGATGCGGCCAACAATTGATGGTTCCAACGGTTTCGCAAGAGCTTCTCGGATCATGAGCGCGTCGACTGTATGCAACACAAATAATGATTTACATAGGTGCTCAAGACTCGGCACCTGCTCCCGATCCATCGTCATTCCGCCGAAAGCCACAGCTTGAAGCTTTGGATCGCCGCATCTTCGACGATTTTGCGGCCTCACGTGCGTCTGTTGTTCTGCGCCCCCTGTCACGGACTCTCTGCCGTCAACACGATTTAGGGGTGGGTAGGTTCGGCTGGGTCGGTTTGGCATGTATCCATTGCTCTGAGTCATTGTCCCAGATGTATCCAGCACTGAGCAATCATTTCAAGCCGGATTTTGACGTGGTCATGCTGGGAGGATAGCCAGAAAAATTCTGGTTCAGACTGTCTCTTCAGATTCATTTTGACGGCCCTGGTCCTTTTGAAAAGGTGTTCAGGGCTCTCCATAAATGTCACATCTGATGAATTTGTTGCCTCGAGTGATCCGTAAGTGTTCATTCCTGTGGGTCATTTCATCCACTGAAATCCCAACCAGTAAATTGTATCGGCCACAAGTTGTCACTGATGGCAACTTTAAACTTGATAATTTGAAGATGCGAAATCCAAATGATGATGTCCGTCTCAGTGACGGTGAAATGTTCTGCGTGGGATCTGTGTCATATGAGGAGCACCTGCGGATCACGCCTGACAGAAAGCAGGTATAGAACTGAACTCTGGTAGCTCAGGACACATCTAACACAGTTTCAGCGGTCAAATTGTAATAATCATCGTGCCATCAATGAGGCAAATGCGAAGTGAAAGGATGTTGATTCCACCGGAATTGGAGCTTGTGCATGTGCCCGACACGGTTGTTTTTATCCGCACTCCATTGTAGATTTAAAGTGGGAGAGAGGTATGTGACTGTGGGACTCCTTTTCTTAACAAAACCCTGAATCTAAAACTAGGCAAGCTAATATGGAATATGCCATCTCTGAAGTTTTTCGGCAGCTTCCGAGCCAGATCAAGGAATTTCTTTTGATTTATGACATATCGTGCCAGTGGGTGGTGCATTGGATGGAACGGTTCTTGAAAGGAAAATATCTTTTCTACCGAGACGATCTTGTGCTCACAACAGCTGTGGGGAAATTTCATTTGGGAGCCCATATCCTGGAATGCTTCTGGGAATCCCCACTCAATTTCATGGAGGGCACTGGCCAGGTCGACGGGGAAATTTTGGAGACACTGTGGGCATCCCTTGACAAAGTTGTCGGAAGCACCCGGAGTATGTCTCGTGCACACAGACAGGAAGTTCTCGATGACTATATGAATGATTCCAATTGGAAGAAAATGTGTGGTACCGGTATGTTCACACTACAGATTTTTATTCAGCACTCTGAGAGAAGCATGCAGTGAATGCATTGATTGCCAAGCTGGATCGTGCCAATGAGGGATTTGATTCAACCGAGGAAGCATTTCAGGACCTTTCACGATGGGTTGGGACAGAACTCACCTTAAAATGGGAGCAAGAAGAAACAGAGGCACTGCAGTCAGGTGGTCTTGGGCGAAAAATATACAAGGCTGAAAATGCAAAAGGTGAGTGATCAACGGGTGATAATCAGACACTTATCCCTCTGGGCAGAACCTGGGTTGGTTGAAATGTGCCTGCAGCTGACTGAGGAGGAGAAACAAACACAAGGACACCTGTCTGGATCTGTAGCACTGATCACAGATGGACTGAATATTGAACGACTACAGTGAGTCATCCATAAACCTTTTAAAGGCACTGGCTAAATGTATCAAGAAATAACCTCAAGCAACATATCAAGTCTTTGGGGAGACGTCCAACTGCCGCTCAGAAGAGGGACCTCATTGGCAAAAAAGACAGCCTCCAAAAGCGGCAGGCCAAATTCGAGAAATCAATGCTGTCATTTATTCGAAAGCATCAGCCGGCCGATGAGGGGACCAGTGATGACGATGGACCGGACAGGGATTATGACGACGAGTTGATTGGAGTCGACCTATCGGATTCAGATGAAGAGGACGAAGACTGGGAGGAGGACAGTTCGGATGAAGGGGATAGCCAGGGAGCTGTTGAGGTGGAGGAGGTACGCCTCTCGCTGCCTTCAAACCTAAAAGATGTCCCGCTGGCACAAGGCCTTCGAACCACCCTTTACAAACAGGAAGGAACACTGCGCGAGGGACAAATCAATGACTCCTTGCGGAAATTGAGGCTTGCACTTGGAGCAAAGTCGTGGATGCTGCGCAACAATGTGCGAGGAGCTAGTGGGGGCAGGGCAAGAACCCGGGCATGGGATGGTGTCAAAACAAGGGATCTGGAGATTCGACGATGTGTTCAGATCTACACGCAGGCAACATCAGCTCTCCGGCATATGAGAATGGGTGCACAATGGCAGCCTATCACCAAGCAGGACCTAGCAATGTCAGGAGATCTGACTGAAGCAAACCGTGTTGGGCAACGTTCAAGTACCCTTGCCAGTACAGAGGGCCATGGTGTGATAAATGGAATATCATTCCCAATCCACGCCCCCAGTATGCGACATACTTCTCCATTAGGTATTATTTTCAAGTTTTGTTTGATGCAACCGATCCAGTCGTCTCTCCGTCAGGACCTTAGCCCTATGTGACTTCCGTCCAAAGGGCAATAGCACAGTTTTATGTTCGTTGAACTTTGCTGTTGACGCTGCACACCATAACCGCAAAATATCCCATAGAATCTTGCTGGCTATCGCCCAGCATTCAAACCCGAGAAAATCGGTCTCCATACGATGTCACGTTTTGAGGTATTACGTCATATGCGTGACCATCCAAAGCACCGCCTGTGGCATTACTGCATCCTTTTTGTCCGGTCGGCTGAATGCGCAATACATTCTCTGTCTTTCCGCCTATCGCTGCTATTATGCACCTAGTTTTTGGATATGTTGCCTTCGGGAGTATTATGGAGGGCCATGAATGCCGGGATTTTTTATGACATGTACTTCAAATGTAGAATTTAGAATTCAGAAAGGAAAATTTGGTGCCGTCAGGATGTAGAATGGATTTGAAGCAGAGGTCGCATAAAAAATGCCGGTATTTCCAGAGTACAGAGGCGACGGGACCGAACCAATCGTGCTCGCGTACATTCATTCCCCCTTGGGTAAGCCATTGGAGCTCATTAACGACTGATTGTTCAGAAAAGAACGCATGAAATCAAGGGCTTTGGTCTCGGTCAACAACCCTATTTATACCATTTGTTCCTCCTTTAAGCCATGCTTTGCGAGCCTCTCATATTGCACTCGATGACCACCGCAACACCGTCACCTACGTTTTGCCTGACCGATGGCGTTTGGAACAAGAATCAAGCCCGCACGATCGTTCTGCGCCGACGCAGTGTTGATGGCGTCCTCGAGGGATAGATGCACCTTCCCACCAGCCCCCGTCTTGGTCTTCCGCGAGCGGTTGCCGCCTTTCCGGTATTTCCCGTCCCGGTCACTTACGCTCGCCGCCAGCGCGTTCTCCTTCTCTCCTCCCGCTGTCGGCATCGGCGGCACACTCACGTAGTCCAAGAGCTCGCGATTTCTCTTCCTCGAGATGGGATTGGCGAGGGGCGGAAGGTACTCCGCTTCGACGTGAGTTTCGTTCTCCATCTCGCTACAGCGATCACTAAATCATACTGTAAGCGCTTCGAGTCTGTGGCGCTCAGCATTCCTCGATTCTCGAACCTTTTGTATATGCTCAGAAAGGAGATACTGGCGAGGTGTCAGCAAACTGGATAAGCACAAACAGGAATGCTGCGGACCTTCGAGGAACGTTGGACGTCGTAGACTTGAGAAGTGTTCGCGACAAATGCGGCACCGCCACATCACGTCATCTATGGAAAGTCACGTTTGATGCCCCGGACTTTGCCGAAAGTCATGTCGACCTGCCGCCGCTTCGCTCCGGTAACTCGGAATGGAGAAATAAAATACAGTATATATTATTTGAGGTCAGGGAGATACAACGTCGCAGGGAAGAATGATGAAAATAAAGTGTTACCTGAGCGTGAAGACATTTGTGCCGCGTCCATCAAACTGTTGGAAGAAGTTGGAAGAAGCAATTTTCGTGCAACAAAAAGCAAAAGACAAAGCATCACTGAAATGAATACTCCGATGGAGATTTTGTGAGGCGTCGAAATTTAAGCAGTGCATTGAACGAAATGGGTGGGAGAGAGCAGGCAAAGATGAAAACCAGACCTAGAGATTGATGTCCACAGGTGGCCAATCACGTCAGAGGGAGCACGGACAATTCTCAAAGCAGTGAACAGAAGGACAGGAACCGAAAGTTTGAAAGTTGCGGCTCCAAAGAATTTGGGCCAGGAGAGTCTTAACAGTAGCGGTAAGTTCCCAGCAGCATCCAGGAGCAGGGAGAGATCGCCAGAATTGATTCAGAGAAATGTGGCAGCCTCGCAGTTCCAGAAGATTTTGGGGCAATGTTGAGGAGGAAAGAATGGGCCAAAAAACGGGCAATCTTAGTACTGGGAAGGTGGCCGTTATATATACTATACAGCGTCTTCGGCAGGAATTGCGTGGCCCTGGCACGATGCCAAAAATTTACGCAGCGCCCTTGGCTGCGCCGGAAGCGTCAGCGGCCATTGAGATGAACTGCGGTCCATCAAGAAAAGCTGCGCGGAGGTCAGCTGTTGATCCACATTTGGTTCTCGGGAGGATTTCTTGGCGAATGGAAGGAGATGGATGGAGAGGGATGTTGCAGTATAGACCTCGAATCCAGTCCCGCTGTAAGGCCGGAGGGTTCGGGGACCGGATAAGTCGGGACTCGGGAGTTAGGGCATTAACATAGGCCGGACAGCTATATAGATAGGTTGACCCTGCAGACAGTTTCTTCAGTCTGAAGAGAACGGTCTGCAGGTATGTACACTCTACATCTTTATATATTATAGTCTGAAGAGAACGGTCTGCAGTGACCCTGAACTCTTGACTTACAACAGGTTATGGGCACTCGAGACGTCTCCACAACGCGCTATGCCTTTAATTTGCTCGATAATAAGAACTATGAAACCTGGTCATTCAAGGTCCAGTCAAAGTTCGAAGATGAAGACCGATGGAAATACATTGTAGACCCACCTATCCAGCCTACCGTGACTGTGCAGCAGCCTGCGGTTTCACCAGCCACAGGTACGGTCGACGTGGTGGTCCCCAATCCAGCATATGATGCCTGGCAGAAGGGCGATGCAAAGACAAGACATCGGATCGTCGAGATGGTCAGTGAGGACCAAGTGGCGTATATCCGCGATGCGACAACATCTGCGGAGATGTGGAACAACCTTCGTGCAATTTACATGCGCTTGGGTATGCAGTCGATGATAGCGATCCATGAGAAGATATCCACTATCAAGTACGCGGGGATCGAGAGTGGACCCCTCCAGGCTCACCTCGATATTATTCTTGGATACTCCAATGAGCTGAAGCGCGGAAACGATGGGTTATCCGACTACAAACTGCTTCAGCTCACGCTCAAGAGTCTTCCCGCAGAATTTACCTCTCTAGTGCAGAGTATCTCCCTCTCAGGCCACACTAGCATTCACACTGTCACTCCAGTGCTCTTAGAGGAAGAGATCCGCCAGCGTACTGCACTTGAAGCCAATCGTCGTGAAGAACGGGCGCTCAAGGCGCATACAGAGAAACTAGCGCTAGCGAAAGCCCACGACGAGGAGATTGCGGCGAATGCAGTTAAGGCATATGTCGCAACCCAGAGAGGATCATGGCGGGGTCGAGGCGACGTGGCGGACTTGGCGGAGGAGGTGGAAGTGACTGGAAGCAGAACATCACTTGTCACGGATGTGGCGTGAAGGGACACATTGTGCGAGAATGTCCGCTCAACCCGAAGGACCAGGCCAAGGAGAAACTTCGCCTCGCGCAGCTCGCATACGATGCCATGAATGATGGCGATCACCCGAGGGTTCTTCTCACGAAGAAGACCACAAATGCTCTTCGAGTTGATGCCCTCTTCGTCGACTCGGGTGCGTCCCATCATCTTACTTCGGATCGCTCATCCTTCGTATCCTACACTACTCTCGAGAAACCGATTCCAATCCAGCTGGGGGACAACAGCGAGATCCACGCCATTGGGGCTGGAACCAGCCGCACATACATCAAGACCCCCACAGGGATCCAGACGATGGACTTCACGCGCACACTGTACGCCCCGAAATTAGCCGGCTCTCTGCTGTCTGTTGGGCAGCTGACGACTATCCCTGGCGTCAAGCTCGAGTTCGAAGGACCCCTGTGCTTAATCAAGTTGCATGGAACGACTCTCTGCCAAGCCTCATTCAAGGACGGCCTCTACACCCTCGATCTTGCGAGTCCTTCCATGACATGCACTGAATCCACCCCCCCATCTATGCTCAAGGCCAAAACTCCCGCTCCCGCTGGTAAGCGCCTCGACATCCTCACGCTTCACCGGCGGCTCGGCCATCTGAACATTTCCGACCTCAGGAAACTCGTTGCATCAAAGATGGTCGATGGGCTGGACATGGGGATTGATGGATGGGATTTCTCGTGTGATGCATGTTTGGGCGGGAAGACTCCACGCCAGTCGTTCCCAAAGGGAGGCAGGAAGCGAGGCACTCGTCTTTTAGAGCTCGTACACTCAGATGTTTGTGGCCCCCTCCCAAATTCTATCGGTGGAAACCGATATTTCATCACCTTCGCCGACGATCACTCGGGCCACATTGATGTCGATTTCTTGAAGAAAAAAGGTGACGCCCTGGCACGCTTCCGTGCATGGAAGAACCGTGTCGAGAAAGAGACAGGCCGAAAGATCGGCAAGATTCGCACCGACAATGGGGGGGAGTATACCTCCGACGAGTTTGAGGCATACCTTGAGTCCGAAGGTATCATTCACCAAACCACAGCCCCATACAGTTCGCAGCAGGGTGGCGTAGCTGAGCGCCTCAATCGTACTTTGGAGGAGAGCGCACGGGCTAATCTGCGGGAAGCCGGCCTCTCCATGGGCTTCTGGGCAGACGCCGTTGCATACGGTGCATGCACGCGAAACTTCTGTCCGACACGCTCCTCCCTGGATGGGCGCATCCCGGAGGAGGTGTGGACAAGTCAGCGGCAGGACGTAAGCCACCTGAGGCCGTTCGGCTGCGAGGTTTGGGTTTCTGTTCTACCAGTGAAGGGGCGTCCAAAGTTGGCAGACACCGCTGTTAAATGTGTTCTATTGGGGCTACTATACTCTCCCTGGTACCCAATCCAAGGCATACAAATGCTACGACCGGGTGAAGGGGAAAGTCTATAAATCCTGGGATGTCACGTTCTTCGAGCGTGGGAGGAGCTCCGGTTCGACAGAGGTCATCACAGACCTTAGGAACCTTCCACCCATTGTCCCAGAGGTCCCTACTCCTGATCTCGAATCTGGCACCTCTGTCGCTGCTGCTCCTCGTGAAGATGGGGAAGGTGATGTGCCCGCAAAGGTGGAAGAAGATGAGCGCAAGGATGTTCTCCCCCCCAGATGTTCCGATGGAGCCTCATCCACCCCAACGTCGTCGTCGAACGGAGGCGGAACGGTTGATCGACGAGATACCACCGTATCTGAGGCTACCCGATGAGCATGCACTTGAGGAGGAGGAGGTGCGAGAGATACAAGTACATGCTCAGCCAGCCAAGGTTCCTGAACTTCCTATCATGGTCCCGATGTCATTCCAACAAGCAATGGCGAGCGCACACTCCGAGGAGTGGGCAAAATCCATGATGGAAGAATTTGGTTCACTGATTCGGACGGGTACTTTCGAATACGTCGATGCGCCAGAGGGACGGAAGATTGTGACGTGCAAATGGGTTTTTCAGCGTCAAATATAACCAGTGGAACGAGTTTGAGCGCTTCAAGGCACGCCTCGTGGCCCGTGGTTTCACCCAGATTTATGGCGTTGACTACAAGGAAACCTTTGCACCGGTCGCAAAATTCACTTCTCTCCGCATCATGTTTGCCGTCGCCGCTCACTTCAGACTCACAATTTACCAAATGGATGTTGTGACTGCGTTCCTGAACGCGGACCTCGATGAGGAAATCTATATGTCCCAGCCACCTGGCCTCCCTCCGAAGCTCAATGCACAGGGAGAGGAAATGGTTTTGAAGCTCCACAAATCAATCTATGGGCTTAAACAATCGGCACGCCAATGGTATCGCCTCATTGACTCCATATTCAAATCCCTAGGCTTCACCCGTCTTCAATCGGACCACAGTATCTATCTCTGCCGTCGTGGAGATATCATTGTTGTCATCGCATTATATGTTGATGATTTACAAGGGGCAACCAACAATGAGGCTACTTGGAACGTGGTGAAATCCAAGTTATCGGAGCGCCTGAAGATGAAGGATCTTGGCGTAGCCCGGTATTGTCTGGGCCTCGAAATTTCTCAGGACCTTAAAGCCCAGACAGTGCGAATTTCCCAGAAGAAGTATTTCCAGGGCGTGCTTGAACGATTCGGAATGGCGGATTGCAAGGCTGTTTCCACCCCGTTCGCTGTGGGAACAAAACTGAGCAAGGAGATGGGGCCGAAGAACGCAGAGGAGCGACGTATCATGGTGGGTAAGGATTACCTGGGGCTGTTGGGGATGTTTGATGTATGGCATGCTTGGTACTCGGCCAGACTTGGCATTTGCAGTCGGGGTTGCCAGTCGCTTCAGTTCCAACCCGGGGATTGAACACTGGAATGCATTGATGCATTTGCTCCGATACATCAAAGGGACGCTGGATCTGGGAATTACGTATCGTGGACCTGGTTGTCTGGGGACACCAATTTCCCAAACGCTGGTTTGTTACACTGATGCAGACTGGGCCGGGGATAAGGACAAGATGCGATCTACATCGGGCACACTGGTTCTTCTGGCTGGTGGAGCTGTATCCTGGATCAGTCGCCTGCAAAGTGTTACTGCTCAATCCACCATGGAGGCAGAGTACATTGCAGGCAGTCACACCGGAAGAGACCTGATG
Source organism: Mycena olivaceomarginata (assembly GCA_029378375.1). Classification (NCBI taxonomy): domain Eukaryota; kingdom Fungi; phylum Basidiomycota; class Agaricomycetes; order Agaricales; family Mycenaceae; genus Mycena; species Mycena olivaceomarginata. Next base: position 166,867 of record JARKIC010000094.1, on the reverse strand, counting down.
TTCATCCGAAACCAGCTTGGCGAGCTAATGGGGAAACCCCTAGATCATCCATCCCCCATGCATTGCGACAATCAGGCTGCGATATCCGTTGCAGAAAATCCAGCCATGCACGATAAAGCGAAGCATATTGCATTAAAATATCATTACCTCCGCGACCTGATCGACAACAAAGACATCACAATCCACTACTGCCAATCTGGGGGGAATCCGGCGGACCTCCTCACAAAAATCCTCCCACGTGATACAACGATGCGGTGTCGTCAAATGATTGGTTTGAGCAGCGGAACTGGATAGCGAGGTCAGGGGGAGTGTTGCAGTATAGACCTCGAATCCAGTCCCGCTGTAAGGCCGGAGGGTTCGGGGACCGGATAAGTCGGGACTCGGGAGTTAGGGCATTAACATAGGCCGGACAGCTATATACTGTACTTTTTCATTCAAATCGACAGGGGGTGTGACGGTGACGCGTGACCCATTTTACCTATTCGACATTTCGGCAGCCGCCGATTTTTTGCGTGACACCCTGAAAATTTCGGCATTTGAACCAAAAAATTTGCCTTTTTTGCCCTTTTTTTTTTTTTTTTTAGGCATTTTGGGGCCTGTGTGACCACTTGGAGGTTCGACAGAGGCCCGAGTGACGCGTGACCTCGACCAAATTTCGTGATCGACAGGGGGGTGCGTGACGCGTGACTACCGATTTGAAGGAAAAAGTACAGTAGATAGGTTGACCCTGCAGACAGTTTCTTCAGTCTGAAGAGAACGGTCTGCAGGTATGTACACTCTACATCTTTATATATTATAGTCTGAAGAGAACGGTCTGCAGTGACCCTGAACTCTTGACTTACAACAAGGGAAACCACAGGAAGACGAAAGGAGTACGATAAATTGAGAAAAAGACAACCATGTACAAAGAATCGCGGGCCATTTCGTTACAGAACGGTTGATCCGTACGTGCGTCATCTCGCACTGGAATCCATTTCAGAAGATCTTGCTGCGAGAAGCTGCGCCCATCTGCGGACTGCGGTACTTAAGAACAGTTAATGGGGTTAAAAACAGAGTGGCGAGCAGATGAAGACCAAAGGAATACGGACATATGGAGAAATAGCACAGCCGAGAAGCCATTTGGTCGAGTGAACCTTCGGGCAGTGTGGGGAGGCACTGCAAACCAAAGGAGTTAAGAATGGCAGAAACCCAGAGGAAGAGCGAACGAGCAACACTATATGGGGCTTTGGCACAGCTTACGAGGGATTTCGTTAAAGAACGGTTAATGTACAGCTGGGAGGAGAGATGCTACTAGGAATCCGCTGTGGCGCAGAATGCTCGCGAAGCTGAGCAGATCGGTCTGGACCCCGCACAGCCATACATTACCCCCTGAGCTAGGTCGCAAAGTACAAGTGTGGTGACTTCGGCCGCTGCTAGGGATCGTCACCGTACCCGTCCAGGACGGTTGGGCGGACGGACGGACGGACAACCGTCCCGTCCCGTCTCTGAGCTGTGGGTCTGCTCAGCCCCCCGTCCCGTCGCCGGACGGTGGTGAGGACGGGCGTCCCGTCCACCCGAGGACGGATGGACGGACGGCTGCAACGCACTGTCACGTTACCTGACGTCGGCAATAAAGCTGGTACGTTATGTATGCTGCTCAGCTGGTGGAGTCCCATCAACATTGTCGACGCCGCCGCTGTCCCATGCCCATCATCTCCCGCCTCCCGCCCCCTCATTGCGGCTTGCAGGACCGCGAGATACACCAGAGGGGCTGATATGCTAGTGCATTGGGAATGAAGGAAGAATCTCCCACCCCATTCCCGCCTTTCAATTGTGTCTGCCATTCCTACTCGCCGATAGTACAGTCGAAGTCTCGAACGGGCAACCGAGGGCGCATCAATGCAACTGCCAATAAATTGATGTGGCTGTCGACGGACTGATCTCTGCACAATTTATGTGGGCGACTCTCTATGCGACTCCCCGTCAAGGAAAAATGAGGTTGATACAAGATTGGCTGTACTCCATGGCATCATCAAACTCGCCCCCGCTGCACGTAAGCTATTTATCATTTTGGGAATTTCGGGCGATGACTGACCGTCCGTCCACCGTCGACGTCCGTCCCGTCCACCGTCCCGTCCCGTCGGGTGTCGTGAGAGACCCTGCCCCACCGTACCGTCGACGGACGGTACACTGGACGGCCGGCTTTGGTGCCGTCCGTCCGCCGGGACGGACGGTGACGATCCCTAGCCGCTGCCCCCGAGTCTTCTGCCACTCCCAGCCCCTCCTCCCCGTGGGCCTTGTCGACGTCCCCTTCGAGAAGTCCATCAAGCTCTACTGCGGCCGCTGCGAGGACATCTATTCCCCGAAGTCCTCCCGTTCCAACTCCATCGACGGCGCGTACTTCGGCACGACGTTTCCGCATCTCTTGTACCTTGTGTATCCCTCGCTTATGCCGCTGAAGACGGGCTCGCCCGTGGACACGCCGGAGATCGCTAGGGTGAGAGCGTCTGATGTCAAGTTCCTGGGCTGGGAACAAGGCCCGGAGACCACGGGCATGGTGGGCGGTGATGAGGGCAGCGCAGCTAGCGTGACCCTCAGGACGGCCAGCTACTGCCCGCGCGTCTACGGATTCAGGCTGAACGAGACAGCTAAGCTACGACGAGGCAGGAGGCGATGTATGATGGTGAGATTTGATCCTGTCCTCTCCACGCCACAGTGACGCTGATGTCTTGTAGGTGGCGAGGGTGGAAGAGTTGCCAGTTCTGGCGACAACTTTCTGTCACTGTAAGCCTGTATTACTCTGAATGCCATATTGTTCCACAAGATAGGCGTCATTCATATCCATCCAATGTCTTGTCAATGTCATTGAGATTACGGACATGAGAGGAATTAGGGGATGGTTTGCAGTAGCACTGAGTTGCTAAGAGACTTGCTTTAGGGCAAACGAATGCCCTAAGAGCGCGTACATTCACAGGTATTTACATACAACTAGAAGGTTCTTAGTGCGAGCTCAGGAGAGGCGAGGCACGAGTCTCCCTGAGTGGAAGACAAGGGCAGCGAGGAGCGAGATTAGATAGCATGTATGCATACAAGTGATCATCTCATCTTGACGCGCTCCATTCGCGTCCTCTTTGACCCCACGCGTTCTCGCTCAATCCTCTCCCTCAAACACCTCTTTTCGAGTCTATGGCGCCACTCAAATCCATATGCGGTCTGGATCTACCTCTTGACGAGAGTTTCGACACGGCTTGGAGGAAGACACCCCCCGACATGGCGATCCCAGACGACATGCTACTCCAAGAATGGAACCAATACAATTACGACGCGGAGATGCACAACCGCGCTAGCATCAGCACCACCAGAGCCTGCGAACTGAGCCTGAAACAGGGCTTCAGTACAACCGCGAAGGACGTCGGCGCGAAGCTTAGAGCATACTATGGCTACAAAGAAGATGAAATGGAGAGAATGGTGGACGATCCCGAGCTCTGCACGCACGTCTTAGCGCCTATCCACGAACCCAGTCGAAGTGTCCAGGAAATTGAAACCGAACTCATTCAGTGGACAATCGACAACCGAGACAAAATATATAGTGCATTCTTCACAATGAAAGGTCCGTGTGCGTGTTACCATCACTTTTTTTATGTTCTTGAACCATCGGTAGGTTTTGATCCTACAAAAGATACACCGATCGATATTCTTCACACCATCCTGCTCGGCATCGTGAAGTACATCTGGCACGGAACCAACACGTCATGGTCCGCTGAGAAGAAACAGACCTATTCACTTCGCCTCCAGTCTACTGACACCAGTGGCCTCACAATCCATGCAATACGAGCCAATTATATCATGCAGTACTGTACAATTTCGTTCAAATCGGCAGTCACGTGTCACGCACCCCCCTGTCGATCACGAACTTTGGTCGAGGTCACGCGTCACTCGGGCCTCTGTCGAACCTCCAAGTGGTCACACAGGCCCCAAATTGCCTAAAAATAAAATAAAAAGGCGAAAAAGACAAAAATTTCGGTTCAAATGCCGAAATTTTCGAGGTGTCACGCAAAAATTTGGCGGCTGCCGAAATGTCGAATAGGTAAAATGGGTCATGCGTCACACCCCCTGTCGATTTGAATGAAATTGTCCAGTATGCGGGGTCATTGATTGGTCGCCAATTGAAAACTATACAGTATAGTAGGGTTCCTTGGATACCCACTTTGATGTTTCTGATGCCAAGTCCGCAATGCAAAGAAATTAAATCTGGATTTAAGTTTGTACATACTAGAACTTATAATGAGCTATACTGCCTCGAAATTTCACAATTTAAGTGTGTAGAATGTAGCCAGATAAAAAATTGATCTCAATGGCCGAACAGTCACACATTGGGTTCCTTGGATAGCGTGATGTCACACATCATCATTCTGCCCCATCGGCTCCTGTGGGTTGACTTTTGGCGGCTATTCCCATAGCAGTCGGATTCAGGGCGGGATAGGTCGGATTTGCGCGGGAGACCGGACAGCGGCGCGGCTGGGCGTGGACAGAAGAAGGACAATCACTTGTCAACAAATGTATCACGTGCCCACAAAGGTGTCACGTCTTTTGTGTGCGCGATCTCATTTTAGATGCATCAATCTCGGCCGGATTGCCCGATTTTTTAGAGGAGATTGCAGCCAAGAAGTTTGACCTTAATAAGGGAAATAGTTCAGGTCAATAGTGGCCCGATTAATGGACAATCAACGAGAAGGAAAGTGATTGATGACCTGATTAGGCAATGAATTAGACCAAACGACCTTCTCTTCCAGCACCGACGCGTCTATGCGCTTGAAATTAATTCAGAACACGAGGCTTCGATATAGGATGTATTTCGTAACAAAATTTTAACCTGGGATGACGCTCGGGAGTTTAAAAAAAAAAAATACCCAAGGATGTCTCACTATCCAAGGAACCCTACTATACTGTAGTGCAAACGAACATTTTCCATGTCCGTGGTCTCGTCGCAGATCATCAGTTCATGGCCTGGAGAGCGACTGGGGAGCTTGCAGCTCCTCTGTGGTTCCCAGAGATACGGAACCTTAGGGAATATCGGGTAGCTTCTCTTCGCATTTTGTATGTTGAACCAGACTCACGCCGTACAGGAGGATCTCAAAGTTGCGGTCGGAAATGTTCTCGACATATTCGCGACTATCGACCCATCCAAAATGATCGCCAAAATCAAGTATCATTTGTTGGTGCACATTGACGAAGATGTGGTTCAATTCGGCCCTCTTGTAGGAGCTGCGAGCGAGAACTTCGAGGGTTTCAATGGAATCTTCCGTTATTGCTCTATTCTCTCTAATCATCTTGCCCCGAGCCGTGACATTGCTGTACAGTTGGCAGCTCAAGAGGGTATGAAGCATCGTCTCACAGGTGGGTATTCTCTAAGTGCCGATGGCAGATGGACACGGGCCGGGAACGGTGTCTGCCAATTTCTGGCAACGCACCCAATCCTTCAAAAGCTTCTTGGATGGAATGACAGCACACCACGCCCCCATACCCTCAAGCTCTGGACCTCTTCCCTGCTTTACTTCCGCAAAGAAAGGATCACACCGCTCTTGGCAAAGCTGGCTTACTATGTGCTCCGGGTGTTCGATTCAACGCCGATGTTGATCATCAACGAACCCGCTCAACCACCTCAACCAGCGGTGTGGAAGTGCCAATCGGCACACTCGTTACATTTACCTCCTAAGGAATTGTACGCGGGTTCCTCCTCGGGCGTTAACGACCAATCTCTATTTACTCTATCACTCTATTATGAACGACTCACCATCTCTTCCACTCCATCACATTTTTCTTAGAATCCTCGCTCCCATCCGGAATACCACGCGACGCGCTCAAAGCTCACGCGCTCTAGACGATCACGTGTTCGAGACATCAAGTAGTCTCCACATTCATAACTCGTGTTTCTTCAAGATTGGAAGGACGGATGGCGCGTCTCTCTCTATCTCTATCTCTCTCTCTCCTCTCCATACACGTTCCCCATCTTTTTCTTCTTCTCTTCATACCTCTCGTGATGTACAACCTCTGGTTGTGACGTCGACTCGAACGGCTCGGCCTTCTCGGATTGCACTTGGGATCGATATGCCCGGAGACCTAGTCTACCTCCCGCACGCGCTGAGGCGGCAGCGTGATCTCCCTATTCGTCTTTGTGCATCTCCCGGTCGGTTCGAGCTTGACGAGGCGATTATCAACTGGTATGGTTATATCTTATTTATTCATGGACTCTTATATTAGCATCTCGTTTGTATATTGTCTCCAGGGGCTCTGGTGACGCACGAGTACGCGTTACAGCCATCCCCGATCGCAGTATATAATCCCTTGTAAATTGAAACAGGGGATCATCTCCCTTTTGCTTCCCCCCACATCTCTGTCCGAAATCTGAGCTTCTCTTGTCAATCTTACCGAATACGAGTGGCCTACAGACGGGTCAGGGAGTCACCGAGTTATCATCCAAGTGAAAGTCTGAGCCCACTTCTCTCCACCACGATGGCGGCAAGTAAAATGGGCCACAGCAGATTCAAGGTTGATTGCCTTCTCTGCGTTTTATTTGTCTCTCTATGGACCTACTCCCGCCCACCGCCTCGGACGATCCGCTTCTCTCAATGTCCCTACATATCACGATGACGACCCCTTGAATACCCCGACCCAAATCCCTCGATACAACGCCCCGGCCAGAACCACGGCCTACTCTGCTCAGTCTGATCTCCCGCTGGCAGAAAAACAGCTCGACAGGCTCGTTGGGATGGTACAGACTCTCATGCAGGACAATCTCGAGCTCAAGCGGGACATGCGCGGTCTCAAGGATAATCATGAACTCCGTGAACACTTGGTGTCCCTCGAATCCACTGATGCCCGTTCCACATCCGGAAGAGGTATTGCTGCCAACCGTGGGCGAGTTACTCGTGCGAATGTCTCACGGAACGCGCGCAAGCGCCAGATGACTGCTCACGACTCTGGCGATTCTGACATCGACCCTGCGCTGCTCGATACCGTGTCCGACGCCACCACCGAGGGCTCGGAGACCGGCATTACCGATTCTGAAGCAGGGAATGACGTCGATTTTTCGCCTGGCGAAAGGAAAGCTCTACAGGTACGTGGTGCCTTTTGTCTTGCCTTTCGTACTGGTATGACCATACTGGCCACTAAATGGGACTGTAGAAATATACAACCAAGGCTGTTCGGCGTTTGTGCCATGTCAGCACCGGGACCGAGTGGCCGGACCCAAACCTCATTCGCCCCAATACGATTACGCACGAGATCTACCCTACCCCCTTCTAAAAGGAAAGGGATTCATAAATTAAAGTAGTTAGCGTCAATGTTCTTCCTTGAGGCGTTCATCTTTCACACCAACCTCCTCTTTTCGCACCAGGGCTTCACTACCCTTTGATCGCTTAGCGCTAAGTTTTTTTTCGCCTTCAAATCCTGCCTATTTGCTGTTTTTCGCGTCCTCTTCTGTTGCAGTATTTCTCCGGCATTTACATGAGTCATGTCAAAACAGTGGCGAACAGCTTACAACCATGTTCTTCACAACTGTGATCTGCCAACTGTTGTTGACTGATCTGATTCCCATGGTTGCCGAGCTCCGATGCTCGCGCAGCCTCCCATATTCCGACATACAGCAGGGTCCAAATGAGCATCGGCATTCGGATGCGCGCGAGTGTTGGCGCAAAGCCGTCGAGCTAGTGTTGCCGTGGCTCGGCTAGCCGATAGAGCCGAGCCTAGCCAAGCCATCTTTAAACGGCTGGCTTCGACAGCTTTGGCTCGGATCCCGGCTTGAGCCATGGCTCAGGGCATATTTGGTACTTACATTCCCAAGGGTTCCCTCCACACTGTGGGAAGAACTTACAGTCATCATGATTGACAACTCAATCAGAATGTGATTTTATCAATCAGGCCGAGTGTGCCGAACCTGATTGAATTTTGACACACTCACCTCGATTGTGCGGATTTCAGTTGAGAAGAATACAGTCATCTTGATAGTGCTCAGTTCAAATTCAAAATATGACCTGGGGTTGTTCCCCTGCTTAATTTGAGCTGTCGGACATCCAAAGAAAGGTCCGGTTTGGCTATGTTTGGCTCGGACGCTCTCGCTGATCAAAGATTGATCTCTCTCGCTCGCTGTCGACTCTGGCACTCTGCCAACTCCCTGCCAACTCCCTGCTCATCACAGTAACTCTTGGTTGGCTTTGGACAGTTACTGGCCCCTCATCCACTCTCTGTGTCTTCAATTCAGGCTCAGGTCCTGGGTCAGTGACTTTCCCTGGTCTTACCGCTGAACACCATAGTGACCATACTTGTTGCGACGGTTGTTCTACGGGTTCTGTGCGACATGTTCCGTCGCGACCTGGAAATTTTTTTCAAGAGGACGGTGACCGGAAGTTCTCCTTGGATGACGGCTGGCAAGATAACTTCGTCATCTGTCCACGATGAGGGCATATTTTCGAGTTATTATCGGCGATCTTCTCTTGTTTCATATCCTGGGCATGCAGCGAGCTTAACCCACTCAGTATTCAGTGTGTGCAGGGTTCTCTGATGTCGATGAAGGTAATTCCCTGCGTAGACTGAGCCATAAGCTTTGACTTGCTGAAAGAATATGACACGAGCCCCGATCTCCGCATGGTTTGTAACGCACAGATCGTGACTTGACTATGATTATTAGGCTGACACCGTCCTGTTGTCTGTCATTTCTATTGCTTCGTCTGTCCCATCCGGTATAAGCCTTGAGTGTTCTCATCGTGGAACGGGCTTGTTGACTTTGTTTGCTTGATTCTGGTTAATACGGGGGGCGGCGTGCAACCCTACCTCGCAGTACGTCTATCGAGTCGTAAATTTGGTCTTTACACAACCATGTCTGTCGGATCCTTCTCCCTCCTCCCAAAATGGCTCTGAACAACTCTACTAGCCAGCATAATCTAAATTTCTGGAAGAATATCTCAGACACTTCTCATTCTATCATAGCCCCGAATGACCTTGCCCGGGAAATCGTTGTATCCCCCTATTCCACATGCCTCTTTCCATCCGCTCGGGAATATCGCATTGATTCGTATCTTTTGTGTTGGAATCCGCGCTGCCAGGAACTTCCTGAGCATCATAATTATAGTCTCACAAGTGCGTGATTCTGCGTTGAGTGAACCATTTTCTCCCTCATGTATCGCAGATGCAACAGAAAACAACTCAGACAATGCTGATGAATCTGTCTGTGACAGTGGCTGAGCTACCGCTCAACATTTACACTCCGCTATTTTCTGGATCCGTAGGTTTCCTAAATGGAATACCATCACTTCGCAGGTTGCGCTCACCTTCAGCCCGATTTCAACCTCCTTTTCGCTAGAAAAAGAATAACTACCCAGGAAAAAAAAGCCCAGTGGAGAAGGTGAGTGCGCATTATCTCATCGCGCACGATCTACCACTATGCTGACCGATGTTTCAGCGAAATTTAACATTATGAAATCTGACTACGCAACGCAGTTCCACCCCCGTTTCGTGGTAATACAATTTGCTTTTCTGCTGTCCATACAGTTACCCACGCATTTCTGCACAGGAGCTTACCGTCTTCTGTACCTGAACTGGCAATGCCACCAGCATTATGATCAATTTGAATGAGACGGTTTCCCATCAACCTGTCAATTAATGAGAGGAACAATTTTTTTTGGAAAAGATTTCGTGGCTCATAATTTAACTTCAATATAAAAAGATGACATTTGGCAAAGAGGCGCTGCAGTCTGGATGAATTCAATCCGAATTTGTCATTGTTGATTCGGGAGGTGTCACGCGTGACGCTACGCGTCTTTCTCTTCTCCCCCATCTTCTCTTCTCCCAGCTGCTATCCCCCGTGATTTCTCTCCTCAGTACCACCTCAGCCGATTCCTAACACTCAACGGCGCGCTATACGACCCATTTTGTCGCTCCCTGACCCGAAATCGACCAATCAACGGCAAAATACGTGATTTTCGCATTATCCACCAATAAGGCCGCGCCTGGGCTGAGTATCCGCCTCAAACCCTTCCAAAATGTCTCCATATCATGGTAAGCCATTCTTAGTCCCCTTCATGGTCCCTTTTCGACCCCGCACGGCGCGATTTGACTCACACCCAGAACACCGGCGAGCAGGTGCCGAAAAGATCCATGCAGGGATCCCATCACAGATTATCTCTTCTAATACCCTCCCATCCCGTTTCTAGTGCATCCCAGGACATGTTATCGCAGTCTCCGCTCTCAAATATGACCGGAGTTTGACACGGAGCGTGTACCTATGTAGCCCGGGGTTGGGTGAGGTCACCGTGAGGATGCCTTTTTTTTTCTTGGTTTCCCTTATCTACCCTACGACGTTGCTCCCACCTCCTCGGTCCTTTCTTTTATCTCCGCCCTCCGAGCCCCTACCTCATCGCCAACGAACCGTGGTGAGTTGTTTTCTTTTATCTCAACTGATTAATGACCTCATGCGTGACTCCAGCCAAGATGATCTCTGTCGCATTAGGACGGACACCGCGCGCTCTTCGTCCGCCTTCACCCTCCCCGCCTGTCCCCTTCCTCCTTTACTTGCACTTATATTTCGTTCACCTTACACTTCGTCACTCAGCAGCATGACAATGTGCCCTGTGGGACGATGGATGATTGTCCACTATATGTACATGTTGAGCTCCCAGTCAGCCGGTAGAATGTGCACATGTCTGCCAGCTGCTTGAGGATCACCGATTCAAGGGCTGGGCATTTGAACCAGAAACTTGCGCACAGCGTTGATGGATGCCCAGAGTCACATGGAACGAATGGGCTTTGGTAACACCCGGGGCAATGAGGTTGCAGTGCAAGGTGAGGTTGAGTGAGGAAGAGAGCCACTTGAAGTCACATTGTAACACGCAGCCCAAAGAGGCAACATGAGAAGATGAGTGCCGTTGGATTCATCCGAATCCATCTATTTGACGCAAATTCAGCGAGAGAATAATCTGAAGACAGGGTAGGTACCCTCCTACAGATTATGATAAATTAAGCCCTGTAAACAATGGGGTCCCGGATTGATGCGCACATCAGATCCAGGGAGGTAACAAATCTTCTTTACAATTCCCTGACAGCCATTTACCAAGCCTAGGAAATCAATGTGAATGAATTGGAGAAGTAGAATAAATTTGACACACCTTTTGAAGCAAGGAATCATGATTTTTGCCCCTCCAGCCAGGAGGATCTCCTTTGCAAGCCTTCCCTGATTTTAAAGTCAATTTGTGAAACTGAATCAGAAGGACAAGGGAGACATAGACATGCATTCCAACAGAGCTACAAAATGTGAGTTTAAGACTAAAGAAACCACACAAAGTGTCTGAGATAAGATCAGAAAGGGAAGATAGGGGCCAATCACTAGTGCATCAAAGCTGCTGAAACAGAGTGAGTTTGGAAGAATAGAATATAAAATACAACTGAAAAGAGGGAGAAGTACTTGAGGCTTACAGTGAGGATGGTGGGGGGAAGCAAGGAGGAATGCGGGCTCCTGTCTCTATGCCTCCAGGGTTTATTCTGAGTTATCGGGTATTTGATTGTTCAGAGATTGATCAGTGATGATATCGATCTCTGAATAGATTTCGGCCGAAACAACTCGGCGCCATCATGAGAATCGACTCGTGACTTTCGAGACCGCGGTTTTCAGGTGACACCCAAATCGGATCCCCTTGATAGATCGGGGTCGCAAGCTCCCCCAATTAGATTGAAGCGAGAGCGGATTTCTCCATAAGTAGCATACATATTTGCTACAATTTGTATTCCATCCTCCATTGGTATATTGGGGTACAATGCAACGACGAGGATCCAAGGAAACCATCTCAGGAGCGGCTGAATATGAAAGTCTACCCATGCAGAGGCATTTGCCATCAATGCACAAATGTGGGTCTCTTTGAGATCATTTCGCCTTTCCCCCCATCAAACCCCCATCCAATTCTCTTTGGACACATGGCAGACCCTGGCAGACCTCCCTTGCCTCCCAAACCTAAATAGCCCCAAGGAAATGAAGCAATCTAGGCTGCCGGCTGGGAGCCTTTTCCCACCACACTCAAACCTGATGACAGTCTTCCTCACTGGGGAGAAACCTAATAGCTTCATCATAGCGGTAAACTGGATGTTGGGGTCGGAAAATTTGGTATGGAAGTCGGTAACAAAGTGGGTGAAATCGTGGAGGAGATGCTCGTGGGAAGTCCACAGCACCAATTTGAGCCCTGGCTGCGATATTCTGGCTTGCAATTACAGCTATTGGCAGTACCAAAGGCGCGGTTGAAAAATTTATGGTTTCAGATGCTTTCAAAGAATTACCCATACCTCAGTCAGTTCTTCATGGATTTGGATGAAGTCATGCTAGATAATTCGGGCTAATTCGTGCGGAATTAGTGATAGAGAGAAACTTGTGGAAAATATTTCATATTGGATGATGTAGGATTTTGGGCCACTTTCGAGATAAATGCTGTCTAGCGAGGTCCAGGCATGTTCAAACAACATGGTTTTTTGCAACAGATGGCCTACATAGATTTAGAACCATGTCATAGAGTCAGAACTTTGAATAATTCAGTCTGTGATGTTTGCAGTCAGGTCAGGATAACAGGCAACCCAGCGGGATCTGAAATATTGTGGAGATTCAGTCAAACACGAGATATTATGTACTTTTGCCTCTATGACATGTTTGAGAATGTTAACAAGTCTTCCCTAGCCAAAATCTAGACAAGTAAGACATGAATTGGGCATGCCACATTAGATTCATCTCCACAAAGCCTCAAAAAGCCAGATCATCCAATATGAGATATTTTTACACGATTTTTTCTATCACTAATTCCGCACGAATTAGCCCGAATTATCTAGCATGGTCTCATCCAAATCCATGAAGAACTGACCAAGTTATAGGTAATTCTTTGAAAACATCTGAAACCAGAAATTTTTTGACCGCGCCTTCGGTACTGCCAATAGCTGTAAGGTTTGATGGTAAAAGCTTAAATTGATCAAGTGGTCCCTTATCCCTGCCAAATACAGCCATTCTCACATGCTCAGAAATGCGTGACTTGATATGGAGAGCTAATTGAATGCTGCAAATTGACAGATGATACCCAGCACTATTCTAAGCAGTCCTGTCTGTTTGAAATTGTTGGCACCGCTCTGATCGTTAAACCAGAGGTCACGGAACTCTCCATATCGAGCGTGGCTGTATTCGCCAACCATTTGACGGGAGAACCATCGACCATGTAGAGATCCATGTAGCGACACTTGTCTTCTTTGGTTGGAAGGGTATCACGTTGGATGTAAACACAATCCTCGATTTCGTTGAGGAAAGGTTCAACCTCGTCAATTTTGCCATTGAAACGGCGAGGGTCGCGAACACGAGCTGTGGCGCGAGGCGAAGTAGATGTGACTGCTTGCGCAGGTGCAGATGGGTTGCCTTGGCCCGGAACATATTGGGCCGTGATCTGCTGGAAGCTACCAAAATTTTCGGTGAGGGTCTTCATCATGAACGTGAGGTCGGTGACATATTGGGGCACAGGTGGAAGCTGAGGCTGAGGCTCGGGATTATTACTCGCATCAAAGTCAGCCTGCTCGGGCATGCCGGGATCATGCCGGGATCATGATAATGATGAGGCGGATTGGAAGCATCAACAATTTCAGTGACATTGTGATAAGGTAGAGTGCTCGGTGTCAGAGGGGATTGGTGGTAGAATCAAACTTGTGAGAGCAGCCTCTGCTCACTCAAATTCATTCCGCCCAGTTTAACGTCGGCAGAGTAATGCCAGCAGACCGCAAGCCCGCACCGAACCGCAAGCGTGGCTGCCTTTCCAAAGCTTCGCTCGCCGCAGACACGGTACTTCAAACTTAACACTCCGTACTCAACGATTTACCCTTACGACAGCAGGCCGCCAACGATGGGGAACCTGAGGAACCTGCGCCCAAGGCTTCGCTCACCGTAGACACAGAACTTCAAACATAACACTCCACGCACTCAACGACTTACCTTCACGATAGCAGGCCGCCCACGGTGAGCAATTTGTGAAAGGCAAGAATTATGAGAAGAAGATTCAGGACATCAAGGCTTTTATTACATCTCACCCCCAAGATTTCGCAGTGAGATTTCTTTCCTTTTGTGCATGTTATGTCTGTCTAATATGTTTCTGTTTTTTCTTCCTTTCTTCCCTTTCTTCTCTTTTCTTTTTTCTTTTTTCCTTGTGAACTTGCTGTAGAACTTCTTTGCAGATGATCAGGTGGATAGGTCTGTCCAAAGAATGGAACCCCAAGGTATGGATTCTCATTCCTCCTGGCTAGGGTTGTGGTATGATTGTTTATTTTCCCAGGACACCTACAGGGCCCCAGTGGAAGGGATGGAGAACAGGGCTGGACTGGCAAGTCCCTGACAGTTAATAACTACAACTATGGTGTGAAAAGTTGTTTGGACACAAATTTGGTTATCCATTTTTCCCAGGAGGAACCGGAGGTACTGGAGGCCCTGGGTACAAAATGGTAGCACGGAGCATGTGATTCAAAATGGCATTCGGTGCCATGGGGTTCAAAATGCGAATTAAACCATTCAATAGTGAAGCACTGGGTACAAAATGGCAGCACGGAGCATGTGATTCAAAATGGCATTTGGTGCCATGGGGTTCAAAATGCGAATTAAACCATTCAATAGTGAAGCACTGGGTTCAAAATGGCAGCACGGAGCATGTGATTCAAAATGGCATTCGGTGCCATGGGGTTCAAAATGCGAAGCACTGGGTTCAAAATGGCAGTACAGAGCATGTGATTCAAAATGGCATTCGGTGCCATGGAGTTCAAAATGCGAATTAAACCATTCAATAGTGAAGCACTGGGTTCAAAATGGAGCATGTGCACGTGTGGCTGGACCCACATCTGGGGACAGAGGTAACACACCATCCGCGACTTCCACCGCTTTGTCACCAAACCAAGCGTGACCGAGAGCACGCCCGCGTTCATGATGGGAGATGATCATGCCGCTGGTTTCGGGATCGCTGATAGCTGGAAAAACTGCGGTTCTACTCTCCTTCAGTTGTTTCAGAGCCTTGTAGACGTTGACACGTTCCAGTTCTCTGAGATAGACAGCGAGGATTTTGCGCTTGGCGCTAGCAATAGCCCCGTAGAAGTTTCTCCGTGCGGCGAGCCAGTCCGCGCGAGCTGAGGGAACCCTTGTGCGCTGGTAGGTGCGTCGGGAGCGCCGCATCACCGTTCGGAGTCGCGTGAGGCCCGGAGACCACCAGCGTTTGGCCATAGACGATGGGGTGTGCCGCGGGGTAGAGCCCTCCAACGCCGCCAGCAAGACACTATTAAGGAATTCTACCGCGTCGTCCAGTTCCTCCG
The DNA here is from genome assembly GCA_029378375.1 of Mycena olivaceomarginata. NCBI lineage: Eukaryota > Fungi > Basidiomycota > Agaricomycetes > Agaricales > Mycenaceae > Mycena > Mycena olivaceomarginata. The sequence goes on along the minus strand of JARKIC010000094.1, from coordinate 151,534 downwards.
GCGTCGAGATGACGGGCAGGGGGCGGCCGCCAAGTAGGTTCCTCAGAATCCCCAGGTACGCATCAATATCCATCTTCTCTGAGTTGAACTTGACAGACTTCGGATTTGAGCTCACAATCGTGGCTAGAAAATGGGGCTTTTTGGCAATTTTGACCATTTTTTGGCTAAATTTGCTGAAAATGGCCACTTTGTACCGATGTTTCAGGCTCAAATAATAACCTATTAAGATGGTTCAAAATGCTATTCTGCACTACTCATTAAGCACTTTTTGACTACAAGTACCAAAATTTCCCACGGTCCTTGTAGAAAAAGTCGATTTCAAATTCTGGCCCGAAATGCCTTATATCTCAAGAATTGCCTTTTATAGTAATAAGTTAACCATTGCAAATATCTTCTATTTTCTCATATTTTCGGTCTACAAGTTATTTGGAGTTGTTTGCAGGCCTGAACACCGAGAACCACCCGACGCCAACACTTTATGTGGCTACGAGTAGGTCAGGCAGTGAATTTCTCGTTCCTTCAACGGTAGTGAATTTTGTGTTCCTTTATATCTGTTGCAACTCTAGCAAATGACTCCAAACAACTTGTGGACTGAGAATATGAGGAAATAGATGATATTTCCACATGTGACCTAATTTCTATAAGAGGCAATTCTTCAGATATAATCCATTTTTGGCCAGAATTTGAAACACACTTTTTTTTTGAGGGGGCGTGGGAAAAAATGAAGTCCATAGTCGAAAAGTACTCATCAAGTAGTGTAATATACCATTTTGATTCATATCAATATCTGGTGATTTGAGCTCACAGAAAGCCCAGCCCCATTTTGCTTTCTCCAGGACAAGCGGGGATCATCACCACCGCCACTGTCCAAGCCACCTCGAAGCTTGCCGTATGGTAACCGGCGGCGACGAAGCCGAACGTATTCCCAACAGACTCGGAGGGGATGGACGTGAAAGGAATTTCTGCCCCGTCCGCAGGTCTGATTGGCTGACGATCTGTATGATCACAATGGAAGGTGTGATCACAATGGAAGGCGAAGGATCTTATGGAACATCCTCCCCCCATCCTGAGGTTGCACAGTATCTGGTTTACCACCAGAACAGCTGTCAACGTCGTGCGACTCTTAACAAGTCTTGCGAGATAGCATGCCGAGTTCCAACCTTTACGACTTGGACTTCTCCTTGATGATAGAACTAGTTTTGCCCGAGCGCAAAGCAGCTCTCTGTTTGGACGAATGATACTGGTGACTCTCCTCAACGTCGGTTCAGCGCCCATGAGTCTCTCACTGGCTACAGCAGGATCTTATGCAAGCGCTAGGAGCTCGTGAATAGAGAGTTCTCCGGTGAGCGCCACCAGATCAACTGGTGGCTAATGTTCAATTTTTGGCCGAAGACAATCGTCCCGGGCCACTGGAGCCACTATTAAGAGGTCCCAATGGGAGGATGAAATAGTGGCTAGCGGAAGCCAAACGGCATCGAGGGAGTCACGAGTTGCTACCGGTGGCTCAACGCAAACCAATGCTATTATTGTGATGGTTTTACAGGACTGGCTACACTGCGTCCTCTACATCAGGGGTTGAGGGCCTTGTATTCCGCCTCGACAGCTCTGGACCGCTCGGATCGTTCACGCTGAGTTGATAGACTCTGCGGCAGATGAGTGGAGAAGGACCAGGTATGAAGAACCAACGCTGACCTGGGTGAGTTCCCCAGTGACGGCGGATATCTGGCCCATAACCTCAACTGCCCAAATGAGTTCAGGCTAGCGCGAGTACGATACAACTCACCATCGACGTCTACTCGAAGATCCTCGTCGTCGAGCAGCGACGGCTCATCTGATTCTACGTCGGCGTTGGCGTCGGCGTCCAGACTCTCATGCTCCTTGACGAGTTTCTGCAGCGTGTGCTCGAGGGAAATGGGCTTTTCGCGGCGCTCAATGGCTATCTTGCGATGCCACTCCAAGCGACTGCTGGCGAGGGCCCAGATCTTGCGATCGAGGGCCTCGTCGAAGGGTTCGGCGTCCTGCTCGTGGGGTTGGAGGGAGTCAAAGTCTCGTCCGTTGATGCGGATATTAGCCTGTGCGATGGTGGACCATTGGTCCACGTACTGTTCCCAGTGAATATAAAACACGACGCGTTTGAAGACGCTACCTGCTGTGACTGCCGAAGCAGCTCGTCTCGCCGGGGCGGCGATAGATTGTGCTGTTTCGCATACTCGTCGACCTTGTGCGTGACCTCGCGGGCAAAGTCAGCCTTTATTCGGAGCCAGACGCGCATGTTTGGGAGGGAAATGCGGGGGTGCTCGTGGTTCATGGTAGCAAGCACACCGGAAAATGAATAATTTCACAGTGCACGTGATCCACTGAGTCTGTAACTGAAGTTCTGAGATTCAGCCCCATCATTCATGAAACTGTGAATGAATTTCTGAAATCAAGAGACTTTCAGAGATTCAGTTACAAACTCCCATTGCACGTGACCCTGTGAAATTATTCATTTTCCGGTGTGAAGGCAACGCGTCCATCGACGTGTCTGTGATGATCAATTTGATGTATCGCGTGACCCCGGCAAGCGCCGTCAAAGCACGTGCGACGGAAAGTGCCGAGACATCAATAGTGAGAATACTTGCTGCTGTATTTCGTTCAATAACCAGTGTAGCGCGCTCCGCGGCAGAGCCCACTAACTTTTGTCCTTAACACTTGATCGACAGTCCAGCAATGTTGTTACCCCCTTTGAACTAGATAGGAGTGATGTTCACCAATTGGCACCAAATTCCAACGAAGAAATTTTGAATGGATGGAAGCACTCTAGTGACATGGATCGACGCGAGGGTTGAACAGATCCCCACATTAATTTCATTCTAAACCGTGTTTTGAATTCTCAATGCGAACTCCGCGGCAAATTCCGATGTACTGTTCCATTTCGTTCAATTTGTACGGCCTCGAATTCCTGCAACGCATTCGGGAGACTGGCGGCGAGAGCTATAATACGGAAAATTCACAAGCTATGAAAAGCCTGGTGCAATATTAGGTTTGCTACGCTCAAATAAATGACGGCGGTGCCGCTTACTTAGTCCAAATTTTGCTTAGTGAATAGGGTACTGTACTTTTTCGTTCAAATCGACAGGGGGTGTGAAGGTCAAGGGTACAAATGCCAGTATGTATTTAGCCTTTCCTGTTTAGTTTTGCTGAATCTTGTAGACACATTTACATTCACGGATCGCTCTGTCCAGTCAGCAGCATTGCCTTTCTTTTATATCTAGCCACACTGTGGCCCAGATGTCTGCATGGAACATTCTTGCTCTAAGATATTCAGACAAGCGATTGAGACGGCACCAATGAGACTGGGTGGAGAAGACTTGCTGAAATCACCCCAATAAAATTATGAGAGCGGGCTGAAGCACTGTATTTTTAACCGACTGAGGGTGCTACAGGTAAAAAAGAGAAAAAAGCATCTAAAAGTGTCCCAAAACAGAAGAAGAAAAAACGGGCTGCACCTTATGTTCCGCAATTAGCAGTAAATACTGCTCACCATACCGTCCTGTTCAACGTAGGGTATCTCCGATGTTAAACAGTGATTAGGAGCAAGTGTTTTTTGATGGTGATTATGAAAATCTGAAGTGGAAGATGAACTGTTTAAACGGGGTTTGATTTTCATCCTACTGTATTTTTGGATCTATAATCCGGCCGTTGAGGATGGGGAGGGGACAGGTCACTTGTACATGATTTGTGAGACTCGCAAGTGACTCAATATTACCTAAAATGAGGGCAGAAATCGAAGCCATTTGAGCAGTTTGCGCGACGCAAAACAGCGATCAGATGGCTCCAATGGCTGCAGCGCAAACAGTCTAATGAAGCCACGAGACTGCTTTCTGGGTAAGAGATGTGTGCGGACGAAGCACACTGTCGGTGCTCGCCTCCGAAAGTACGGTGCTTACGTTTGAGGCGGAAACTTAGGAATGCAAAAATGGCAGAATTTTCGAAAATTTCCGTCTTGAATGCCGAAATTTCGTAAGCGTCACGCCAAATTTCGTCGGTTGCCGAACTGCCGAATCGGTATTTTTGGTCACGGGTCACAACCCGTGCCGAGTTGAATGAAATTCTACAGTATATACCATGGAACACCGGAAATGTGAAGGGAAAGAAAGTGAGTCGAGGTAGGGGAGGGCTGTGGAGGTTGGGCGAAGAGGGCGGCAGGGTCTGCCGACCTCACCTCGAGAGATCGCGGCCAATCGCGGCACACGTGCGTCGGCAGACCCTGTCTCCGGGGATAGCCAGACCTCTACGGTAGGCGGCCAATCGCGGCACGCCGGGTCTACCCGACCCCTGAATACAGTATGTGACCCGGCGCGGAGCACTGAGTTCCGAGTCAGGTCAATTGTTACGATTTTGGGTCCCGCACGACAGGGCACGCGCTGGGCCGCGAAGCACGTCACCCGAGTTTTCCGTGGTTAAAAGAGTTGAGGCGCTATGTGGCCCACGTCTTGCAGCGCCAAAATTCTTTGATTTCCAGTTGGACTTCAGGCTTCAGAGAACGCAATTTTATAAAGAGGGATTTCCTCATATCACATCCTAACCCATCCTCATTTCCGCCAGATGCTCTCTGCAATGCCCTACACCTTGATTGTCGGCGTCCCCGGCGGCACTCTCCCACCTGGTGGACTCGCGCAAGACGACTTCGACACGGCGGCGCGATCGGTGTAGAGGCGTTGACAAAGGGTTGTGAGGTTGAATGGATGTGCGAAACGGCACGGACCTGGAAATCCGTCGCTGGTGGTCCCTTTCATTAAGGTAGCGGAAACAAATGTGATTTCAATCGAATAAAAATATTGGAACAAGATATCAAGGACAGAAACCAAAGTATGCTCCACCGCACAACCTGCAAGGGTGAACTTGGTTTCCATTCATGAAACAGTAAGGCCAGTCTAATGTTGCCGCGACTCGCTAAGTCGAAAGTCACGACTTAAGGGCACCGTCGACTGGACTCGACTTGACTTAAGGAAACCAAGTCACTTGAAGCCACTCAAGTCGACTTGAGTCGATCAAGTCGACGACATTTCCCCCCGAAATATCGAACAATGTTTGTAGCATAGGGTATGGTAGCTTACAATTGACAAACGGTAGATGTTTACACGAATCCAGCTTCCTCTGGCATATTCAAATGTGGCGTGCCATCTGTCAACTCAAAGCTGTCAGAAATTTCTCGCCAAGTCTCCTCTGTGTCACCTTCGCCTTTGGAAGCTAAAATGCGAAGCCAGTCCTCCTCCTCGTCAGGAATGGCAACTGTTTGCCAGTCAGACATGAAGTTAAGTCGGGATTTCTTGTAATTAAACTTCAACATTCGAAATGCTTCCTATCTGCGGTGGGCAAAGCATTTGAAACACTTGGAAGTTCAGAAGGTGTGTTCTCGTTGAATATCTCAAGCTTCTGTAGCTCAACTTATGATGACTCAGAAACCTGTTCCACGCAAAGTTGTAATACTTTAGTCTACTTTAGTATCAGATAACCTGTTTGCGGAGTAGAAAAATAGTATGAGAGAGGTTGTAAAGATTTGAGACACACCACCATCCAATACATCCTATATTTGAGGTCAACTCTGATGTAGAGTATACCACGGATAGCGAATATCCCGAGTATTCGCGAGTATCTACTCGCAAATAGTGATTATTTGTATTTGCGAGTGGATGTGGTTGTGCTATTCACAGCGAATGCGAATAGTAGTATTGCTGGCAGCAAATATTCGTTGAATATTTGTTTGTGAGCTGACTCTATATGAGCTTGTGAGCAGCTGTGGGAGATAAGAATAGAATAGATTAGTTTCTTTTCTGCCAATGTGTCCTTCCAATTAGTGTTGCCGTGACTGAAAATCTTCCAAAACCCCCGTACTGGTTTACAACACCAGAATGTCCCGGATTTCGCCATGGACAATGGTTGTTCAGTTGAGTTCAGTCATGATTGTCGGTCAATGATGGAATCAATGCTGGAAGTCATAAAAAGCCTCAAAACTTACCCAAACATTGACTCGGATTTTCCTGCACCCCAACGTCGATATTAGCTGTACAGGGCCGTGAAATCGAAATTGAGGTTATTGAGAGGAGTTAGAGCTTGCGCGCCGATGCCGCGTTAGTGTGCGACCCGCGTCATTTCTACCGGGCTCGTAACGATCGCAACATCCTGTCCCTTGAGATCATTTTCTGTTGAGATCTGGACTTTTGCGAGCGGTTTGCAAGGGCATCATACTGAAATATGAGAATCAGTTCACGGGCTCTTACAAAAGGCAGTTTTTAGCGCGGCATTTTTCAGAAATCCCAGGTCAGATTCGGTGAATTTTTAATTGTACAATAGCTTCGTTTAATTGAATTATACATAAAATTAGCTGAAATCGAGTAGTTACAAATGTTTTTGCTCTCAAAATGCCTGATTTCCTAAAGTTCTCACCCATTTAGGTCGTTTACGCCAGGCAACACTGCATTTCGGCGGTCTCTGGACCTAAGGGTGCGCCGAGGTTCCTCGGCAGACCTGGGCGTACCTTAGGCTCGGCAGACCCTGCCGAGGTCTGCCTAGCATTGCAAGCCATAGCAGCGCAGCTCCTTTCTCGCCGAGCCATGCAGTAGTGAGATCGGCCATCGGTTCCATTGTATTCCTGTGGGAAAATATGAATAAATTGACATGGGAATTGCATGGGAATGGTTGATTATACCAAAATGAGTGCATAATTAATACTACTGGCCATCCATAGACAACTGAATGATGAATAAATGCTTATTAATACTGGAGAGAGGGACCAGCTAGAAAAAACAGATGTCGAGGCCGTGCTCGCAGGCTGTGCCGACAACCAAACGCTGACAACTGTCGCCACCTTGTCTAGCAACCGTGATTAGCCGAGTTTGAGCCGAGTCTATGTATATCTCCGCGGATATGGCCACCGACTAGGCTGTCCAGAGTCCTGCTTCGGCCACAGTTGGCAGAGTAGGTACATGGGAGGGCCTTTGGGTGAGATGCGTTGAGGAGCCTCAGCGCATCTGGAGAGAGGTGGCGCGAGGTGGTGCGAGGCAGCCTCGCACGAAGCTTGCCGTAGCTGGGCACAGCTTTGCCGGGAAAACCCTGCCGAGGCGCCTAGACCAACCTCGGCAAAGCCTCGCCAAACGTGGCCGCACGTGCGTCCAGGAACTGCCGAAATGCAGTGCAATGCCTGGTCAATTGGGATAAAATTTCCTTATTGGGCAATAGATCACGAGTTCTGGAGAATGCCTTCAGTTCTGCATGAATGTAGGCCTCCATTTGACCATTTGAGTTGTTTAATGAGACCATCGATAATTACTTTTGCAGGTGTTACACTGTATGTGGCGTGAGTTATGACAGTACAGTCTGATTTTTCATAATGCATAACCTCATAATGCATACCAGCCAAAAAATCTCATAATGCATCGGATTTCGGATCCACCGAAATGCATTTCACCACTGTAGAAGCAAGCTCATAATGCATAAATGGTCATAATGCATAGACTTTGAGCAAATCCGGCTCATTTTCGCAGGGAACCGACCTTATGCGTTATGAGCTATCCTACTGTAGTATGTAATTGAGGCTACAGTCGACTCTATTTTGTCCGGTTTTGCGCAACCTTTGCACATGCTTCCCTGATCACTGCGAAAATTTACAGCCATTCAGATCACGCTTGGCACGTTTCCGGCACGTGCCTCGCACGAATGGCTAAAGAAGATGCAATTCTCCGGCCAATCAAAGTCAACACAAAACTCGACCAGTTATTTTGACCCCGGAGAGGAAGCAGATGTATCCCAATTCGAAACAGGATCTCTTGTTGCAGTTCACAATCATACGCTGTGTTCCATTCATCTTGCATCCTTATTGGAAACATTAGCGTAATCATATGAATATTGTGGGCTAGACTACTCACCAGTCGTCAGCCAACGTGTCTAACTCTAAATGCTCCAGCGAGGCTATTTCGGACGCGGGGCTTGGAAAATGGATGTCAAGTCACGTGGTTCAAAATGTGGACCATTGCAAAGGGAATAGGGTCACCCGTTTCAAAATGCCACTAGTAATTGCGCACTGGAAAGCGCAATAATGCCTCCGAGTGCGATCTGAATAGCTGTAAATGTTCGCAGTGATCAGGACGATAGAAAATGGCCCTGGGATTTCATTGGAATTGAAATGGTCTGCAGATGTCAGATCACGTTTCTCAAAATGTATTGAAAAGGCAATAAGTAGTACCTCCGGGTGCGATCTGAATAGCTGTAAATGTTCGCAGTGATCAGGACAATAGAAAATGGCACTGGGACTTCATTGGAACTAAAACGGTCTGCAGGATGTGTCTCAAATGTGGACTATTGAAAAGGCAATAGGGTCACACGGTTCAAAATGTAACCACTAATTGTGCCCTGGAAAACGCAATAGTGCCTCTGAGCGGGATCTGAATAGCTGTAAATGTTCGCAGTGATCAGGGGTATAGAAAATGGCCCTGGGCCTTCATTGGAATTGAAATGGTCTGCAGGATGTCAAGGCATGCATTTCAAAATGTGGAGCATTGCAAAGGCAATAAGTAGGGTCATGCAGTTCAAAACACAACCTAGTAATTGTGCTCTGGAAAGCGCAATATTGCCTCTGAACACAATCTGAATAGCTGTAAATTTTCGCAGTGATCAGGGTTATCCATGGTCTGCAGAATGATCTGCAGTATGTCAGGTCATGCGTCTCACAGTGTGGACCGTTGCAAAGGCAATAAGGTCACACGTTTAAAATGCAAACCAGTATGCTCTGCAAAGCGTATTAATGCCTTCGAACGCGATCCGAATGGCTGTAAATGTTCACAGTGATCAGGGCTATCCATTCCCCAAACATGTGGCCTAGAAAATGGCCCTGGGAATTCATTGGAATTGAAATGGTCTGCAGGATGTCAGTTCACACATCTCAAAATATGGACCATTGAAAAGGCAATAGGGTCACGCGGTTCAAATACATCTAATTTTGTCAGGTATAGTGCCACCGCCTCTGCAGAAGTATTGCTCGGCGACACCCGTTGTGACAGCCCAGGGCGGGACTGCATTTGCGCAGACACGTGAGAACCGGTACTAAGGATTGACTAAGGAAGCACTAGTACTGGGAGCAGAGAAAACGAAAGGGCCCAGAGGCCTGAGTGCAGATGGACGCGAAGACTCATAGTGGTCGACGCGTCAAGGGAGGACGCGTCAGGGAATTCAGGGTTCGCGGGGCTAAGCGGGTCGAAAGCAGGGTTGAAGAAGATCCTGCCACGATGACCGGCGCGCTGAAGATCGCGTTCGCGGATTCGGATCGGGCAATCACGGTGGTACAGAGTACACAGGATTGACCGTTCCTTAATGAGATGCCCCAAATCCTGGGCAAATTCTCCATGTGAAGCAAGGAAAGACCCTGGATAGGTACGTACATAGAGTGCGCCCATCTCCATTATCTTCCCTCTGTTCTATCTCCTCGGTTTCAATCGCACTGGAACGTTGTCACTTCCTGTCACTGCGGCCTGCGGAGCCAGCACCGCAGAGTGAATATCTTGGAAATGTAATCTGCCATTGAAATAAATCATATTTCGCATACGAAAGGCTTTGTGGTAGCAAATTAGGCTCGAATCCAGCCGCTATATGGGACAAGGCACCGATATAGCGGCTGGTCGATCTGAGTTTGAAATTGGATGACGCGCGGCATCCTATAATGGGCGATTGGTAATCAGGTTTTTCGCGGATGGTCGGCGATCACTTCCGCACCCAAAGCGGACGGCCACTTCATTGTGAGGGCGGGAGACCCCAAGAAATATTGGGAAGCAAGTTTGATCTTTGATTAAAAATCGCCCGTTATGGGATGCCGCGCGTAAACCAATTTCAAACTCAGATCGACTGGTCTGTTTATCGACAGTTCTCATAGACAGACAGCCACTGGTCTAGCAATAAATGCGATGTTTTCATCCGTGCTGTTCGCGAGGTTGTGCCACTCTGAACGCGGAGGTAAATGGTACCAAACTATGAGGAATCTGTTGAGAGGATTATCTGGCATGGAAATAAATAGTTCCCCAGATACAGTCACGGCAAAAATTGTTGCCCATACCATATTTGGAAATTTTGTGATGGCTCTCAATAAATGGGTGGCGGACCCAGCATTAGATAGCTTTTCAGTAGATGGTTGTATATATGGTCTGTATGAGTAAAAATGCATGCGGTTCGGCTGTTTACAATGCTGTAAAATGCTGCCCTGCTCTGATTTGGTGGTACCCCTGATGACCCATGTAATTATCCATTCAAGGCAAAGTCTAGGCCAAAATAACCTATATTTGGAGCCATATGTGACATTAGACAACTCTCCTGGCCAGGGATTGGCGAGTAGTGGGCCTACCACCCATTTATTGAGAGCCATCACAAAATTTCCAAATATGGTATGGGCAACAATTTTTGCCGTGACTGTACAAAAGCCCTTGGTAGTATCAGGCATTGTGATGTTTGCATTTGTGTATCTGAAATCGAACACGGGCCGTTCGCGGAGTTGTGACACTCCGAAGGCGGGAGTAAATGGTACCAAACTATGAGCATGAAGCTAAGATGAACAGGCAACAGCAGGTTCCAGAGATTCCGAGAGGATGAGTAGCTGAATCACATTATCGTGTGGACTCCAAAAGAACACAGAAGCTCAATTGAAGCTCAAGACATTTGAGAATTCTCTTACAGAGGATGTTCTAGCACGGTAAGCAAGGACCCAAGAAATGTCGCCAGCAATGCCAGGTGCGTCAGCAGCGCCAGATCAGCCAGCCCGTGTCAGGTGAAAAACATTTTCCTGATGTGGCCCAAAATGCGAGCAGTCGGCCAAAGGTCAGCGACGAGCGGTGTTTTCAGAATTATTTGCCAGAATCGAATTAAAAACTCCTCGTGTCACGGCTAGTGATACTTATTCGAAAAGACAGAGGCGCCCACCTCTTGGTTCGCGAGCGCTCGGCGTTTTCGGCGGATCCCTCGTAATCATTACGTGATAATCATGACGGCAGACGGTCTTTTCCGGCTGGGACACGTGGCATTTCCGCTAATCGTACCGCTCTCTCTCTCAACGATGACACTCACGACTCCGGACGCGCACCCGTCAAACGATGGCAGGCGTCGTGACTCTTTGAGAAACCTTCCGTCGCCCGACTCTGAACCTCTGAGTCCGTTTCATTTCGATCGCGCCTGATACTTGTCCCACTTACATTCACGAATTACCGAGTAGGCGATTATGATCAGGCGCTCAGTGACTTGCTTCAGCACATGAGCGCTCTAGATTCATGTTTCCACCATGAGCTTAGCACTGTCGATCGATGTGGGCACTTGATTCGCATATCCGAATCTCGTGTGGCTAATGTCATTGCTGCGCAGGGTTTCTAGGCCTTGCCGAATCGAGTCGCACGGCCTGCATATACAACCTTCTCCAGAAATGGCGGCCGACGTCGGTACAGAACAGGTTTTACCTGAGCGTACTTGCGGCGCGACATGTTCACGAAGATGGTGCGGATCGTCTAACAAGTGAGTGGCCAGCAAACTCTTAACGTCCAGTGAAACAAATCGCATCAGCTACCGAGGCCTCTAGCCTATCTGACACCGAGGAGGTTGCAAAAGCCTATGTCATGGCACAGATGTATGTGGCTTATCACCTTGCCTGGGCTTACGGTGTGCTGCTCCAGCCCCTCCAACCGGGGTCCGAGCAAGATGTCACGGCAGATGATGAGAGGGGGAGGAGGCGGAAACAGAAAAAGAAAAAGAACAAGGGACGACCTTAAAAGGATGATTAGTTTGGCCACCCAACCAAGATGCTCTCAACCAAGAGTAGTTTTTAAAGGTCTTAGGCGGCTTACTTGGTGATATACAGCACCGTGATTTCAATGCTGAGTGGATACTGAAGTACTAGTTTATTGCGGAGTCTGTCAAAATGGTGAATTGACCTTCGATCCTTATTAGGGTTCTCGGCGACGGGGACTTGGCACCTGTGGACCCGTGCCTCGATGTGCCACGGAGCAGGTTGCAATTAAATTTCAAAGACAACAGTATCCCCCTATTGACATCTGTCTTGACGATATTTCCAAGGTCTTAGGACCTCATAAATAGCGTTGGCTATGTTGGAATACACACAGGAGATTGCGCGGATCGCAGACCATCCTAAGAGTCGACATAAATAAATTAGTAGAGGGAAAAATCACACACAATGTGTCCCTTAATCATTGCTTTCTGAGAATTGATTTGTTCTCAGCCGTTCAACTTAGCGCAAACACTGGGAGTTGGGCCCTTGAGCCGTGCCGACGGGTCGTATGTCCAAATAAGGCAAGTGCATTATTGGATGCTGTTTGACACCAGCTTCCGATGGTGAAGCTCCGTGCCAAGTGTCATTTGACAAGCATCTGGCATTTGACAGGCATCTTTATTGGCTCGGGCCGCTCGGCTGCTGAATTGGGTTACTTAACCCCGGATGATTACTATGATAACAGCTTGATAACACACTTTTTCTTGTACACTCACCACTACTGCCTGTTTGAACAAGCACTTACAGCACAATGTCTTCTGATTCCCATGGTGCGCCGCCAAAAGTGACACATGGGGGATCTCGAGTAGGGTCGGGGCGCAAATCCAGGGCATGGCATGAGACACGGCGACGGGAAGAGACTGAGCGGCGTGCACAAGAAGCACATGCTACTGCTGGGCAACATCAACCACCGATCCAAGCACCGTCTCGTCCTGTTCAATCTGCTGTTTCTACAGCTCCCTTCTTTGATCAGCGGAACAACACAAGAGGAATAGCTCTGCAGGACCCTATCCGTGGAAATTTCCACCCAAATCATGGCCTTCAGGTCCACCCAGACCCTGTTACCATGTCTTCAGATGTCGAAACAAGTCCTCTAGGTGGTTGTGAGTTCATGCATCAAACTTTTTTGCCTTCAATGAACTTTTGAATCACAGACTCGATTACTCGAAATTCCTTTGACCAATTAGTCAAGGAACTACAATTCCTTGACCTCAATGATCCCAATGGTGATATCACATCCAGGGAGAATCTATTGAAGACGGTCTTTTCAATAGTACAGAAGATGAGCAGCCTGATGATACTGCCAACGCTGCAGCTGCAGCTGATGAAACTCAAAAATTAGAGCCAGTAGAGACATCAGTTCACCACAGGTACCTCCAGAATCTGAGAACCAAAACTGCCAATGAGATAGCCACCCATGGTCAACCGGATTGCTACCGCCGTGGCCAGCTGTTTCACTATGCAACACATACACTCTTTGCTGTACAGGATGCCATTGGTGACTCGAGTGGCTTCAAACCTGATTCTCTTTACCATCTTGATGTTCTGATCTGGGTACCACACTTGCTTGCCAAAAACACATCCTTGAAATGTGAATGTGGTATGGGTTTAATTTTGAACGGTAACCATACTTGTCCAGTACTGTAAACATTTCATTGACCTGTGTGTAAAAAGTTTCAACAGTGATCCTATTGCCCGTCGTGTTCGCCGGCGACCCACAGACGTGCGGGGGTAGACACCATGATATTGATATGGTGGAATATAATATGATACGATATGGATATAATATGATACGGGGACCCTCATATCACGGCTTTTGGTTTATGTCTGGGGCGACGGGGAAAGAATCAAGTTTTTCAAGTTGAGAAAAAGAGGGAAAGGAGAGAAAAGAGAGGGAAGATCAGAGACCTGTTTACAATTATTTCCGAGGGTGTTTCGTGTTGTGGGCGGCGAGAGTGTGAAAGAACGACAACGGTGCGGGAACGATATCAAGATGATGTGGAAGCTCGCCGAGTGATTTCAAGGTCTAACCCTTCCGGGTATACTGCCTGGTTTGGGCTAAACCTTAGCCAATCGTTTTCAAGATGGGCGGGCCGTTCTTCAGGGCAGAACCATCTGTACCGCCATCAGCACCCCTTTCTCATCCCAGATCCTTCAACCGTACATGGATCAACTCGACGCGCACTCCGAGAGCCAGCGCATATATATATATATATATATATATATACGTCGGCTCCGGTGCAGGGGGTACAGGCGGATCGAGCGAGCGACCCGGTGGCTCAGGGGACCTCGACGACCCTGACGGCAATGGAGACGGACCGTTTCCCCAAGGGCACAAGCGGCCCCGTGACGATGCCGACGACGACCCCGTCGCGCCCAAACGCGCCAAGTTCGACCCAGCAGCCGTCACGTGGGGCGGGGAAGCGGACCGTTTCCTCGACTCGGTCGCTTTCTCACCTCAACACCTCGCCGTTGTCAAGCAAATTGAAGTCTACTCACTTGACATCAAAGAGGCTCTTCGGGTTCTCTCCCTTGCTCTCCGCAAACCAGTTTTCCCGGACAGCCTCTGGAAGGATGTCCTCCTCGACCGCTTCGTCGACCTCGATACCGTCTTGGCCAGTCGCTTCGCCGTCGAACCCGACGAACCCCAGTAGCTCGTCGTTGGAGATCACCAACTCGAGATCAAGAAACCAAAGATGGTCTCGAGAGTCTCCAGTCATGGGCAATGGCTCCTTGCGTTCCGGGCCTACGCAAAAGCGGTCACCTTCGCTTTCAACGGGCGACAGGACGAGCTCGAAACTTACGAGAACCACATCCACGAACTCTTCGCAAGCTGGAATCCGTCCCTACACCACCGCGTCCTCAGCTACGACCGCGCCGCTCGTAACCTCATCGGGCAGTCGCACGGCATCCTCTTCAGCGACATTCACAAGCTCAGAGCATGCGAGAACGCTCACCTCTCCGCGGGAGGAGTCTGCGTCTCTGCGGGTTCCTCTTCTGGCCAGGCTGAGCACAAACCGAAAGGCAAGAAGACCAAACGCCCTGACGGCGGCGTGGTCTGCCGAAACTTCAACTATAACAAGTGCGACCGCGGAACCGACTGCAAGTTCCGTCACGCCTGCCTCCGGTGCAAGAGCGATGGGCACATTCTTGGAGACTGCCCCGACAAGCAACGCCACTGAGCCTCCGCCACCCGCTAGGCCAATGACGCGGCTCGAGACGGCAGTCCCCGCGCACGCCAAATTCTTCGCGGAAGACATTGAGGAGGTCGAGGACAGCACGGATCCAGCGTGCTTCCTGCCGCAGTACATGCGCGGCATGGGCTGGAAGACTCATCAGTCAGCATCGTCCAGTCGTACGGCACAGTACACGGAAGTTGACGAACCTCTTCCGCGACCCCCTCCTCGAGAATTTGCGAACGCGCACGCAATGAAGACCATCTCCGACCACCCTGACCTCTTCCGCGTCCCACAAGTGATCAAGGTCAACCGCCTCGAGAGCCTTCTGAGGCGGCACCCGAATCAACCTTTCGTACAGTCAGTACTTGCGGGATTGCGTGAAGGGTTCTGGCCCTGGATGGACACTCACCACGAGAATGGATATCCGTTAACGTACGACAATGCCTTTATTCCGCCCCCATCGGAGCGTGAGCGCGACTTCATCAGCACTCAGCGCGACATCGAAGTTAACAAGGGACGGTTCTCTCGCACCTTTGGCCCAGATCTTCTCCCTGGGATGTACAGCACCCCCGTCATCGCCGTCCCCAAACCCCATTCTGACGACCTGCGCCTTGTATCCCACCAGAGCTATGGCGAGTTCTCGCAGAACACCATGGTCGATGGACCACAGACCAAGGGTCCTCGCATGGACACCATGCAGCAATTCATCCCCGCGCTCCTGCGCTTCCGGCGCCAGCATCCGGACGCGAGGCTGGTAATATGGAAGTCTGACGTAGCAGAAGCCTTTCGACTCCTGCCAATGCACCCGTTAGCCGCAATCAAGCAAGTCGTTACATCAAACATACCGACCAAAGCCGAAGTTGCAGCCGGCCAGTCGAACAGTCCACTCCAGCGCAATGTTGACTGGGGTGCGACGTTTGGGAATCGCGGCTCTCCGAGACTGTGGGCGTCGGTGATGGGTTTGGTCATTTGGGTGGCTTTGTTTATCAAACTGCTCGTGGACATTTTTTGCTACGTTGACGATGCCTTCGGTTGGGAACTCGAAACTAACTTCATTTTCTATGCCCCATACCAAAAGCGAATGCCAGCAAAACAGGCCCAACTCCTCCTTCTCTGGGATTTCCTCGGCATTCCACACAAGGAGAAGAAGCAGCTGCACGGCACGTCGCTTACCGTCATAGGTTTCCAAATCGACGCGAACACAATGACCATCACGTTGCCTCCGGACTCCAAGGCCGAGCTCGAGCAGTGGGTTGAAGAGTTTATTGACACCCCGTCGCGTCGCCGCAAGCTCCGAGAATTCCAGGCTCTCGCCGGCTGGATGAATTGGTCGTTCAACATGTACATGCTGCTTCGACCTGCACTCTCTAACATCTACGCCAAGATAGGGGACATGGAACAACAGCACGCCAGAATCTACCTGAACAATGCGATCAAGGATGACCTTCGCTGGTTCTTGAGTCACCTTCGCCACTCCGGCGGGACCGCTCTGCTGGAATCCCTTGACTGGGACCCACACACAGAGACCCACGCAACGATATACTGCGACGCGTCGCTCAAGGGCATGGGGTTTTGGTTGCCTGAGCGCCTGCTAGGCTTCTATTCCCCCGTTCCCTCCGAGCCCCCCCGCTGACACCATTTTCTTCTTTGAAGCCTTGTGTGTTGCATCCGCACTTCGGTGGTATTGCACTACTGTTCTCTCGAACACCACCACCGCTTCCCGCTATCGCCTCACCATCTTCACCGACAACTCGAACACAGTCAGTATCTTCAATACTCTGCGTGCGACACCGGCATACAACATGATTCTGCGAACCGCAGTCGACGACCTCATCCAGTACAACGTTGATCTGCGCGTCCTCCACGTCCCCGGCGAGGACAACACGGTCGCCGACGCCATCTCTCGCAGCCGCCCCCTCGACGCAAAGGGCTACGCCCCCGGACTCGTCATCCGACCGTTTCAACCCCCGCAGGAGCCGCTGGGGGCTGCCGCACAATGATCACATCGCACGTCAAGTCCAGGCAACCCGTGCGGGAAGCCTGGACCATGGAGCAGCTTGTCCATCAACGAGCTGTCGCCATGGGCGCCGCCATCGACACATCTACAGCGCACACGTATGGCTCCGCCCTCAACTCGTACATTGAGTTCTGCCGACTTCACAAATTTCCCATTACCCCGACTGCAGAGACACTGAGTTTTTACACAGTGTTCATGTGCCATCATATCAATCCAAAATCCGTCGACTCCTACCTCTCAGGTATCTGTAACCAGCTCGAAGCCCATTTTCCCGAAAGTACGCGAAATACGGAAGAGCATGCTGGTGTCGCGAACTCTCAAAGGCTATAAACGCCTCCGCGGCACCACGACGAAACGGAAATCACCACTCTCACGCCAACAACTCCGACAGGCGATCGCCGCCCTCCCACCATCCCCTTCCCACGACGACCTCCTCTTTCTCACCATCCTCCTCTCCGACTTTCGCGCGCTTCAACGGCTTGGCGAACTCACGACGCCGGACAACCCGCGCATACGCAACCCGCGAAAATACACCAAACGTGTATCCGTCACGGTGGACGCCACGCAGTACGAATATTGGCTGCCCGCACACAAAGCAGGTACGAGCTCGTTCTTTGCTCCGCCGGCAGACTATGCCTTCTACAGCCTCAACTTGGACTCGTCCACCACCCGCTAGTATTGTTGTTCCTCGCCTTCTCGGGCCAAATTTCGGCGAATAATGAGAACACCGTTTTGTGGACAACCGGGCCCGCGCCCAGCCGGCACTGTATATAATGGCTGCGACTCACCGGTGTTCCCGTTTTTTATATGGCACTCTGCGGGCCAACTTATGGGGGCTCGTGCTCCTCGCCAGTATGGTACTCGCGCTCAAAGACAATTTCAAGCTCCAACTGAGCTCCAGTATGTCCCCTGCTTAACCTCGTCGTCATTCCCTCATATGTCTCCGTATGTTCGTCAGGAGTTTTGTCAAGGAACTTGAATCCTACGTCGGATCGTAAGACTTATGTACCTCCAATTCACGCGCATTTATTTCTTCAAGAAAACTCCTTTCCACAAAGCCGTGAAGTT
This sequence comes from Mycena olivaceomarginata, assembly GCA_029378375.1. Taxonomy (NCBI): domain Eukaryota; kingdom Fungi; phylum Basidiomycota; class Agaricomycetes; order Agaricales; family Mycenaceae; genus Mycena; species Mycena olivaceomarginata. Next base: position 133,476 of record JARKIC010000094.1, on the reverse strand, counting down.
GACGGGAACTGAGATCGAGAGTAAACTGCGCGAGTTCTATCCGAAGGCCATGTTTGTTAATTATGTGTCTTTGTCTCCGCGGCTCATCGCACATTTGCTAGCCTCGGCCATGACTCCTCAACTGACGAGTGGATCGTGAAGCTTATGCCATCGGGGGCGCATGATGTTGCTGAACCTCGTTCGCTTGATTGGAGGAAGAAGGTGGTTAGCAAAATCTTTAGAGAGCTAGGATGAAGAGCAGATACCGAATGTGGTGGCGTCGCGGACCGCAGACGATCTGGATACTACCCCGGGACGAAAGTCCCGCAGAGCTGGGAGACGGATCAATCATTTTCATATACTGGATGTGATTCCAGTTTTCATATTTCTAACGTCGAAACCTACCACAGGACCTCACGTTCTCATATGGCAGTCAGAAATCTTGAGCCTAAGATTGTTGTCCCACTGTATACAATGAATAGGGCCCGACACCGTGCCGATGTGAAGCCGAAGACAAATGCAACCGGCACAGCACGGCATTCTCCTCGTCAATACCGCTCCCCACTCATTCTGGCAGAACTTCAAATGAACATTTGAATCCCTTGAAGATGCTGCTACTTTGCTTTGGTTTTCTGACGCGCCTACTTTGCGCAGCTTACAATTTGCGCGGGTTTTGATTTGCGCGCTTTTTTGAACCCCGACTTTGCGCATTTGCGGCACTCATCGATTCCGCGTAATTCAAGTACGTGGTTCCTGCATTTGCGGGATTTCACATCTGAAGGCTTATATAGTGCGGAAATACAATTTTAGGTATTTTGTTGCGCGCGGGATTAAATGTGCATTTGGACACTCATAGTAAACAGCCGCTGAGATCGGCATGCACGCAAACATTTCCCGAGCAGTGTAGTAGCTCTACAGGATGGATATGAAGGTAGACTGGGGTTTTTCGGGTCGTTCAATACGATCATGACAATCCCAGACCCATATATTCCATCCCAGGCTCGGAATTGGTGACATCAAAGTGTTGCGCTTCTACGTTATTTGTGCAAATTTGGCTCGCAGCAAAAATAGACCTGCTTTGAGACGAGAACACATCCTGGACCCAAGGGGTAAATTGGGCATTGAACTACACACATTGAGGCGGGTAATTTTACACGTCGGCCTCTGTGATTTGAGTGAGAGTTGATCGAGATAAATGTAAAATAATCTGACTGTTGCGCTTCCCAGTTTACTGTTACTATTGCCTACCGGGAAGCCGGCCAGACGAGGCAACCGGCCACTTGGCTCCTAGAGCAGGATTGCGATGGCTTTTACCTTCAAGTCGGTCGGTACGTTAGAGGATATGTAGTTGCGCCTCATGTCGTGAAATTTCAAGCGAGTTGATGAAGTTGACGTGATGCTGTGCGCGGTTTGCCGATCGGGGGGGATGCCGAACACGGGTTTTCTTATTTTGGGCATGGCATCGCTTGGCAGCAATCCTGTGTATCTTTACGACCACTTCGTCGCTCAACGACATCTGGGGCTCATTCTGTTCTGTGAACGTCTGGCTTCGTCCCGATGGTCCACCAGCCGTCTAATTCCACCTCCCTATGTCGCAATTCGGACGACAATCCTCGCTTGAGCCCCGAAATTACTATCAAAGGCCGTGTCCTCGCTGCCAGCGGATCGGCCCTCATCATGGCGCGATGACTGCCAAAATTTGTACGGGTGAGAAACACAGTTAAAGCATTCCCTGGATCACATTGATATGATTTTAGCGATTTTATTCTCCCGTCACTGCAGGTCGCCGTAAAGAACAGCCATTTTACCCCCGCCGACATATTCAGCTTTTTCAGGGAAGCGGAGAGCCTCAGCGGTGGAATTGGTGGTCATCGTACGTTATTATTACCTCCTCGATGCTGATTCCAACTCATCTGGGATCCGCACTTCATTTCGTCGGGGTCCACATGTCTGTCATTTCAGGCAATTAGGCAATTTTGGCGATATCGCAAACGGTCATCCTTATCATTTCAGCTATTACGAGTAGTTTGAGGTATCCTAGAGGCCCAGTGTATCCCCAGAATCAGTCTATACACTTGCAGTTGCGTGACGAAAGCAGAGCGAACGGAAAATGACGAATGCATGGTAAGTTCCCACGCCCGGCCGGCTGCCTAGTTTTGGCCGCTTTTGGACTTGCCGTCGCAAAATATTCGCCAAGCCATCATCACTTCATCAAATCCAGAACCCCGGGCCTCATTTCACTCATAAGATGCTAGCCGACATTCTAGAGCCCCACAACATCGGAGGGCTCCGTCTATTCATGATTTATGTGCACAAAACCCTTAAGGTGGCCGGTTAGCCAGTGGGATATAGTAGCGGAGTTTAAAGACGGACACACGATAAAGAGTGTGAGCATGTGGTGTTCCTCTTCCGAGTAATAAGACCGCAATGTATTCTTCTCTTCCATGAGTCCTGAAATTCATCACATTCCCGGCGACGCTAAGGCACGATTCTCTTTCTGACCCTTCCAGCCTTCTTTCAAAATTTCCGTCCTCCAGATTTCTTTTTCAAGATCCTGCGCAAATGCGGCGATGAACAAAGTCCGATCTTGATTTAAATTATTGGTAAGTCCAAGTTATGTAGTAACGATGTAAAGGCGTACTGACCAGAGGAATTTTCAAATCGTACCGCTACAATGTGAGTGGAGGTTTTTAAACGCCAAGGTTCTATCACAGGTGATGCTCGGCCAAACCTGCTGCACCGCTGCTGTGGCAATAGTTAATACACCACGCTTCGACCTCGGTGGAACGTCTTACGTAGTTTTTCCTCCAACCTATGAATACCGTCCGGCCACAAAGACACACCAATAGGCTCCTGACTATATTTTGTCCATTTGTTGCCATTCCAGAGGAAACCTTTGACGGCTCTGGGGTCGAATAAAGCTCAGTTACCTGGTGGCCGTAAGCCACACGTACAATGTCAACCGCCTCGGTTCGCGCCGGGTCATACTGATTTCAGTGGAAGAGAAAACGGTCGTTTGTGACCGGGAAGTGAGCGTCTCGGATTGCGATCTGGATTCTAGCGCGTTTGAGCCGAGGGTGTAGAGCGCTTGCGTTGACGGGTTTGCGAGGGAGGTTTGCGACGGCCGTAAGGCGCCGGAGCCCATCTTGTGGTCTAATGCGGCGGTTAACGGGACCGCGTTCTGCTGCGGGTCAAAATCCTGGGTCAGCTTCATGACCCAAAAAAGCCAATTAGCCAATGGATGAACGGTACATGGGTGAACTTTCGCGCCTCCTCAACGCACAGCTCATCACCCTCGAGCTCAAGCGGTTGCTCGCTGCCCAAGTGTGTGGGCGGGGACGGCAGCGCCTGCTTGTTGTCCATGTAGCGCAAGTGCTAGGTCAGCTGACGTGTCAGATGTAGAATCTGATCGCATCACTTTCCCACGACGACCCCCTGTCGCATGGATGGATGAATGGATTTCAAGCATTACACTGTATGTGGCGTAAGCTATGATAGTGCATATATGGGGTATGTAAGGTTCGATATTGTGCCGGTACCAAAGTTGAACTGGCAATGGGGTGGCCTTGTTTTGACGCGGCAATGCCGCGCGGCCCATCTGACTGCAAATCAAGAACCATTACTCTTCCTCGACGTAAATACATTGCTTTGGCTCTGCACATTGTGTCTCAGCCGTGGATATAACTATGTTTTTTTCTTGAGCTGTATGGATCGGACCAACTGGGTAAGTCCTCGAGATTATGATCACATTACATTACAGCTAGAAAAAGTGCAGCGACCGGGTGAATTGACATTGAGTTACACTCCTTGGCTTCTGGTGTAGGTAAAGAGAGAAGGAAGTTGAAAATGATCATACAGGAGGCTGTTTTGTGCCGCGGCTGGTGCGCACTGTCTCATTTTCGTTCTGCACCCTGTTGCTGTGTTCAAACCGAGTTGAAACGATGTTTTCTCATTCGCAAAGATAGCTGAGAGCATCAATCTTTCACTTGAAGCGTTCGTGTGCATGATCCGAGTACTCTGGAAGATGCACACGGAAATTAACCCCCGACGAACCGAGTTGCGCAATATTTCTTACAGCTCTTTGCGGTACAACAGGCGTGGGTGCTTTTTTTTTTTTTTTTGAACTTTCCACTAGAACAGTCGCCGTGGAGTCAGTTTTTGTCGGAATCTCTTGGGAATAGGCGCGTTAGAATCGCGCTGCAAATCTGCAGGCGACCAAATACCGGCTTTTTTGATCTCATTACATAATGAAATTTCTTCCGAAAAAACATGGCTTTGAGCAGAAAGACTGTAGCATTGTGAGTACTGACCCGATTGACCTAATTCCCGGATATATTATGCATCTGAGGTGCGGCTTTGGGACGGCCCACTTTCATAAGCAGTGTGTCAAATATTTATGATTTGGCACGCACTTTGGTAAGGTAGATATTTAGATCCTACCATATATAGACTACTACAAGATGTTTTCGGCAATATTGTACCTGTAAACATTCAGGACCCATAGCCCCACCACATATGCATAACATATCCAGGAATTAGGTGAATTGGGCCAGTACTCACAGTGCTACAGTCTTTCTGCTCAAAGCCATGTTCTTTCGGAAGAAATTTCATTATGCAATGAGATCAAAAAAGCCGATATTTGGTCGCCTGCAGATTTGCAGCGCGATTCTAACGCGCCTATTCCCAAGAGATTCCGACAAAAACTGACTCCACGGCGACTGTTCTAGTGGAAAGTTCAAAAAAAAAAAAAAAAAAGGCGCCTGTTGTACCGCAAATAGCTGTAAAATGCCTGGGTTTAGTCTCCATACAGATGTCCAAGAGATTAAGTTGGTGTGCCGGAGGAATTCCGACCCACGAGCAACTTGCTATTCCTTGCCATCACCGCCGTGGACACAGGGGGGGGCAAGGATAGTGTGGTAGGCCCTCAATGGGCTACCGTAGTCTGATATGATAGGTATGGGGCAGGAGGTCACAGATTTCAGTCCGAGTCAGAGACATGTCCTTGCTGCTGCAGTCCTGTTGTAAGGTTGAAGAGACAGGTGACTTTGTCGAATTCAATTCCTTCCATGGCTGTTCAAGAGGGTGTCGGGCCGTGAATGCCAGACCTGACCCAGCTCAGGTTATTGACTCAGAACTACCTTCGGCAGCATTTTCCACATCCAACCCTCTCTCCGAGATTCGCTACGCCCGTCCATGCCTATCTGCCTGGGCAACACGGCTAGTCGGTCATCGTATCTACTATCGAGTCCGCAAACTCGCACGCAAAAATCGTACCGATGCTCGCAATCGTCGTCATCTCAGAGCAACAACCAATAAGCGTACGAACAATACAGAGGGTATTGAATGGGAGGATGTCGCATTTTCGGTCGAAGAACTCGCAGCTCTCTACCAAGAAGAGGACAAATTTTTGTGGTATCTAACGGAGTGCTTCGCCGCCTCGCGCAAAGCTGGCGAAGTCATCGTCAAGAAAACACGACCCCATCCCGTGGTATGTGATTCAGTTTCCACTAAAGCCAAGAAAAAAGCGACAGCGACGGTAAATTGATTGATATACCGATCGTCTTGATTTAACTCTGTGTTTAGTCGTCTTCGAGCGAGTCTGACAGTGCCTCCGACCATGTACAAACTGATGGAAGTGACTCTTACCAACCTAGCGGATACGTACAAAGAGGACGAGGCCAATTTCAGCGCAACGCCATGGCTACCAAGTATATTTGCCGCAACCCACGACCAAAAAATACCGGGCAGTTATGGGCTGCTTTTCAGGAAGAGTGGAACACGCTGGGGATGGACTATTTGAACAAGCTGTATGAGAGGATGCCTGAGCGGGTCACTGCACTGAAGAAGGCAAAAGGTCATCATACACGTTACTAGGCTTTTTGTACTTGCAAACAATTTTTCTCGCTCTCTGTTTGCATTTTTTTTAATCGCAGTGATCCACTAAGCTCCGACATTCAACTCGCGGATGCAATTTCATTACCGGTCGGTTTGTTTCAATCTTTTATAAAGCTTGCACCTCCCCAAAAAGGAAAGATTAATGCAGCATTCCTGCTAACAGGTAAACATCACTAAACGCAAACCCTTTAGTCCATACCGACGCCCAGCGAAGAACTGTCCCTTGCAGACCGTGGTTATCTCAGACTGAACAGGTGAGCGAGACGAATTGAAACCATAATCCGACGCACCATTTGTTCCTTGGTAATCTTGGCGTTCTCAGAGAGGGACTTGTGGATTTTTGTCGCGAGATGATTGACTATTGCACATTGACTCTTGATGCCCAGCAGCACTTGTTGATTACATAGCGCTTTTGCTTGCTGGATAAGGGCCATTTTGAGCTGCACTAGTACTGGCGGAGCGAGCGCACGACCTGGCATAGAAAAATCAAAAGCGGTAAAGATAGAAGAAAAAGTCTCGTACATCGAGGAAAGAGTGCAGATCATTGCGTAGCTCGATGTCGAGGTTGTAGTTGTTGGCGAGGAGATCCACGAGCACAGATGAGTCGTCCGACAGGTCGGCGGTATGAGATCCATCAGAATGTGGGTCCGAGGAGCGCTCTTCGAATCCATAGTCCTCGTAGGACGGTTGGCCTCGCGGCCGCGTTTGTCATGAGGTCAGCGGAGTCGGAGTCCGCCGCCTCTCCATTCCACTGGTATTGCCGATCATCGTGAATTGAGCAGGGTCGACGGTGCCAGCGCGACAAGTTGGTGGTTGGGAGCAAAAATTGGCGGTCACAGTCACCAAACAGTCACTCTCGGAAAAGTCCGAGCATACTTTGCCAGTTGCCGAGCGCAAAGACGAGACCTCACTGGCCTGAATTATGGCGGCTACAGCTGTAAGAAAGTTTAAGGATATAAATTTGAACTACATATACACCGCAAAAAAAATATTAACGGAATATGCTTCACCACTCAAACCACTCAACATTTTGACCGAGATCGACGATCCGACCGTCGATCGCGCACATTGAATTGGAAAGCGCCTCCATTGGGAACTTGAGAATGCCGCCAGGGTCATCACAACCGCCGCCAAATTCCAGAGAATAAATCCTTTATGCCGCAGCCGAGAGATTCAATTGTCAGATTGATACGATGACTGGAAGGTGTTTGAGAAATGGAAGGCTCGAGGCGCAAGTTCCGAGAAACTGGGATTGTTTTGTGTTTCACGGCGAGATGCCTGAACGCGCTGGGCTGGGCTTTGTCGGACGGAAGGTGCCGGTGAACTTTGATTGCCCCATCGAGGAACTTGGCAAGCCCAATCGGGATTTCTTGTGTGCAGGCTCAAAGTCCGCACGGGATGGTCCTCTGGTTCCGTGGCCTCCATATCTTCTTCTGCAGATTTTTTTTTGTTTCTGTCGGTCGGAGTATGCCTTCTGCGCAGCTGTTTAAATTATAGTTTCGGTGTCCCGTGGACCTGGCTTCCAGCGGAGGACGTTAAGGGCTGCTGCATCTCTCATTTGCGCCGTCTTTATAATGAGGTCAGCATTTGAGATATGTTGTACGGCCAAAGACCGCTCGGAGGTTTTTTCTCGTTCATTCACAACAACCCGTGTCCGGCTGCTCTGGCATTTATTATCTGCACAGTTGTGTTGGATATTGACAGTGCACTTGATATCCTGCCCAGGTTGTTAGCCAATTTTTGAAATAATATGGGGATGCATTTACCTTTATCTGAACATGGTGATTCGTCTGCAATTGGTTCCAAACGACGCATTTTGTAAATGTCATGACCATCGCCAATAATAGTACGTGAAAGAAGAAAGAAAGTCAGCTTTTCCGGCCTGCTGTGCTGTTGAACCAGCTAACTGAACAATTTCGGCCACACAACCAGTGCGGCTGGTTTTGGTTCGACCCACAGATTCAACCCAGACTACCCAATCGCCAACAGAACAAACATCTCCGTTAATTAATGTGACCGCTCCTGGAGTGAAGGCCCTGGAAACACTGGAAGGAACACCTGCAGCAGCAGACTTGTGGTTGTCCATGCTCGAACCGTACCAATTTCTTCGCATAGACCAGGAGAGATTTCTGGAGAGTTGCCATTTTCCCATCCCAGTAGTTGTGATCCAAAAGAATTGAGGCCCGTGAATTCAAGTGGCAACTGGCCCGCTTGAGTCCATTTGCAATGTTTCAATTCCTCCAATGAGATAGCCATCCATGTGGATCGCGAGTTTGGAGGTGATTTTAAGGGATGGTGTTCTGGCAGGGACTTCGAGGAATGGTGTTTTGACAATGTTGACTGAAAATCCCGATTTGAAGGGGAAAAACCTTGACTCAACAAGTGTCGAACACGATTACCCTTGGCCATTCGAGCTGCAAATATCGGGAGAGGGAGCATGCCGGTTACTGTGTACACTGGCTGATCGTATAATGGCATTGAAGGACTCGAATCCCTCAGTAGCAAAAAAGCATAGCAGGCCCAAAACGCCCGATGTGGGCAGGAAGATGAAGGATGACATGAAATTTTGGCTTATTGAGCCATTGAAGTGTAAGGCCACAAGTGCAGTCCAGAAAATGTTTGATAGCGGCATCGAGGTCCACCTAGAATTATGTTAGTGCCTACAAACTCCAACACTTTATAAAGTAACCAACAATATATTTATCCAAGTCAGGAATTTCTGGGTGCCAAACAAGAGTAACAACAGCACTTAAGGAGGTCCAAAGTTCGATGTATTGTGCTGGAAGCAGCCCTTGTAGCACAAATGAGGCAGCCTGGACGATAACACGAAAATCACGGCCTGTGAGGGAGCTAGCATAATTTACAAGGGTTGGGCCAGCAAATGAAGAGACTCCAAGTCCAGAAACATATCAACGGGTCAAGGCGGATGAAGTAAGTCATTGGCTTCAAGAAGATCAGAACTGACAAACAACCCAGAGAAAGATTTATCGCCTTCTATTCCCTGACGTAAGAATCCGCGCCGCAAGCCGGCTGGTTCGACTACAAAACCGGGTCAAGTCACGAAGTCGAAGAAAAAGTCTAGGTGAGCAAATCTGTTGTGGTCATGAGTATAGTCGACTCACCCTTTTCCTTGCAGATATCCTGGTTACATCGAGATTGATTCAGATGGCAATGAACTATGATATTAGAGAGTTTGCGGTAGATGCGGTGCCGGGTGGCTACGTCATTACTGTGGCGCCTGCAATGATGCATTCGACAAGTGTTCCAACATTCTTTATTCTACCATTATGCCTGTCCAGACACGTGCGAGAGCACATGCCTGCCAGAATTATTGATAGTTTCAACCCATTCCTCAGAAATGACCTTCAGAAGGGTAGTGAATTGGATTCTGGACTCGAGAATGGCTTTCTGCATGGAAGTACAACGGAAAATGGTGGCTAGGCTGCCTCGTGACAAAAATGCAGCAGCCACTGCAACAGCCACCATAATGACGTAGCCACCCGGTTCCGCATGCCGGAAAAGCCACCCGGTGGCTGCCGGTGGCTACTGCAAACTCTCTATTATAAAATTCATTTATACACCAATTGATTATGTTCCACAATGCCCTGTTGAGTTTTTGTTTTAAACACATGTTGCTTCGTGAGGGAAGCGGGTACGCCAGTGAGTACACCGACTCCAAGTGGTGAGGTCAAACATGAGGTGCAACCTGCGGGATGCGGCGAACTCTGTGTCAGCTAGAACAGAACCACAGCGATGAATTGTGGTGTCCCGCAGTGGCAGTGGAATAACAATTTAGATTGGTAGCAGATGAAGTTACAGCGACTCCAGAGTGGTTGGGTCCCAGCGAGTCGAGGCAGCAGCGAGAACGAAGTTAATTGAACAGTAGTGATGTCCATCACGCTATCTTGTAGTGGTGAGCGAAGTGCACTCAACCATGGTGGGAAAGATAATGTTTACTAGAAGATAGAGTGCATGGTAGCATGCGGCGGCACCCTAGAGGCAACAGCAAACTTGCTGCGGTGCTGCAGCGGTAACAGCGGCAGTATGGAAGTGGTGCGGCAGTCCAGTGGCAAAGATCAAAGCGGTGCTGCGGCAGTCCCACGGTAACAGCGGCAATTTGCAGCAGCGGCAATGGCAAAGCGGCACTTTCACCGTGCCCATTGAATTTGGACTTCGACCAAATTAGCCTCGTCAATCTGGATACGAAAGTTAAACAGCCGCTTACATGGACATGTACAAATATGATGTAGGTTGAATACACGACAAAAAGGAGAGTAGCAGATGTTTGTAGCAAAATGCTGGGGGCTGGCCAATAATGGCAGGACGAGGACAGCAATGAGGTTGGAGCGTACACTGTATGAAAAGTAGGACAAGTGACTAGAAAATGGAAGCCATTCGGAACTTGAAGGGAGGAGAAGTGAAGAGAAAGCAGAACAACGCAAATGCGACGATCACGTGGTGAGCTGGGGGATGACCTTGACCATCTGGTCGATGTTGATAAACTGCATCCAGCTCTCGAGGTCCTTTGCGCTCTCATGCCACACGAATAAGGCTGAGAGCGTGGGATCTCAGCACCTTAAGTAATCTTGATGCCATCAGCCATCAATCAATTCCCACGGCTAAATCTGCCGGTTCGCAAAATAAATAAAATTGTATAGGGCCGGGGCAGGTCTAGAGATACTAAGCAACTAAAAAAACTATATTACACCAAGTTTGCAGCCACAATAGAGGCCTTAATCTCTGCAATCATTGAGGGAGGTAAGATGCAATGACTACGATACGGCTTCTTGATCCAAATCAAGTCACCTCCTGCCAAGCCTTGTGCGTAGGCGGAAATAAAGCGGGCAGCACGATTGGCATACCTAAGTAAATGCTAATCAGTAACTGTATTCTCTGGTGAGTCAAGACACATACCGAATAATTTGAAGTTTAGGAACATCATCGAGACAGTTCTTGACATTCTGCTCCATAGCATCAATGTTTGCTGTCAAGGCTGTTGTACGGTAGCGGGATTTTGCAGCTCCCCAATACATCTCAATAAAATTGAGCTTGCAATGATACTTTGGGTAGAAGTCACAAATGTGGCCTCGGGATTTGACAAGCTCTTCCAGCGCAGATTTCTGATTGACAAAATCAGGCTGGCAAAAAAGAATTCGGCGGCAGCAACAGTCAGTTCGACCAGCCTTGCATTTGAAACCAGGACATTGAGCCAACAGTCCGTCTTTCCAAAGATTACGTTCACGGATGATTATTTCCATTCCCTTGAACCACCCTGGCATTGTGGGATGATCTTCGTCAAAATAAAATGACTGAGTTCCACCAGAAGGAAGGGTTCCATTCCACATTCTTGGGCCAGTGTCAAGCTTTGGTGACTTCACCATCTTCCTGGCAGACAGTGCATCGCGTGTGTGATGGGATCAAATCAGTGGCTGTGTGGCACCGCCACCGGCGAAATTCCGGGCGACTTTTTCTCAAGAACGTTCCCAGGCACCGGGGATGTGTGAAAGAAGTCAAAAATACAAATTTCCTTATTTGGTCAATAACTTCACAACGGTTGCAGATTTTCCGGATTTCAATCATATAGAGTGTTCTACAATACTCTATCTGAGGTTTCTCTAAAAGAAAATTATATAAATATTTGCTCAGGCTGAGATTTTGAGCTCATCGTCGGCTGTGATGGCGCATCATTGATTGCTTACATAAGGGTGCTGAGATCCCACGCTCTCAGCCTTATGCTGTCTTTGGCGCTGCGAAAGAACGCGCACACGCACTGGTAGTGCTCCTCGACCAGCACGTCCTTGCGCGCCACGCCGAGACTCGCACGGAAGATGCGGAACTCCCAGCCCTGGAGCGGGTGCCCGTCGGCGCGGGCCGCCTCGCGGGGGATGTCGAACTCGAGGCGTGTCCAGTCGAAGCCAGCGGGCTGGCCGATCGCTTTGATGTATGCAGCCTTAAGCGCGAGGAGAATGCAGAGGCGGCGCAGGACGACTTCGTCGCCGAGCTCGGGCGCAATGGACTGCATCACGGGCGGAGTAAGCTTTTGTGCCATCGACTCGGTGTAGGTCTTGACGGATACGCCACGCGGCTCGACGGCGACTTGCTTGATGCCGAGGCCGATGTTGATGATCTTGCGCTGGATACCCTGGGTCATCGCCATGCCGCACAGGGAGGTCTCATACGCGAGGTGGTACCCGATCATCAATTGGAGGAACTTTTCGGGGGGCATATCGTCGGGCGTCTATATGTACATGCGAGTCGGTGACGCGCAAATAGCGCCCAAAGTCGAAGCGTATGGACCTGCTCAATCCAGTGCTTTCCGTTTGGCGTGATGCAGTCGCGCCATTTGGCGCGGGGGATGCGGCGGTGGCGCATATGAACAGCGGGAGCATGTGGGTCATGACCTGGCCTGGGGAAGGTCAGCGTCGTTCCAAACATGCTCCGCGATGCACGCACTGAAAGTGTCCGCGTTGGGGGGGTCGTATGGTATGATGTGCTGTACACAGTCGTCGACGACCTTGTGGCACACATCGTACTCCTTTATCGATGCTAATGAGCACCGATAGAGGGAACGCGCAGAGACACGCACCTCTTTCGTGTATTCACGATTGAGCGACAACATCCAGACGAGTATGGGGCAATCCGTAGACATCGCTGGAGAGCAGGGTGAGCCACAATCGCGGAGGAGGCTAGAAAGAGATTTGTGGGGGTCAGAAATATAACCGAGGTGGCAGAAGGCCGGTGGCTAAGTAATAAACACAGAGAGGTGCAAGAGCACCGAAGAGGGCACAAACGGTGTGGGTGAAAAGTGGAAGATGATTGATTGATGTATCCGACTGTATAATTATTCAATTATGCGGTGCCCAACAATAAAAGTGGACGGCTTAGGCCCCCGGTCACTTGGGGTAAAGTCGGTCCGGATTTTTTGGCAAATTTGGTCAGATTTACTCTATGAAAATAGGGCCTCGAGCCTCTGATTTACTGTTGTTTTCGACTGCTAGAGGTATTACTCTGTCGTTACCGTAGTCGAATTGAATTTATTTTCCTTTTATCACCGACGACTTTGGTGTGAGCTGAGGAAACCCAAGAAACATCAAGGGCAACCAAGCGCCAGAACCGCCTTGCGAGGCCCACAATGCCTCTCAAACCCACCCAGGTCTGGGACACCTTGCAAGACCTTGAGGGTTTAAAAACGTAGCTATAGGCTCCTTGAGAGTGGAATGTTGCTCTCTGCTGGTCCATCCGCGCATATTTGGAAGTACTCTGTATCAAATCTGAAATGGACTCGTCGCTCCGCTTACTTCCCTTCACAGAAACTTCTCCTTCAAATACACTCAGCTCATAAGCCACTATTATTCGGTCGTTGCTGAGCACAATTCTGATAAATTCCAATAATATAACCTCAAATTCACTACAAAATGACGAAGCCTGCGATGATTGTAGTTCACTACCGCAAATTGAAGGGTCTCGATGCCGGGGAGATGGACACCGATGAGGATGAGGAGTAAATTACTTTGTCATTGTTACATTCAATTCGAAGTCATTTTAGATCTGATGCACCACCCAATTTCGTTTCATTCACTCAGTGTTTTCAGAAACAACGAACGGAGCAGAGACTCGACAAAAACCAGATAGATTAAACAACTAAATGCAGAGACAGGTTCTACCACAGCTAAAGCATTTTAAGGACGGTGGACGATTCGGATTCATATAGTCCTCCCGCCGCTCAGAAGGAGTCATCCACATAAGAGATGAGGTATTTCACGTAGAGATACCTCGATTAATCTACACTTTACGCCAGTCATCTGTGGACTGCCGCGGATGTGAGACTTTGCCTCAGCTCGTACAGCTGCTCGGCAGTGCGCAGGTGTTTCGGTTGATATTCCAACAGACACCGCACTATATGTCTCCAGAATTGATGCAAGGGAATGTGTACGACGCAGATCCCTCTGCAGCAAGACAATCCTTCAAAGGAATTTTTTATGCCAGCTGATCACCAGTGACATCAAAAAACAATGAGCGCGGCCGTCTGGGCCCGTTCCTGCGTGGAAATAAAATGTAGTCATGAACACTCATAGATTCATGCATATTATGCCATTAAATCCAGATCTTTCTTCAAGCAATGCTTCAATATTGGTGCTCGGCGCTCTGGTCTCTGGTCGTGTTGACGTAAATGCTAAATCTGCCATAATGTACACCCAACTGGCACAATATATTCATTTTTTCTCCATTGTATCGATTCTAATAAGCATAAATCGGAGGGGGGAGCCAAGGGGAAGCCGAAGGGAACCAGTGGAGTTAGACCGAATTCGGACAGATCCCCTAAACTACAGCTGTTTTTTGGTATCAGACCCGGTCTCAACCAGGCAAAATTGGATGATCGTCCGCTGACCGGGAAAGTATCTATGTGAGTCGTCTGGCACAACTACGATCTCCAATTCGCTTTGCATATTTTTGGGACCTGGATGCACGTGGACGGACGCAAACCGTATCGCAATTGCGCCTATGTCCCCGAGGATGCTCGCCCAGCTTGTCGGGCCAAACTTGAGTCCGCTTACCCTTTCGAAGGCCTCCTTTCGAGAGACGATACTCGCCGCCACCTCCTTTCTACGTCTGATCACGTCGAGGTCAAGGGCAACGACGGAGAACTCCCCGCTAAAGTCGAACCTGGCGGGGTTGACCAAGAATATTCCCTGTGACTGAGCTTCAAGGAAACTCTGTACCCGCACCCACCAGTCGACGAGTAATGCCTCGTACGATTGATACTTGGGATAAGGCAATATGACTTTCTGTTTCCGTGCATCCCCTGCTGCGCCTGCATGACGGTCGAGGAGTGTGTGACCTCCCTGATGTCTGCCTCGGAACAGTTAGACGGAATTCGGGAAAGAGACCGTCACGGACAAGCTCAGCAACACTGGGTTCACGAGGTTCGGGTCCTGTAGCCTGTGGCTCAAAATGATCGCGGCATCGCTAGGGCTCTGAGTGAAGCGTGAGGTAAAACGTGATCCGCCACCGCGGTGCGCCTTGCGTTCTGGAAGTGGTGGAGCTATATTTCGTTGACTAGCCGCCGGGCGATGTTGCCTTGTGGTCCTATCATGATCATAGCTGGACTCGAGTCCGCTTTTGCTGGGGATACTCAGAAAGGGGAGCGAGGCTACAGGGAACTGACCCCGTTGGAGACGATTCACTTGTTGTTGCAGAGTATCGATTTTCTTAGTTGCTTCCTGTATTTGCTGGAGAATGGCCGTTCGCTCCTCCCAGGTACCGAATGCCAGTTTTCTCTGATGGTCTGCATCAGAAAGTTTGGGGTCATTTCAATTACGCTCACCACCTGCTGCCAAGGGATATCCAACGTAACTTGATTGGGCATTACAGTTTACCACTTTCGCAAACCTTTTATATCTGTTCGGACAGTGAATCCCCGGGCCTTCACTTCAAGACTGACGCAAACGGGCATGAGCCCGGGATACAGTAGGCTGGGGAAAGATCTAAAATGTATGGGGGTAGTGGTGTAACATTATTATCCTGCTTTTACACACCATGAGTGTGTAAACATTCATACTCCAACTCATCGGAAATGAACACCCTCCGCCTTGCTTGAATGTCTCAGCGTCTTCAGCACGGTCAAACACCTGGAATTCGAATTCGCGCCTGGAACTTTGGGGCGTATGTGACATATGACCGCGGATCTTCGCACTTTGGCTCCATTCACCATAGTATATGAGAATAAAAACAGTAGTTGTGTACCAGAGTGCGGCTTCAGAATATACTGTGCCGAGTTTTCCAGGCGTGATGGAGTGTCACGATATGTCACATGTGTGACCGTGCGCGTCCGCGTTCTCGACGCGTCCCCTCAGTGTCCAAAGCAGCTCTCTGGCTGAATTATATGGATTGCTAGTATGGGAATGAATGCTCTCCGGATTTTTCTAGGGCAGGTGAATTTTGGTGCTTATTAACTTGCTATTACCGGGGTGCGAATATTCCCTTCAGCTCTGCCGAAGTAGAGCGGGTGCGACCGGGCATTGAGGATACTTCCTGTTTGTACAGTCGAACCCCTTTTAACCCATACCCCTCCGTTCCACCCAAAAGCCATGGGTTATTGCGGACCAGTCAGGGTGTTTAAATGTCATATCCACGGTATCTGCCAGAATGGCGGCGTGTTTGGGAGGAAGGTTCGGGAGGGCAGGGCCAGTCATATCAGGTATGTAAACCACACACGAATGCACGATACGATTGCCAGCTGCATCCATGGTGTAACGTATTTGCTTGACGAAGCCTGTCGATCCATTCACAATTCCATTTTGGACGTCAAAATTCTGCGTAATCATCACGGGCATCTCGACGGCCAGAGGGAGACGTCCAAGACGGTAACTGGTCTCCCCGGAATGCATCCTATGTACGAGATGATCTCGGAGGTCCGAACCCGTGATTGGAGTCCCATCACTTCTCGTGTCAACTGCATGATACCAGTCTAGACTGTATCCCGTTCGCGCGGCAATAGACTTGAGCTCCCCTTTCGTTCAGCGCATCTTTCAACTCATTCTGAGCGACAATTATCGGAATATATTGCATTTCTGGCCGGTCCCAGTCCGGTCGAAGTCTCGTTATTAGTCGTGAATTGAGGATGTCGTAATCTTCATCCGTGCACCTGCCATGACGAAGACGCGCAAGAAGCTCAACAAATCTTACCGCTTCTGGGTCCTGTTCCTCGAGCTCCCCTGTCATTTCGTTTCGTCTTCGTCGCACTCGTTCGACTTTTTTTAGCATCACAACTGTCCTCACCGATAACCACAGCAGCTTGCCAAGAATATTCTTCTGACTTTTCGGACTTGAAGCGTTCTCCTTATCTGTAGCGACTCTCGCATATAAGCTCTTCATTCCTACGGGAGGTAGTTGTGCAAAATCCCCAGCAAAGATCATGTTCACGCCGCCAAACAGAGCAGTGTTACCTTTAGCTTCAACCAATGCCTCGTGGATTTGTAGGAGAAGGTTGCAGCCGACCATGGAAACTTCGTCAATGAAGAAGTAGTCAACACCCTCCCACATCGCGGTAAGATCCCGTCGTGTTCTAGTTTGAGCAGATTTACTAGAGCGCTGATTAATGCATAGTGCCGCGTGAATCGTTATACCATGAATATTTCTCGCAGCTACACCGGTGTACGCAGAAAATCGTAAACGGCGACTCTGTCCTCGTAGTTCAAAAAAATCTCTGAGAGCCTGAATCACTCGCGATTTACCTGTGCCACCTGGACCAGAAAGAAACGTCCGTAACTGCTCCGGGTGATTTTCCAAACTATGATGTGCAATCATACGGAATGCCTGAGCCTGTTCGCAGTTCCAGGTCCACTTATGTATATGAGCCTCAACACTGTTTGGTGACAGCCTGCATTTGTTTTGATTGGCATGAAGAGCCCTGAGCACCTTTTCAAAAGGACCAGGGCCGTCAAAATAAATCTGAAGAGACAGTCTGAACCAGAATTTCGCTGGCTATCCTCCCAGCACAACCCCGTCAAAATCCGGCTTGAAATGATTGCACAGTGGCCAAAATACTGTTTTGATGCAGAATCTCGGCACATTGTTTGGTGACAGACCGCATTTGTTTGGTGACCGCCTGTATTTGTTTGGATTGACATGGAGAGCCCTGAGCACCTTTTCAAAAGGACCAGGGCCGTCAAAATAAATCTGAAGAGACAGTACAAATGCTGTAGCAGGTGCTGTAGAATAGCTGTAAGTTGGAGAGCTTCACAGCTGTTGAGGACACGTGACTGGTCCATTTCAACAAGGTGGATGGCACCAGAGCTACACAACTATCAACTCGAGTTCAAACGTACAAAAGCCAGCGATATTTATGCCTTTGTGTGTCTGTGTATAACCTCCCGACTGTCTTGATGTTCTTCAGCCAATTCTACCTGAACAGATATACACGGGGGAACAGCCATTCCAGAGACATGGTGGTAGTAATTCATGTTCTGGAACAAAAGCGCCCTCCTCGACCTTCAAGTTCAGGCCTGCTTGATGGAACTCGGGCAATGTCCGAGGGGCTATAGGCTATCGTGGAAGATTGCTGGGCGCATAAACCTTCGGATCGTCCTGACATGGACAAAGTATCGGGAATCATAATGATGTCGCCCTGATTCGTCGGACAGATGTGCCCATGGATATCCAGCATTCTTTGTTGCTTTTATGTTTTTGGGTAGCACATATAAATTTCAAATGGGACGACGAATGATTATATGCAGAAGTATCGTGAATCGGAGAAGAATCAAGTGCTTTGCAAGACCGAGCTGAAGCACGAACGACGTGTGGGGTTTGCCGCTGCTTGCTCGCGTAAACGAGCCATTGCATGTATAGTGCTGAGAAGGTTCGGTTCGGTTCAGGTTCAGGGCACTTCACACTCTCTTCAGATTTATTTTGACAGCCCTGGTCCTTTTGAAAAGGTGCTCAGGGCTCTCCATGTCAATCCAAACAAATACAGGCGGTCACCAAACAAATTCAGTCTGTCACCAAACAGTGCCGAGATTCTGCATCAAAACAGTATTTTGGCCACTGTGCAATCATTTCAAGCCGGATTTTGACGGGGACGTGCTGGGAGGATAGCCAGCGAAATTCTGGTTCAGACTGTCTCTTCAGATTTATTTTGACGGCCCTGGTCCTTTTGAAAAGGTGCTCAGGGCTCTTCATGCCAATCAAAACAAATGCAGGCTGTCACCAAACAGTGTGCCAAGATTCTGTATCAAAACAGCATTTTGGCCACTGTGCAATCGTTTCAAGCCGGATTTTGACGGGGACGTGCTGGGAGGATAGCCAGCGAAATTCTGGTTCAGACTGTCTCTTCAGATTTATTTTGACGGCCCTGGTCCTTTTGAAAAGGTGCTCAGGGCTCTTCATGCCAATCAAAACAAATGCAGGCTGTCACCAAACAGTGTGCCAAGATTCTGTATCAAAACAGCATTTTGGCCACTGTGCAATCGTTTCAAGCCGGATTTTGACGGGGACGTGCTGGGAGGATAGCCAGCGAAATTCTGGTTCAGACTGTCTCTTCAGATTTATTTTGACAGCCCTGGTCCTTTTGAAAAGGTGCTCAGGGCTCTCCATGCCAATCCAAACAAATGCAGGCGGTCACCAAACAGTGAATAACTGAAACGCGAGAGAACCACAGATCTTGACAAAAATGAAAACCGGCAAGATCGGTCGCAGGGCGGCGGGATTGGAAACAGCTCGGTGTGGGTTGAGGAGACTCACAACCGAGATGAAAAGCAATTATTAGCCAGAAAGCAGGAGACACGATACAGTTTGTGCGAGATCCAGTGTTGAGTACAGTGGCAGTTGCGGTTGCAGATACTGTACAATTTCGTTCAAATCGGCAGTCACGTGTCACGCACCCCCCTGTCGATCACGAACTTTGGTCGATGTCACGCGTCACTCGGGCCTCTGTCGAACCTCCAAGTGGTCACACAGGCCCCGAATTGCCTAAAAAAAAAAAAAAAAAAGGCAAAAAGGGCAAAATTTCCGGTTCAAATGCCGAAATTTTCGAGGTGTCACGCAAAAAATCGGCGGCTGCCGAAATATCGAATAGGTAAAATGAGTCACGCGTCACACCCCCTGTCGATTTGAACGAAATTGTACAGTATCGAGCGGATGCCTGGGGTTGAAGTAATAGTTTTGAGGTCGAACCAAGTAGACATCCCAGATTTTCAGGATGGTTGAGCGGATGGCTAAGATTAAAGTAATAGTTTTGAGTCGAACCAAGTAGATGACTATCCCTGGCAGCAGTACCAGAGATCAGACTAAAAATGAAGATAAATTCGAAGAGGAAAGTGGATGAAGGCGTTCTTTCTATTCACACCGTTTTTATATCGGAAGAATCATCTGCCGGGGGGATACGTGGCCCCTCGGCCTGATGAATAGAATCATGGGCAATGACTGCGATCAACTGTGCCCTGTCAAGAAAAAGCTATGCACGGGTCAGCTGTTTGACTGCAAATGAAAAGGCAATGGAGAAGAGCAGAGAGAGAGATAAGCACAGAAGGGTTAATCGAAGAGCAAGAGCAGAGGAGAAGCAAAGGAGAATGATTACATGGGGATATAGCACAGCCGAACGAAAAGAACGGTTAATCAATGGGGCAATTGCACCGCTGAGCGAGCGTTGAGCAGATTGTTCAAGAACGATTAATGGAGAAATGTACAACAGGTACAAACTGATGGGCACTGCCGAATGAGCAAAATCTTAAAGAACGGTTAATCACTGCACCAAAGCACACAGAGTTTTGTCTTGGTAGGAGACTAGTAAAGTAAGAACAAGGTTGTAAGAACTCAGTCGGACACACAAAGGTGGAATCGACTGTATTGTCGGACTCTACCTAAAGTAAGAACAAGGTTGTAAGAACTAGAAGTAAGATGTAAGCATTGTGGAAGTAAGTCAGATAAGTAAAGCTCACCTCAGTCGGACACACAAAGGTGGAATCGACTGAGGTGAGTATGCGGGCATCGCAATATATATAGGTTAGAGTGAGTCATAACATCAGAGGAGTGAGTCAGAGGCGCTCCAGCGGGGGAAACTTCATCGCGCGCACGACGGAAAGGAGCATAACAAGCGCATGGCCATGGATGTCCGCTATGCTGACGGTGCGGAGAGCGGGCGCGCTCAGAGCGGTGCTGTAGAAGCACGAGAGCGCCTGCACTAGGTCCATAGTCGGCGCGGCGAGGCGCGCGATGGAGAGGGACGTAAGATGCGCGGGGCTGAATGCAGGGGAGTACGCGGGCCCGCGATCGTACGCGGGATGGCTGCCGTCGAGGACGATGCGCTGGACCGCAAGCATGCTTGGCGCGCGCGGCTCGGTGGTGGGGTCCAGTGCGATTCCGGAAAAGTCCAGCATTTCGGCCCCTTCTTATTTGAACCATCGGTCTTTCGGACGGTGCGGCTGGAGCGCACGATGATGTACGCCGCCGACGCCTCCCTCCTCGCCGGGCTCACCTCCATCGAGCTCATCGACTCCTCCCTGGCGCTGCTGGATGAGGACAAGCTCCTCTCCTTCGCGTACGAGCTCGAAATGCTCGAGGGCAGGCATAGGTAGGTGGTGGATTCGTGCAGAGATCTGGTGGAGGACAGGATTCATGGCGATGACTGACAGCAGCCGCCAGCGCGCGACATGGGGAATCAGGAGATTGACTGCCTCCATGTAGTCGGTAAAAAAGCGGTATTTAAAGGTCTCAAGCCGGATGTAAATGTCCAATGGGAGGTTTTGTGACCGCAGAAGAATGTCCCCCAGAACAGAGATCTGGCGATCGTGGTTGACGTGTACAGTAGTCCACAGCGAAGGAATTTTGAGGGCCACTTCTCGCCAGTGGTGGGTGGTGGAAGCGATGATAAGTTCAGGATGCGCAACTTCGGCGGAGGATTGAATATAGCCAAAAATGCGACGTAGAACTTCGTCGGCTGGGGAATCAAGATTTCGCCGTCGCTGAATGCCTGGAAGGAGACTGTGCATTTCCCCTAGATCGAATGCCCCGGGCATTCCAATTGTTGGAGGCGCATCAGTACCAGAGCAGCCAGTATCGCGCCCAGCTCACAGTCGTGTGTGGGAGACGGGACCAAGAAAGAACCAGATCACGTGTTTCGGTCTCCGCGCCAGCCAAACAGGATCAACTTGAACGGCGCTAGTTGCACTGCCTGTCAGTAACTACCATCTAGGAACTCGACAGCTGCGCGCTATCGCCTGTAGATGCCTTCTCGTCTTGCACAGTGGACTCTGAGCAGGGCAAGGAAAACAGTGGACGGCTCGCACAGTCCAGCTCAGCGGTTCGACGAGTTCCGGTGCTTGACTTGGTACCATCATGGGCCGCAGGAAAGCGCCACCGCCCATCGTCGCCATCGTCCCGTTTCCACATTCCTTCCCGACCGAAATAGAGCGGGAAGTATTCGAAATTGCCGCGTTCCTGCATCCTAAGATGATCCCGAAAATGCTATGTGTAGCTCGTCGGCTGCTTCTCTGGTGCATGGATTCCCTTTGAACGGCTCCCTGCTATGAACTTACGCCTCACAGGATTGAACCGCTTCTATATAGGCGCATCTCTCTTAATGCCGTTCATCCGAAAACCTCCGCCAATACCGCCCTTCTGCGCGCAATAAAGGCCAAGCCGCCCCAGTTTTTTGTCAAAGCCACTCGGATCCTGTCTCTCAATCTCCCGCGTGGTTTCAGCGCCCACCTGACTGAAGCCGAAGTGCACAAAGTGATTAACGTCTGCACGGCAATCGTCGAGGTTGACCTTCACGGCGATGCTCTCCACCTCATCTCTCATCTACGGCCTCAGAGTATGACCCTCGCTGCCACCATAGCCCGCCCGCATCTCGACTTCTCGCTCCCATTCTTTCGAGTTATCACACACTTGCACCTGCAGGAACCATGGGGCAGGGTGCCCTTCGACCGGATTGGCGGCCGATCTGGGAATTACCCGCTCTCACCCACCTAGTCCTATCTAGTGGGTACTCCCCGGAGACCATACACACATATTTGGCGAAATGCGAGAAGCTGCTGGTAATTGTCCTTGTCTGGCTTCTTATACCGCCCCCGTTTTACGATTCACGTGTGGTGAGCACTGCGTCCGCGTCATGCTGTGACGACCATGAGTTCTGGCACCGCGTGGAAGAATTTATGAAGAAGAAACGGAGAGGAGAGATTGAAGGTCGCGATTTTCTTCGCCAGCCCGAACAACTACTCACACCCTTACTTTCACAGGGTCATCTCACACCCTGGACCCACATCATGAAATTATATTCTGTGCCCCGCTTTCGACTCTTGGATGTTGAGGAGCAACTCCCCGCGATTTCTTGGACGATACATACAGTCAATCCGTGGTCATTGCACCGCCTTTCAGAAATTTGGTATTTCCATTCCAAAATTGGAACTATAGGCGAGGGAAAGTGGGTGGTGGGCTGCATGTACATAAACACTTTTACTTGGTAGAGTAGAAAGAATCAAGAGAATCCATCTGTTTTTTGCATGTTTGGGCCTGTTTTCTCAGCGGTCCTTGCACCCACAAAAAACGGGCCAGGTACAGTATGTAGCTTTCAACCAATGAAATGTTATTACCTTGAACTTGGAGCACTTCTGGCCTCATAAGTTATGTTCCCACATAACCTGAACTGCCCGCACATCTTCTCACGTAAATTTCAAATCCTCTCATTTAGCTGTGGATCCCAGTCCATTTTGTATTGAGTGGGGGTTTTTGGTGACCAAATTCGGGTTGAAACTTCGGGTATTTCACGCCAAAATAGAGGGAAAAACCATCCAATTGCTTATGAATTTAGCCCCTTGGGGTTGTCAGTTCCATGATTCAAATCTAGAGTCACACTCACAGTCACCGCAGAGTGTTGTGTCAAACTGTAATCATCTTGAACACTGGTTCAGACTGGTAAAGTCAAAATGGCTTACAGTGATGACCTGGGGTTGCGAGAGTGCAGGCCCTGCCGCAATGACACGGCCACGCGGACGGCGGCATCATCTGCCCCGGGGTCACCGCCTCGGCCCCCGCTCCCATGGCCCATATGCAAGACTGAAGATTTGACGGTGAGGACGCAAAACATTTGACGGCGAAGATATCGGGAATTGTTTGATGGTGAACGGGCCTTGAGGGACACGAGGGGCTTGCAACTTGAAAAGGACTTGGACGATTGCATTGAGGCCCGTATTTGAAATTTGGAAGCGAGTACCCAAGTCCACGTTGGAACGGCTTGAGGACTTGAAGAGAACTTGCGTACATACATGGGGGCTGATTTCTCACCCCATTTGGCAAACTGTGGCTGTCCAGCACGTGCATCAGAATATATTTTGACCGTTTTGGCCAGGTATTGGTTTTGAAATAGAATATGTTTTTCAGTCTGAGCCGGAGTCTGTGCGCTAACTACTCAGTCTCCCAGTGGGGTTGATGCCCAATCCGGGTCCTCATGCTCGCGCGTCTCACAGATCAGGGCCCCAGGAATATCGCCCAGAGTTCTGAGCCGTTTTCTGCGGATTCTTCGACGGCGCGCCGCATAGCTTCAGCAGGCAGGTTCGCTTCGTCCCTGTGTGCACCGGCGTTTTCTCCACGTCACATCATCAAACGCCCCTTCGCCTCCCCCACCTCTGACATTATTACGTTATTTTCCCAGCACGTGTTCTCGCGACGCGGTCATGAACAAGGCGCGGGGGAGACCCCCGCGGACCCCCCTGGACGCTCCTGGACGCTCGCCGCTAGGCCCACTGCGTGGTGCATCCGCTCGCCGCGGGGGCCCACTGCGTGGAGCCTATTAATATTTTTTTTCGTGTGAAATCCCACTTTTTCAGCTTATTCTGAATTTTCTGGGTGATCTAGCGCGAGGGAGACCCCCGCGGACCCCCCTTGCGCTCGCCGCTGGCGGAGCACGCTCGCCGCGGGGCCCACTGCGTGGTGCGGAGAAAAAGGAATTCCATGAAAGATGATACACACCAGGTTCGAACTCTCGTGACTGAGTGACATTAGTAGCAGCCGACATAACCACTCAGTCACTCTGACATGGAGGTCCAGCCGTTGTGAAGCGTCTAGATCCCACCAGAGCGCCATACGTGACTCGATTAGATTAGATTAGCCTTTTAAGGCAAGTCAGAGTGGGGGAGGCGTGCGTCAGCTACATCATCACGTGGCTGCGAACTTCTCCCTCCCCTTCCTCCCTCCCTTCCCTCCCGTCTCTCTCTCCCTTCCCTCCCACCATTTTCGCTCTCCCCGCCGTTTAGAATGGCTCCCATGACGCGAGCGCTTGCAGCGCTTGAAGCCGAGACCGCTGAAGTGAGTGATAAAGTCTACCATCTTAATCACGGTTGACCGTCGCTTTGGCTCGACGGCGCAGCGACATATGAGGAACGGACCAAGGTCGAAGCGGTCGCTCGTGGGACTGCCGCTCTCGCGCCCTACACGCCACGCTCCCCGGCATCGGCCGAGCTCTCGAAAGAAAGGGATACGGCACAGACGTCTGCCAGTAAAACTGACTCAACCCCGCTCAAATCTGGCGGCTCGACTGACATGGGCATCGACAAGCTCACGAGAGCTCACTTCGAAGTCCATCTCGCAGAAGAACTTCATTCTCGCCGGTCGAAAAGCTCCGATCTCATCGAGTGTCTTTTTGGCTCCCTCGTTGACAATGACATCAGCAGCTGCGCCGAAATTCTTCGCGAGTTCTTGCTTATGTCCATCCTCTCTGTCCAGAAAGATGTCGACGGGGAGTGGAAGGATGTTCCCAAAAAGGATTTCAAGGCCGCCTGCACGGACGCCGCCATTCACGCCAACGAGGCGGTCACGCCCTCCGAGGTTTCACCACCCGACCCGTACAGGTGGAAGTGGAGTCTCCCAACCCAGGCGTCTGAGGCGGCGGCGGCCTTGTTCTTCAATGTCGTCGCAATCGCCGCCCACGCAGTGTCAATTCGCTTGGCAAACGCCCCGCACCACCCCCCTCCCTCGCTTCGATTTTTGTCACTCTACCGAATCCCCAACGGGCAGTTCCTCTGTCTAACGAGTCCGCCGCGCAGGATTGTCGGCCCGATGTCGTAGCTTTCGACCTCTCCGCCTTTTGTCAAGCGCCGACTGCCAATTCTTCCAGTCTTCTTTTTCCGCTGGACAACTCCCATTCGCGTACATCCGCAAAAAATTTCCGGACGTGCTCAGATTCACGGACCGACACAAATCCGATAACGGACCCGCACTACGAGAGTTCGAGCAATGGTTCGAAGAACAGGAAAGTAAGACCCACCTCGACATGACAAGATTCTGTTGGCCCGAGGTTGAGCTAACAGCAGAGGCAAAACTCTCTGATCTCGCCAACGCTATCCTTCAAGAGCTCGTCTACATGAGACAGCAGCGGCGCACCCAGCCCTGGATGAGGTCGATCCTGGGTCTCGTCGTCACGACGAAGGTCGTCGGCGTACTCCGAGCCGATACGCTTGGGGTCGAGCAATGCACCTTCAACCGGGACTGTAGCCGCGGTGTCCTCGACAGCATTCGAATTTGTCTCGGGGTTGTCAGGTCGACCGCTCTCCAGCGCGGACAACATGAGGTTTTCGAGCTCTTTCACACCAAGACGCTCGGCCCTCCCCCATCTTAAGTCCAACCATGGAAGATCCTCCAAGACTAAACCGTCCAAGACAGCCAAGTCTGAGGTGGACGTCTTCTCAGCGGAAGATCCCATGGTGGAATACCTCCACCGCACCGTGCGGTTTATCATGTTGCGCGGCAACCACCTGTATTACTCGCAGGATGGTACCAGACCTGACACTAGGTTTTATGTTCACCACCTCGTCCAAGACAGCGGATCGCTGGTTGGACGTTGCGCACGGATATTTTGTGTGTCGCGGGAGACGGAGAGCGAAGGCGACGTCCGTAACTTCATAGGGCCTTACGCCCTCAAGCTATACAATGCGGACTGCGAGAGTGACTGTTTCAAAGATGATCTCATCCAGTTAGCGAGAGATGGACAGGCCAAGAATGTGCTTCTCCCGACATGGTCAGTCTCATATATCTTGCTCACGTTCGTTCAAGTGGGTCCTAATCGACAACCCTTTCGCATTTGCAGGGAGTGGTACTACAAGCGACGCTCTTTCCGCGCTCGGCTTTCCTCCGGAGGTCGTCAAGACCTACACTGATGCCCAGGCCGCGGTGCCGAGCGTGACAAGCAACCGGCAAGAAGTTTTCGCTCAATCGGATTTGAAGCGGCTTCTGGTGCAATCAGCCAACTACGAGTTTGTAAAAGCATTCATCGATTTCGTCGAAGGTGCGTGTTAGTTTGCCTGTCCACTTATAAATTGTATTAAATCTGCATTCCAGATTCTCAAGAAGAGGGAGGTGCTTCGAGTGGGAACGGAACGACAACGGCGCGAGCGAAGGGCGGTGGAGAGGAGGGGTGTCGGATGAGGAGCCCGACGACCTAACCCCTTTCATGATGGTCGTGCCCTCCGGTGCGCAGGGCACTGCTAATCCAAGACTAATTCATCTACATCCTTGCTACATCCTGAACCGATCATCCCAGGTTATTTCCAACCGAATGCGCTGCCCACTCCTTCGTGCTGGGTTCGAAACTTGGCAGCATCACACGGTCTTGCGCTCCACGCACAATACACGAGGTACGAGTCAGAATTGTTCTAGCGAATGCTTATAAGAGATTAGCTCACGTACTATGAACGAACGAATTTCCGCTCTCCACCGCCCAAGTTTACACTCTCTTTCCCAATCTCGGTGGGTGAGTATGGATTCCGAGACTTCCCCTCCTATACTCTCTGACTTTGTTCTTTTCAATTGCAGAGCGATCGGAATCATGATAAGCGACCCATTCAGCTCGCTCCCCATCTCCAATTCTCTGATTGCGAGTACAAGCGCAAGCGACGGTGACACCAGCACCAGCGGAGGCGGCGGCGGCGACCAGCCTGCGTGGGCGAACGACAGCGCGAGCTCAAGTGTCACCCTGAAATCGGGCGTCGTGACGCTCTCGAGCGCGTCGTCGACCGTCAGCCAGTCGACGTTTACGTAAGTATTTCGTCCCTCCGCTTTTGTGCCTCACTTCCTTCGTGCCCGTCATGGCCGGTTTCTTGTTCTTCGTTCATAACACTGGTTTCATTTGAGGCATTCATTTGATGCATTCGTTTTGATCGTCTTGTTCTCGGGCATTATCCCCTCGGGCTATCGCCGCACCCCGTACACGCCGTTGCCACGCACATCCTAACGCCGTCCCCCTCGCACCCTACACGCCGTCGCCATGTACCCTACACGCCGTCACCACGCACCCTACACGCCGTCGCCTTGGACGACAGCCCAGTGTTATTCGCGGCCCGCCCCGCCATTTAGGGGCGTAGTAAGTTAGGCGATGGTGTTGCGTGCAATTTGCGTCTTTATGTCCACGCCGCGCACATGCGGGGGAGGGGCCGGCTGTATCTACTTGGCTCCCCCATTCTTCTTTTTTTCGTTCTTTCCTTCCTTCTTTCAATCATTTGCTGACCCCTCCCCCCAGCTCTACCTCCAGCGGGGTCGCCGTCATCATACCCGTTCAGGTCTCCACCACCATCACCGCCCAAGTCTCCTCCACCATCCCCGCCGGCTCCACCATGCCTACCGGCTTCCACCTCCACCACCTCCACCCCCTCCCATAACTCCCGCGCAGGTGCGATCGCAGGCTGCATCGTCGGCAGCATCGCCGTCCTCCTCCTCCTCGGCGTCACACTCTGGTTCTTCCGTAGACGCGCGAGGAAGCAGGCGGAGCGGATGACGGGGTTGGTACTGCCCCAGCCGGGGTCCCTTGGGGAGTACGAGGCGGGCACCAGGCTTGGTCTTGGTGGTGATGCGAATGAGAAGGGCGGACGGTGTAGTCGGCGCAAAGGAGGACGATGGCGTGGGTGGGAAGCTGGCGGGTAGTATTGACGGGGAGCTGGTGACGCCGTTTATGGCAGGCGTGGGCGCCGCGACATACGCCGCTGATCCCGCGCACCAGCAACAACACCAGTATTATGCCGACCCACAAGGGCAGGGGCAGCAGGCGTACTATGGCAACGGCGCGGGAGCGGCATGAGACGGGCACGAGCGAGGGCGCGCTGAGCACCGCCACGGGGAGCTATTATCCTCACTCTGGCACTCCCGCCTGCACCGACGGCGGACACGTCAAGCGGCAAGTTCGTCCCGAGGGTACCCGAATCCGATGACCGGACAGGAACGGGAGGCGAGGGGGGTGGGGTTAGCTGTTGCCAGTCCCCCTCCAAATTCGAATGTCCCTGCGGTGCCACAAAACGAGATCGCAACGCCAATTCCGCCAACCACGTCTGACTCGACCGCATCCTGGAAGTATTACATTGGTGCTCCTCCCAGAGATGCCGTTGCTGTCATCTAAAATCGTGTTTGCCGTTGACGCCTCTGACTCTACCGCTGGACAGGTCATGCAGAGGCAGGAGAGTTCGTCCTTGCCATGGTAGAGGATCATCAATTGCCCCATTCTGTTATCATGTGGGGGTAGCTTCCGTAGAGCAACCAAAGTCGGTCGGGCAAATCAGCTGGAACCGGCCTCGCAAGTGAGTTGGCACTCGGTCTTAACTAGGAGGCCGTTGAAGGCTAATAATATCTTGTTAAGCTGGGGGACCAGCCCCGAAGTCATTTTCGACGATGCTGCGATCACTGAGGAGCTTAAAAGCTGCAATATGTGGTACCTCCTCACAGATGGGGGAAGTCGATAGGCCCGTCAACTTTGCGCGCAAGGCTTGGAGAACGGAATGGCCAACACTCCGGTCGTCTTTGTGATCACTGGCACAAAGTTAACCTCCACAACCGATATCTCCGTCGGTTTACCTGTCTTCGCATCCGCTCCTGACGCGGCTATCGTGTTCAAAACGCAGCCAGCGGCGAAATCTACGTCGTAGCCGCCAAGGGAGCGTTCGAGGTCCTCACGGCCGGTTACAAAATCAATTTGGCCAACTTGAACTGGAAATCTTTACCATTCTTCCCCACCGAATCCGCATTTAAAAATGCGTTGGAGGGCATCAGCATCGTGGATACAGCGCGCCTTAAAACCGGCGGTGCTGTCTATCTCGGTAGGGCGTGGCACGAAAAGCACCAGTGCTTCGTCCGTATCGACCGTCTCCTGGAGCAGAAGCCCCCGCAGAGTATTCTCGAGAATGAGCTTTTGGACCTTTTGGAGGACGAGACATTCAAGGCGTTTGCGTTGTCTTGCAAGACGCGCGGCCTTGTGCAGAACTGCGGGACTGGCTGTTGGCGAAATATGAGCAGCCACGAGATATGCCAGCCATTCACACCGACCTCATCTCGAGAACTCTCCCCTTTTACCTCGCATCAGCCGCTGTCTAGAGAAGGTCACTGCTCTCGAGAACACTGGATTCGACGTCGGTATTTTGGAGTGGTCCTCGCACCGGTCCATGTCTGCCGCTGAAGCCGTTAGCTCCCGAAAGTCGACCAGGAGCCCGAGGTTCTCAAGGCTCACTCCTCGACATCCACTACCGGCGCGCAGTACGTGAGCAACACGCGAGCCACAAGAACCTCGACCGTTGTAGAGTCTTCCACGAGCCTGACACAACACAGTAGTTATGCAACTACATATACTTCCAATGCGCACTGGTCATCTTGATGTACAACTACTTAATTACTGACTCACCATACTGTACCCACGGCATCCATATTACCTGGCACTACTAGTAATCCAACCGCAGATCTTGCATCAGACTCAATTTACATTATTTAATCTTGTTACCCTTGCCTGTCAAAATCTCTCCTTACCTTGCCTGCCAAGGTCTCTCCCAGACCCATAATTGAGGCTGATAATCACTAACCGCCGCGGCGAACTTTCCACAATGTTCCCTGAGTACATGTCGACGTCGAGAACGGTGAGCGACGGATCAACGGAGAAGCTTTGAGTGGCATTGGCAGGTTCCTATAACCCATGCCATTAGGCCCCAGAATACACAAGGACGTAGCGGAATATTAAACTCGTAAGGCTTCATGAATCATTTTGATCTTGTCCCACTCAGCACCCACCGTCGAATGAAAGAGGCGGGATAAGTGATAGTTGCGTGTTGTGGATTTCTGTTTTCCATACTCTTCCAGCAGAGGGTAACTGTGGACTCGGGTATGCTTTAACCACATTTCTTCAGGCACGGGATTCGGGATGCGGCGGCACTGCCTGAGGCACAGGTCCGTTTCCATCGGTTTATTAACATCTTCCATGTTACTTATGGCATCTTGCCACGTCCTCCCTCTTCCCTCTCGTCCCGCCATCCCCTCGCGTTGAAATAGCTGTCCGTCTCATTCAAATCAAGGGTTCAAGGTTGTCAAGACTTTTGGTCAATCTAGGCTGTTAAAGAGAGTTAGGCTTTCAGATAGTCAAGACTTAAATGGTCGCTCTCATTAGTGTGCTTGGCAAATTCGAGGTTTCTTTGTTCAAGCCTCTGCTGTGGCTGGCCCCTGCTCTGCGCCTGTCCACTACTGCATTCTTCTCTCTTCACTGTTGCCCTCCCCACTCAAACCGGCACGCGCCGCAGAAGCACGAAGAATTCTATTAAAATTTGCTGTACACATGACACGTGCAGCCGAGATACTGACCGACCAGCCGTAGCTCGGTGCAGACACTGTTAGCAGCGTAGGACGCACCTGTTACGGCTCTGCCGCCTTGGGATGGGCAAGGTGTGCTCTGCTTCTCACCGGTGCGTCTCCCATCTTTTAACCTCCTTCCATGCTAACTGGCTATCTTTTGTGCAGGCGAGGATCTGCGCAGACTGAGGCACATTGCCTGCTCGGCCCATTGGTGCGAGAAGGACAACTCCATGCACGGCGTAAGTTTCTGTACGGGTCGGGAGGTATTATTTGTCCCGACATGACCGCGCACGCGGTCCTTCCCACCGGAGCCAGCATCAACCGTGTTGGCCTTCCTTAAGCATACACTCTACAATAAAATATATGTCCTGCAATATATTGGCGTGCATCATTCCAATGTTCTTTGTGTGTCCGGGATATAATCTTTCGATGTCTTACGCTGTTCGAGATGGTTTTTCGAGGTCTAGGTCATTTGGACAGACAAATGAATCTACTTCGGCAAGACGTCCTACATGTCTTGCTCAAGACCTGCCTCAAAAACCTCCCCACTGTTTGATATTCCATTCCCGCCCCCAGAAACCTAACGGCGGCGCGTGCTAGGGCCCATCTTTGTTACCGTTTTATGCTCCTTTTTTTCCAGTTTGAGGCCCACTTTCCACCGTTTATTCCGCATTCCTGTGCTTCTGCTGGGTGATCCTGTGCTCTTATTGCTCTAACCATCATTCATGTGATCTTTGTGGCTTAGTATATTTTATTTTGCGCTTTCGTTCTTGGTGTTGGAATTCAAGTCGGGTCGCAACCTGTCATCAAGCGCTGCCGCTGCTGTACGAAATAATTTAGGAAACGCAGGTACATTCCGTGCACTGTTCCTCACTAGTTCTCTTCTTGATCCCGGTTTCCACCCCAGTTAGATATATTTGTTCCTGACACATATTACGAGTAGAGACGTTGCGCAAAAGCCGCATCAGCTGCATGCGACTTTTTTGCATTGCGCAAAGCGGCGGGATTTCTTGGCGTTTTCTTCCTTATTTTCATGCTCGGTACCCTCCATTGTTACTTTAGGCCGGGATTCCGCACCCAAAATTATTATGGCTTGGATGTGCAAGTGTGGGAAGCTGTATTTCTGCCAACATCAGTCGGGCAGTCGGGCTCCACTCCCTTTTCTCACAATCTCAAGGCTGTCACGCAGCAGCGGCTATGTCGGACAGGCTCGCCTAACCTCCGAGAACCTCTATATTATGTCAGGTAGTGCTGCATTGAAATACCGAGTCCATATCCCTGCTTATCCCTTTTTCCGCGCCGCTTTGCACATACACATAAGCCGCACGCAGCTCATTTGGCTTTTGCGCAACGTCTCTATTGTAGAAGTACATACTAATTTTGAATGAATCCCCTGCGCATTTGCGAGGGTCTTCTGCTAATCCTGAGTAAAAGCCATGGCCACCTTTATTTCAACACTTGGCTCATTTCTGCTCACTTTGCTTTCCCTCGATGAAATCAAGGCTTACTGCGAATGGGTCAGTTCAATCTCCGACCTTGCAACTGTAAATAACTCTTTGGTTCGATTTCCAGGCATTCCCAGATGCACTCGCTACCAAGTTGAGTTTGTAACTGATTGATTGTCCGACGCAAACTTTCAATTGATAACGAAGGTGTATTCAACACAGTTCTGCCCGATTTGAATCCGCATTTTTTTGGACAAATTCCGTAGCAACCTGGATTCCGATCCATATGTCTTAATGTTTAGTGATGATCAAGTGAGCGCAAATCCCAGCTGGGAATACGAGGATCTTGAATACATTGGGGATTATGATAAGGGCTCAGCACACGCCATCACTCGTGACCCTATCGATGGCTGGGAAAGACGACTGTCTCTCTCCCACACACTGGATCAACGAAATCCTTCACAAGTTCGAGGATTCCCTGATATTTGTCCCCCATTTGCGCTGCCTATCGCTCAGGTTGCTCGGCACCACATTCTCACATCTGTTCCAGCATCGACGGCAATTTCTCCCTGCCCCAGTTCCGTCGCCGGTCTCCCTGGAGCCTTGCCATCTGAGAGCCGGCTCTTGATGTGACATCAATCCGTGTGTGCGTTCGGCATTGCTCTGGGGATGTTGTGCGTCGGATGCATCTCAGCCAGATATCCTTGTTGGTATGTAGTCATGGAAATTGATGCGCCGAACCCAATAGCACGTGTTTGGGAATGTAAGGACTTGTTTTGCTCATCGCACAACCAATACTCAACGAATCTGGGTATTCTTGCTTGGGAAAGCGCTCAGGATTTGTTGACCTCTAGTGGCCAATCAGTGGTTTATATTTTCAAACACGTGACCCCATTAAGTACATTCGCCACAATCTTTCAAACACTTCCAATTCCAGCACCGTCCCAGACTCATTTTTTGAGGCGTCGACCTGCAATGTTTCTGCATTTTACCTCTTCCCGGTGAAGAGGAGGGAGTGTTCACTTTCTGGTCGAATCTTACTCTAGCTAGGTGAATGCACCCTCCAACACACAGACAGACATTTTAACCCCAGGGGAAAAGTGGAATGAGGGCTCATAGTCTGGCTAGATGAATGCATCCTCAAACACAGTTTGGAGCGCACATTATTGGGGATGGGTATCTCAATGTATGGAAGTACGCTGTAGACAATCATCCGGCCAGGCGATGCTCAGACAATAATTCTGAGGGATAAGTTTGGTCGTGGGACGTAATAGGCAGACAGGACATACATTATGATTTATTAAGTTTAGGCACCCAGGGCTGATCTGGTGCATTGGATAGCCACAGCAATTCTGAGTTGAAATGCCGGTGGGATCTTGGAAATTGGTGCAGCCGTTGCCAAGCTATCGGGCAAACAGCCCATTTCATGGTAATTCAAAATCAACAGCATTTTGTCTTCAACGTCTAGGGCACTCTCTAATTATTCAAAGTCTCTCTCTTTATAAAATAACACCTGTCTGTCTGAAGCCTTTAACACCTGATTGTCGCATAACAGGCGCTAAGCGCTAATCTCGTCTAGGCCCCAGTCGGCCCCAATCATTTTTTTGCTGCCTTCGCCTTCACACGCTACATCAATTTAATGCCTGTTCTTGAAAAACCCTCCAGGGATTGGCTTCGCAATGTTGTCCCGATGTCTGGACCAACATTCCCCAGGCCCCGGGAAGCTCCCGTAAAGGATGGTCCGGAAATTTTGCCAAATCCGGCCTCAAAAAGCCACTCCTCGCAGCCGTCTGGGCGTCAAAAAGCCACTTTTTGGACAAGGTTCGACACGTGTTTACTTAAAAAAAATCCCAAAAAAATTCCGCCGCGCCGAAGCCGCGGCAGTAAGAGTATACAAAGTAAACTAAGTTTTAGATACCTTCAGTGTCACTTTCTTCACTTCTTTAGACAATTCGTTTCAGATGCAGAGGCCGCAATTTAAGTTGCATGAACCGAGTGAAAGATCAGCGGTGAGAGGCGTAGGGCTTTTGGAGTGGTAAACCACGATCTCTTCGGAGCTGCAGCGCCATTATAATCATAATGGTACATGGATGTTTTGCCACCGACCTTTGTGTGGCATTCTGAGTAAAGAGATGGCGGAATTCAGGAGAGTATCTGTACTGTCTTCGTCGCGTTGAGAGATATTTTCGCTATAGCGAGAGCGGAATTTGGAACTGCGCATTGAGGCTGAGAGTGGAAGGAAGAAAACGATGGACGATACGGACATGCACGGCTTTTATCACTATTCAAAGGATACCTTCTCGCACACTGCAGTGCTGCGCGTTGCAGTGGAATCACATCTGCCGAGATGAGAGTAGTTCTCCCGTGTCCCAGATGTACAAAAACGACAGACAACTCAGTGCACCTTAGGACATAGTTCCCTCCGGTGTTCGAGTTTTCTCTTGCCAATTGACGCCGGTGAATACATTTAGGTCCGAGGCGCGAGTTGTAGCGCCCTTGTGCAATACTGGCTCAATAATGTGGCTGGAGTGCGCTTTTTTTGTCATGATAGATGCGAGATGGTTGTCGTCCACTTGTAGTTATCGGAATCTCCGTCTGATGTCTCAGCAGTTGCAGTTCGAGATCAAAATTGCGAGCGAGGGTATCAATAGTGCGGAGTGTTGTTGAGGCAAGATAGCACGCGTAACCTACGGATTAGTCGAAGCAGGGACAATGGAATTCCCAAGAGTAGTTGAGAGCGGCCAGCCAGCACGGGGGGTCTCTTTGATATCAGGGACGATGACGACCAGGGGGATCTCTTGTCGACGAGCAGATGGTGGTTCAGGAAGAGAAGAGTTCGGATCCGCTGGCCCGGGATGTCCAATTGATCCGACATCACCCGCCCTTTGCTGTCGCCTTCGTTTCGCACGTTCTTCCACCTTCATGTACTGGCTTTCTCCTTTGACCTGGTACTGGAACTTGTTTATTGTCTCAGCTCTTCAATGTTTTCTAATCTCTAAATGTTTCATATGGTTGCTCTGGCTTTGTCTGTCTGTGGGCCGCCCTTGAAGCCTATGAGATCGGAGTTGTTGCTGCGAGTGACTCGGAGTCAGGCGACGCGAGGGTGGGGCAAGCCGGGTCTATGTGCTGCCCGTCAGAGAAATCTTAGAGGCTGTTCGGATCATCCTGAAAACTTTAGTTTTCAAAATTTTAGGAATTTACGGAAGCCGGATCGACTGGGCCGCTGTCTCGCTTGTTGCCAGGATGATTCGGCCGGTCTAGAGCTATCATTTGATACAGACCTTCTTCGTCGTTGCCCGCCTCCTGCCGACCCTCCCGCCCATCCCGCCGTTCAGCGCAAGAGCAGTAAGTCGGGTGTCACCTCATATTTCGAAGTAGAAACTACTCTGCATAAATTTATGGACCCAGATATTGATTCCACTCCAAGTGCGCCGTCATTCAGGTCACTTTCAAAGACTGAGAAAGGCGGGCGGAAATGCGGACGATGAGCAAGAGGCCATCGTCATCCACGGGTATAGGAATCACACAGCTCAGAATATTCCCGGATCTCAGTGATGATTTGACAAGCGAAGGCCATAACCGAATGCCGCGGGGCCGAAATGTCTCAAGTTCTGAAAACCAAAGTTTTCAGGATGATCCGAACAGCCTCTTACCATGGGAGGAAGAGAAAACGGCAGCCGGTGGCACAGTGCGTCATTTAAACCTCCTGGCCATCCTTAACATTGTCAACTGCGATTGTTGTTGTAGTAGGAAGGCCTACGCATCTCCGATGGAAGTATCGGCGCTTCTATATCGTGTTCCGCAACCTCGCCATCTTGCGACGACATGCCACAGCTCCGATGGTCACCTGGTCGCGCGGGTTTGTCGGCGTCGACTTCACAAGGTGAGAGCCATGTTCCGTCTTGATCTGGACCTGGGTCTCCCTCGTCAGAGCCGTGGATAATCGCTGTAGGATTGTTTTCCTTCCCTTACACTGCCCATCCTTCCCCGACGATAGCTTTGAAATGGAGGTGTTGCTGCTGTTTAGGTGCGAAGTTGGGCCATCAATCGCGAGTTCTTCCAGATTTTCGAACAAGGAGAGTGCCACACTTGACAACTGGTCCAGCTTGAGCCAAAAGTTAACATCAGACAATATGAATGACAAATGGCAAAAAAAAACGCACATCATCGCTGGTTACAACCGATTTCGATATTCGAAGACCCCTGATATTCGAGAACAGCAAGCCGATCTCTGAAAAAAGCCTCTCCAGCGGCCAATTCGTGAGAAAGGCGAGGTTCTGAATGTTTGTCAAACATTTCGCCAGCGAACGAAACACGGCAGGTGCTTCGTCCACGGTCAACGTCCTCACATCAACTCGAACGTTCACCAGCCCAGGAAGATCATAAGCCAACAGTAGTGCCAGACTGCCATCAAAATGCTGCATGCTGGGAAGTCCAATTGGGTTTGCAATCGGGAGGGGCTGTACTTCTGCCTCCAAAATCTCGGGAAATATAAGCTTGACTCCGGTCAAATTTGGATGTTTGTTCAGAACATTAGGGATTCTGTTCTGCGTGTTGGGACTATTGCAGATTTCCAGTGTTCTGAGCGCTATTAACTGTCCGAGGCCATCAGAGAGCATATCTCCCCAAGTATGACGCAGTGGCAGTGCTTTGTTTGGGATGGTGAAGAGGAGGGAAAGATGGACTACTTTAGTAGCAGACTCCAAGATGAAGCATAAAGCCTTCCCAAAACTCTCGCTGTAATTAGGATTAGAATTTGAAGGGGATTACTGCAGGAGCCAAACTAAAGTTGCATACCCTACTCTGCTGTCCATAGTGTCCAAACCTTTGAGCCTGTCAGTTACGTGTAGTCTTCTCACCATGGCAGGATGGTCCGAGCCCGTTGTCCTAATGGTATCGACCAATGCGTCGATTGTTCGGTGATCTACAGTCAGATCGAAATACAGCCATCTTGTGGCAGCCATGCCAATTGCTCGAGATAAGGTGGCGCAAGACACCATATCTGATGGAGGTAGATCCTCAAAGATCAGACCAAGTAGTTCTGGTGGCAAATTTGCGAGCATGACTGGGGTGCAGCGATATTGACATTCTTATAGGCCTCGGGCTTCATTTCTATACTTCCATTCTAGGAGTATTGAGAAAGGGAGATGCGGAATGATGTCACGGTGAGTCCAGCAATCAAGAAGGGACAAAAATCTACAGTAGGGATCAAGAAGCCAAGTGACAAGAACACCTATCCATCATGGGGCTAAATTTAGAACTTGTTCCATCGTTTCGCTTCGTTCTTAATATATGTATCGTAGCAGCTCATCAGAGAGGGTATGTAGATCTGAAACTAGGGATCAAGAAGCAAAGACAAGAACACCTATGCATTTCACTTTTCCCCTTTGTTCTTAATACTTAGAGTATGTATCATAGCAGCTCATCAAAGAGATTCGAAACTAGGGATCAAGAAGCAAAGTGACAAGAATGCCTATGTATCCATCATGGGGTTCACTTATGTATCGTAGCTGCTCATTAAAGAGGGTATGTAGATCCGAAACTAGGGATCAAGAAGCAAAGTGCGTTGTTAATTACAGAGGTCGGTCCACTGTCTCCAGTAACCACGTCTCCAGTACAGCCCTTCCAGCCTGCAGACCACGCAAGGCGAGTATGATATAGCCCACCTCCCCGAGCTGCTAAAGACGTACTGTAGAAAATGGATTCATGGAGGGTGTCTCTTCTCGGAGATGGCGGGGTAGGAAAGACTGCACTAGCAACTCAGGTTCATGCCGCTGAGCTAGTGCCAGGGGTCGCACTGATTTGAAAAAGTTCACACTTAACCAGGTTATCGGTGAGGATCGTCTTATTTATTTCATTGCAGTTGGGCACTCACATGTAATCAGAGGTACCATTCAAAATTGAGTTAAAATGTGTCAACCACCCACCCCGCTCATTGTCCATTTTCAGACATATGATCCAACGATCGAAGATGCATTCCGAAAACACTTCTTGGTGGACAATAAATTATGTTTCCTAGAAGTGCTTGACACTGGCGGGCAAGGTCTGGTATTCTTGCTCGCTTTCGTTGTCCTTGTCAGACTGATAATGTACGTATCAGAGGACTACGCCGCACTTCGCGATCAATGGGTCCGGTGTGTCACCCAGTCTCCTCGAGTGTGCCTCACACACACTTAAACTATCTAGAGCGGGCCAGGGGTTCCTTTTGGTCTACGACATTACCTCGCTACTAAGCTTCAAATGCCTCGAGGTCTACTTCAGGCGGTGAGGCGAATCAAAAGGGGTGAGGCAATTATGGTCCTCGTTGGGAACAAAAGCGATAAGGAGAGCGAGCGCGAGGTAACCAAAGAGCAAGCATTCGAGCTGGCCAACCGCTTGAGCTGCGAGATTATAGAGACGTCAGCCAGAACAGCAGTCAACATAAATGCAGCATTCGCTCATGTCGTTCGTGTGTTATAGGCAGGGAGTATGAAACCAGTAGTACAGCAGAGAAACCAGAATCAGTGTGTTATTTTCTAGTAGCTTCTATACAGTCATTCCACGGTCCTTGACTCCTTGCAGCAACGTTTTTGAGATTTTAAACTGTTCTCCACAGTCCCAAATTATGCAAGTGCACAAGACACTTCATGCCAGAAACCCATCTCGTGGGGGAGAACAAGGATGAACCTCGAAGCATGGTTTGAAGGTCTGCATCATTGACAGAATTATCCACGATGATGGTCTTGACAAGATGGGCCGCATGCCGAGAAGAGTTAACTACACCAGTGGAAGCGGATCGGCCAGATGACGGGAACATGTAATTATTTGGAGCCTCCGCTCCCATTAAACCACCCCCCTACTCACAAGTACTCTCAAGTATCCATACATATTGAGAACCCGCAAGTACTTGGACACTCACGAGTAGTTGACCCGCGGGTGAGAGTCACTCGCAATGTTTCTGCATTTTACCTCTGCCCGGTGGGGAAGAGGAATGAGTGTTCAGTTTCTGGTTGAATCATACTCTGGCTAGGTGAATGCACCCTCTAACATGCGGACAGACATTTTAACCCCAGGCGAACCACGTTGTGGAATATTTGCTGAATTTTCTGGCTGTACACATATTTTACCTCTTCCCAGTGCAGAGGTGGAATGAACCCTAGTGGAATGAGGGTTCATTCTCTCCCCGATTCATAGTCTGGCTAGGTGAATGCATCCTCCAACATGCGGACAGAATATTTAACCCCCGGCGAACCATGTTTTAGAATATTTTTTGAATTTTGTGGCTGTGCACATATTTGATCCCTTCCTGGTGCAGAAGTAGAATGAGTGTTCACTTTCTGGTTGATTCATAGTCCGGCTGGGTGAATGCATGCACCAGCATGCAAACAGAAAATTTAACCCCCGGCGAACCACTTTATGGAATATTTTTTGAATTTTGTAGCTGTGCACATATTTTATCTCTTCCCGGTGCAGAAGTAGAATGAGTGTTCATTTTCTGGTTGATTCATAGTCCGGCTGGGTGAATGCATCCACCAGCACGCGAACAGAAAATTTAACCCTCGCCGAACCACGGTATGGAATATTTTTTGAATTTTGTGGCTGTGCACATATTTCATCCCTGTGCAGAAGTGGAATGAGTGCTCATTTTTCAGTCGAATCATAGTCCTGCTAGGTGAATGCACCATCCAATGTGCACACAGAGATTTTAACCCCCGGCGAACCACGTGGAATAAGGGTAACTCTGCGCAGGTTTGTTATGAGACTTACATACCTTGAAAACAGGTATATACGGTCAAAGCACTGCCGGGCCCCCTACTCAGGTGCCCGGGCTCACACTGTAGAAGATGAGGTCGGTCGCTGGGTGGACCAGAGAGGGCTAGGTCGTGCTGGCAGAGGTGGGGTAGACGAGGAGCAAGTGTGCGATGATCCGGGGATATGAATCTGACTAGGCGTAGTATAGAATGTGGTGAGAATCAAATAGAATACTCAGCTCAAAGAGAACGTTCAGAGGTGCGAAGATAATCAAAAGAGCAGGTGCATTGTGGTGGTAGGAAGCAAGGAGAGGTCCCCTAACTGTACAAACAGATAGGAATAAAGTGTCCGATCGTAATAAATAAATAAAGTGTCCATGAGGGAAGCCTCAGCTAGAGCGAAACCTCTGTCAGTCGAACCAACCAGGAGCTACGCAAAGACGGTATAGGGAGAGCATGCTGCCCCCACAGCATTGACGAGTGGGTGCCCATGCCACTGTTGGCTCGATCCCCGGCGTAGTCCTAGAAGGCCGACAACTCGGGTCTGGCACGTCGCGTTGGCAGTACATAGTGCGAATAAATAAAGAGTCTGTGATACAAGAGAAATCACTCTCTTTATATTACGTGTGTCCGTCTGAAGCCACTCCGCTTTAAACTCCACTGATGCCGTACACCGCGGCAGTTTGCCGCCCTTGATCGTTGGCAAATTGTTGGGTTCCCATGCTACCGGCCCGCAGTCAATCAATCATTCGGCATTGCCGGTACTACGTCACTTCCGACAAGCTTTGACAGACACTGCCCTGGCGCTAACATTGACAGATGCCTCCCACCGTACCCGAAACAAAGGTGGCCGCGGCGAAATTGAGAGTCACGTGACCTTTCACTTGAGAAATGCCCGAAGTCACTTTAAACTTAAAGTCGAGAAAGAATTATTACCGCAATGGAAAAAAGCCAAGCGTCATGGGTGACTGTACATTTTACGGCACAAAAGAAATATAATTTCAACTCATTGAATGGGCTGACATCCTGCCGGTTGTCGGACCGAGCGCGGCTAATATTAGGGTCATTCACGGTTCCCTTTTTGCTGCCCTTTTTCCCGCCCTTTTTTGATTCCCTTTTTGCTCCCTTTTTCTGTTTCTGTAAATATAACCCCAGTTTGACCACTTGACTATACTGGGAAAGGCCTGAAGGATTAAATATGCTCAACAAGGATCATGAAAGACTTTAGGACCCTTAAGCTACGTCATATACACAGATTATTGAAAAAAGGGAGCAAAAAAGGGAGCAAAAAGGGAAGAAAAAGGAGATAGATGTGGGGGGTTTCACAGTAGACTTTTTCCAGCCCTTTTTCGCAGCCTTTTTTCGTGGAATTCTTGCAGTTTTTGAGGTATCGACTTGGTTTTTCCCCATTTCTGCCCTTTTTATATGCCAGATGCTAAAAGGGAAAAAAAATCTGGTGAAAATCGATGGGAAACTAAAAAAGGGGGGAAAAAGGGAACGAAAAAGGGCGCAAAAAAGTCTACTGTGAACGACCCTATTGGCAATCACATTTTGAACACTGCGGGTATGCCCTTCAGTCTGGCTTCCTCGCCGTAGAGTTGCCCAGCTCGGAGGAACTCTCAGTTTTATTCGGAGACCAATCTAGGGAAATTTCATTCGATTTCTCCCAATGTCTAGGCCTTAAGGGGACTCGAGGCTGAAATAGTGGTCTTCCAAAAGTGGGAGACGGCGCAAAGCGCCGTCAACCGCTTGTATAAGTAAATAATATGGAGAGAAGTCCGATAGCTCAATAACAGATGATTCCTGCATGGTCGAGTAATTGATCTTGAAGTCGGAATTGTATCGGCTTGACAGTGGAATGAGGCCAAAGACACTCGCGCAGCTGTGTAATGTATCTAGGAGCATAAAGGGAGGAAAATAGTGAGTACGAGAGTAAAGTGTTGAAAAGATACGAGGAAGGAGTGAGATAAAATAATTAGCGACTGGTTGGATATTTCTGCATGACGGGCATAAACCGTGTGATGGGGAGAAGCGACGAGGGAGCCGAGCGACCCTTCCACAACGCTCAAGCCAGGCCAGGCCAAGTCCACTCAAGCCAGGCCCAAGCCCGGGATTTCAGGCCAAGCTAGGCCCTGGGGATCACTAATAGCTACTACTACTTCATTGGAATTGAAATTGAA
Source organism: Mycena olivaceomarginata (assembly GCA_029378375.1). Lineage (NCBI taxonomy): Eukaryota > Fungi > Basidiomycota > Agaricomycetes > Agaricales > Mycenaceae > Mycena > Mycena olivaceomarginata. Next base: position 91,167 of record JARKIC010000094.1, on the reverse strand, counting down.
ATGGTTTGCAGGGTGTCAAGTCATGTGTTTCAAAATGTGGACCATTGACAAGGCAATAGGGTTCCGTCCTCATCATCAACCTCGTCGGCAGTCTGCTGATTGGTCTTCTCGGCGCCTGATGCGCAGGCAGAGTCTGAGGTATTCTTGCGCTTGGGACTCTGGCTCATCAGAACCGCAAGCAAGGAAAAAGAAAGGAGTCACCGACTCGGCGCCTGATGCGCAGGCAGAGTCTGAGGTCTTCTTGCGCTTGGGACTCTGGCTCATCAGAACCGCAAGCAAGGAAAAAGAAAGGAGTCACCGACTGCGATAGGAGGAGCTTCCTCGTCTTCAACCTCCTCAACCGTGGCCCGACGATTGACTTTCTTGGCGGCCGGGGCACTGGCAGAGTCCGAGCTTTGCTTGCGCTTGCCAGCAGACGTTGCTGCCTTTGCGCGTGTCTGGGTCCTGTTGGATTTGGAACGAGTCTTGGACGGAAGGAGGGCACGCTGGTAGCGGCGCTTGTGCACCATCACCGAGACTGCGACCCACTTCTCGTCTCCTGCTCCATCTCTCTTCGCCCACCCTCGCCTCCCTTCCTCGTCTTCCCCCCTCGCTGTCTCTTCTTACTCTCCCCATCTCTTCCCCATCTCTCCCTTCGCCTCCCTCGTCTCCCCCGCCCTTTTCGTTACCATCTCGTCCCTTTTTCCTCCATGATTCTCCTCCTCCTGTTCCACTCCTCATTCCATCTTCTCCTCCCTGCTCCCTCCCTTTTTCCCCTCGTCTCCCTCCCTCTCATCCTCTTCCTCCCTCCCTCGTCCCTTCTCTCCTTCTCCCTTTTCTGCTCCCCTGCTCCCTCCCCTTCCTCCCCGCCTTCCTTCCTTTCCTCTTCCTCCTCTCCTTCCACTTTCTTCCCCTTATACTGACGCCTCCCCAGACACTTCACCTCGACTTGCACCCGCGTCTGTGGGTAGGAGACGACGCCGCGCAGCATCGACGAGGAGGGGTACATCACGGCGATGACGCGCTGCCCCGTGGGCATGAACGCGGAGAGGGTGGGGCAGGATATGTGAGTCGCGTTCTGTCCCGCTCTTTCCTCCGTCTTCCCTCCCCTGCCCTCCGTCTACCTCTTCCCCCGCTTAGACGGACGACGGACAGACGCTAACGCTAAAGTATGCCTTATGGTACCCTGAAATAGGTATGTGTCATGGGGTATCCCAGAGAATAGGCCTTTTGGCTGGGAACCATCATGGTGGATGCCAAAAGTCATGCCTTACTGCAGAGTATGCCTTTTACTACCGGTATGTGTTATAACAGAGGCGACTGTACTGAAGACATACCATGAGCTGAAATTTCGCAGCGTCAACCCTCACCACTTCCGAAAACGGAACAATGCACCTCCTAAGCACCTGAAGCTTGGGCCTCTGAAGGGGTGGGGAGTCGAGAAGGACGGCATCAACATGAGTGCGATTGAATACACTCAGAAGCACTGGAACGAGTTTCGAGAGGAATACCCCGAAATGCTGACTGCCATTCTACCAGACGACATCCAAGTTAGATAGATACTTACTTTATTATCTTGCTATTATCTTCCGACACATATCTTTAAATACCGTAGATTCCGAGTCAATAACGAAGTCTCAGCTTGAGTCGAGAGCACCATATGATTGGATGTGATCTCTTTGCTCAGCCACAGACTTTATTCTGAGACCGAAAATAGGAAAATATTTGCGCATGCTGTTTCCTATACCACGACCCACCCCACGGCCGTCTCCCTCCAGGGCTTACAGTTGCGGCAAAATAATTTGTCTTTCCTTTTCCGGAAAATACCATCAATTTCTGTTCCTTTTCACTATCAACTGGTCCAGGTGAGGTCTGCAGCCAGGAGAGCATCCCAAGGGTTTTTTAACTACTTGAAGACGCCTCCGTGGGTTAAAAAATTTGGTTTCATTCGCAAATAACACTATTAATATATGCCAATCATCTTGCTACTGTGCCCCAATGGATGCGCGACTTGACCAAAAGCGTCGGGACATGGGACAGAAGCGCCCAAAAAAATCCAGTGGATCATGTACTATTTTCAACTACAGCTGATTTTTTCCCCGGCATTTTTTCTCCCCGCCAGTGTACCAGGCATGCATGCTTGACACAAATATTCATTCCATTACGGCACAAACGAGGGAAGGCTCAGACAACACTCATGCCATTATACTCTGCAGCGGATGGGGCGAGGCTGCGGCGATACCGTAGCACTGCAAGTCTGATTCCAAACATAATTGCGCCAAGAACAAGGACTGCAGCCAGAATGTCCGTGGCTGTTGCCATAATGTCGTGCATATACTGACCCGCTTGCCTTCCTCTAAGTGATATTCCACAAGGATTGAGATAATAACATACCCGCGGATTTAGTCTTGCGTTGATAATGAGTGAGTGCACATCTCCAGGGTCTGTTTTGTACTCGGAGCGGGATTCTCAGTTGCCGCGCCCCATGTAAAAATTTGCTAGTCTTTCCTAAATCAGATTCCGTCGGAAAATGCACTTTTCGTCCTGCACGGTTACAGTGGCGGCAAAATCACTTGTCTTTCCTTTTTCATTAAATACCATCAATTTTCGTTCTGTGCCTTTCTTTATGAGCTGTAGAATAGACCCACGTAAAATGAGTGGATTGATGGTACATAGTATGTATATAAGTTGAAACTGTATGCAAAGGTTCGGCCACAACAAAACAATTCTGTATCATTTAGTACGAGCGAAGACTCAGAAAGGTCTTGAAGACGATGAACGTGGTGACCGAGAAGCGAATAGCGAACACGAGATTGGTCGATCCTGAGGTGCGCGCACCAGCAATGGATAGCCCTTGGTGAGTGCTTCGAGGCTTACATCAGTAAGGGCTAATATCCAATGTGAGCCTAGTTCGGGACCTTCACCCGTCATCACAATATCCTGTGAGGCTCGGAGTGAACACCTCCATTTCCTACCTGAAACCACCATCCAGGGGTACCCTTGCCGCCAGGATTTGTGGAACAACAGACATTGGAAAGCATCTGGGAGAGACTTGTCCTCTGCGAGCGAGCTTTAGGCCGCCCAGAAATATATTTCAGATTTTAATACGAATAATATTCCACATCTGGCAGTTACAAGAGTGAGTAACTGCATTGCATTCCCTTAGTACTTCCAAGTATCCCTAGTTCACTGCTACTTTGTGATGTCATTGATGTGCTCGCCCGCAATCAGGATCAGTACTCGTGCATATGCAAATTTTCCATGCTGGATTTACACTGCGGACCCTCTTGATTACTGCGGAATTGCCTGCCTTGTCAAAGGAAGGGGGCCCAACATGTACACTAGACTTAATTTCGATTCTTCGCTTTACTGACTGATTCCTCTGCAGTATCATGTATTGCAAAGCTGATCCACACATTCCCGATTTCTATCAGCATCGCCAAGTACTTGCACAGGTAACTGCGAAGTTGAAGCCTCGGGGCAAAGGAAAAAAAGGTCTGGCAGCGAACACGATCACCGCCTTGGTCTCGCCAAAATTGACCACTCAGCATCGAAGAAAAATCCGGGTGGAATGTCGGCAGGGACCCAGAGAAAAAGTGCCACTCTGCTGACCAAGACCTGCCTATGGCCAGGTTGGGTTTATCCCCCAGAAAGAGAAGGCACATTGAATAGTTTAGTGTACACAAGCGCTCGCCGGCGCGAAGACTTGCTGGATGTAACTAAAATAAGAATGTTGATCCGAGCTGCCGGAATGATAGATTAAAAGCGGAGTTTAAAAAGGCTTCAGACGGACAGAATGGATAATTTTATAAAGAGGGTGATTATCCAGAATGAGAAGAGCGGCCAGTTCGCAAGCCGGGGAATCTAATCTAATTTTAAATAATCTTGGGGGTGCCAGATTCTATTTGGAAACCCCCTCCCGAGCAATACTTCTTCCCTGAGAAGGTCATAACCCATCTGAGTAACCACTCTATTCAAGTTCTGAAAATGTTCCCATACAAAACGTCGAATGCCCTTGTTTCCAGGAGGTTGAGAGTTTGGAGACCGTGCTTGCTCGTAAACCATCTTGAAGAATTGGTAGGTTTTTGACTAAGTTGGACGGTGGAAGGGGAAGAAGGCAATAAACGATCGTTTGACGTGGCAAAATTGTGCTTGTTTGTTCTGATGCGCACGGACCTGGTCACGACAAGTTTCTGATTTTTAAGTTGATAGGTACATGTTTTGGGAAGGGATTCTGACCTTCTTATTGTACTCAAAACATGACCTCCTAAAGTTCAATGAATGCTGCAAGCTTGCACATGGTTATGAATACCATGACCAGATGCAGCCATTTCTAATAGATGACCCTCTCCAATCTTGTAAACACGAGTATTTACCACACCTATGCGTCTGCATCTCAGTTTATGAATCTCAGAGAGTTAATACGAGTGGTCAATTAAATACCTGCGCTACCGGAAATACTTGATGAATATTTCCGAAAACGTTTGGCAGAGCTTTGGGAAATGTTCTGACAACATTGTCCAAGCACTGGCAAAATGTTTTGCTTCAAACATTATCAAAACCTCCCTTGCAACACTTTTCGACATCCTGAGAAATGTTTCCATCACATTCATCCTTGATAAACAAAACAAGATGTGCCTTCGCTTCGCTCCGGCAGCTATGGTAATTTCCAAGTATATGAGGTTGTGCAATTGTTCAGTATGATACATGTCTGCTGCGAAAGCGGTAAAGGGCGGGACGCAAAATTGAATGTCAATGGTGTGTTACCAATACAGCAGTGGTCTTGGAGACTCAAGTTGCACTTCATAAACCAGCGCTCCTCAAATTTACTACGGTTAATTGATCAGAACCTAGGTACGACAAACAAATTTACATCTGATTGAATGAAGGTCGTGCGTACTACAGTCGTAGAACTTATCCAGAGTCGCACGTTGCCAGACTGCCGAGGCTAAGTACAGTTTTGGGAGGAAGACTACTACTCAGCCTGGTGCTCAGTAACATGTGGCCGAAAGCCCTAATATTTCGCTCCGTTTTAAACAATATTTACCTAGAAGAAGACATGTACGCTTCACTTAATAGAAGGTCAACTGCGAACCTCACTTTCAGCCTCTGTTATGATTGAAGCGGGGACGACTTACCACAGGCGATAGGCGTCGAATATTAGCACCCTTCATCCGGGCTTAAATGCCAAGACACTGTTGTATTCGATGCGTAAATGGTGCTCTGGTGATAAGCGAGTATTAGGGCGGTTGAGTGTAATATAGGGATGTACTGTAAGTCGTGTTGGTGGCGGCTTTCCCAAACTCGAGAGTGGTTCGAGACCCGCGCAGAAGTAAAGGACAGACCCACATCCGCATGCCATGTCAGCGAATACACGGTAGAGTACATAAACAGCCTGCGCACCACCGGACGGGTCTTAGAGAGCCTGATTTTCAGAAATTGGCCGTGAGCATCACGAGCTCTTCTTCGAGCCTTGCTTCGAGCCGACCGTGCGGGATCCGTACTTTACGTGGTATTTGAGCCCATTTCCCTGCTTATACACCTTGGAGCAAATGGGCTTGGCGCAGAAAAGGAGTGTAGTGGCGAGCACGGACGAGGGCACGAACCGTGCTTCAAGTGGTACTTGAGGCCATTCGCCTGCTTGTACGTACGCCTTGGAGCAGTTGGGTCTGGGGCAACGCCAAATGGAGCTGGGTGCAGTGCTCCAGGGCTGGAGTTTTTCTTGTGCTGCAGCTTCAAGTCCCTCGGGTGCCGAAGCGAACTTCACGGTATCTAGGGAACCAAGTGCGGGGGCATGAGGAAAAACTTAGCAGGATGTGGAATCAATGCTCTCTTGAAATTCCAGGGGCAGAGGGTAGTGGGCTGTGCGGAACTCAAAGAATAAGTACGGGATGTTAAGAGAGGAAATGAAAGGTAATACGTGGATCCGTTAGCAGGACATTCGAAATTCAAAAATTTGTCCCGTGCTTGTGCGTTAGCATTGGAACAAGACCGCATACCAGAGCGCGAAAAAAGGGCTGTAGCATCGAGGGCCCGAAAGGTCTGGGAGGAGTGCATGTACCATAGCGGCTTCAGCATCAAAGACCTACAGGACGTGCGGGAAGCGCAAGCCCCATCCTTATTTTGGCCGATGCCAAGCCGGCAGAATGGCTTGCCAAGCCGGCAAAATGGCTTGCAAGCCATTCTGCCGGGCGTGGGCGGGTGATGCCGGCCAAATCCACGCCCCCGCCCGAAACAAGCCATTTGGCGCGGGTGCAAGCCACTTTGGCATGCCAAAAGTGAACTCTCCCTATTTTGTGAGCCAACAGCTATTTTCTGTTTCAACGCCTATTCATCAATTCAACACCTATTCTCTCGATGAACAGCTATTTACAACCGGGCGCCTAATATTAAATGGAACACCGAATCAGGCGACTTACCGATGCCATGTGTGGCATGTTAGTGGCATCCTCTTTTCCTCTCCTGACCACGACAACATACAGATGGCCGCGGTGCATAGGGCGAAACAGGCGCCGTCGACCGCGCAACACGATGAAGAGCGGGGGTATTATGCGTCGACCAGAGGGTGGATATGGGCAACATTTTTGAGAGATGGGCACTGTACAGTGCAACAGTGTGTCTCCACACTTCAATTCTCTGGCTAACACCCGCCCCGTCTTGCACAAGAGCGGCATGTGGCACAATTTCCACCTGCGGTTGCACGCCACACACCGCCGCTCGATTCGAGTGAGACACGCACAATGACGATGGGCCTGTATCCTCGTACGTGCGGTACCATCCCAATGGGATATGAACGGGCCGATAAACACCATCAGTGAACAGGGGATCTATAAGCTCGTAATTCTTTACCATTCCACAGTGAATTTACAGCCAACCAGTGCTGTCAGGGGTTGAGCTCACCTTTTCGAGTCAAAATGCAAACCGGGGATCAGGCGGGCGAATTAACCTTGGACTCGTGTCCTGCAACACTTCTAGGACTAATATGAGTATTTCTACAGAGAGAAAAAATCCTCACAGCTGACCAGTGGTGTCGGGGGTTGAGCTCACCTTTTTGAGTCAAAATGCAAACCGGTGATCAGGCGGGCGAAATTAACCTTGAACTCGTGGTCTGCAACACTTCGAGGACCAGTATGAGTATTTCTACAGAGAGAAAGAATCCTCACAGCTGACCAGTGGTGTCGGGGGTTGAGCTCACCTTTTTGAGTCAAAATGCAAACCGGTGATCAGGCGGGGGAAAGTGACCTTGGACTCGTGGTCTACAACACTTCTAGGACTGGTATGAGTATTTCTACAAAGAGAAAAAATCCTCACAGCTGACCAGTGGTGTCGGGGGTTGAGCTCGCCTTTTTGAGTCAAAATGCAAACCGGTGATCAGGCGGGCGAAAGTAACCTTGGACTCGTGGTCTACAACACCTCTAGGACCAATATGAGTAGTTCCACTGAGGGAAAAAATCCTCACAGCCAACCAGTGGTGTTGGGGGTTGAGCTCGCCTTTTGGAGTCGAAATGCAAACCAGAGAGATGGAGAGGACGTCGACAGATGTGGACAGACCGGTCGAAACAGTTAGGCGGAGTCTTGATCGGCCGACTGTGCCTAGCGGCATTTGGCATGATCGGCCAACCTAGTCCCCTCTAAACCCAGTTAGGTCTGGTATCCAGCTCATTCTTGCATTCAGATGTTCTATGAGCACACAGATGGAAATTTGACCTTGACCAGGCAAGAGACTGGCCAAATCAAACATGTAGAATTGAAATTGGTGGAACAGAAAAGGAAGTGGAGACCACCATTCATTCTGGCATTCTGTTCCCCTTGGATTTCCGATGTGTTATGAAACTGGGAATGAAATATTGCCTTGAGTGAGCTGGAGGGAGGTCAGCTCAGGCATGTAGAAGCAAAATTGGTTGGACAGGCAAAAGGAAGCGGAACCCACCATCCATTCTGGCATTCTGCTCCCCTTGGTGTTCCGGCCTGTTATGAAACACCAAATGAGAAAATCATTTTGATCGACCCAGAGATAGTTTAAATCAAACATGTAGAAGCGAAATCAGCTCAACAGAAAAAGGCTGCGGAGCCCACCATCCACTCCGGTATTCTACTCAGTTTGGGATTTTCAGTGTGCTATAAAAGTGCAAATAAGAATGTTACCTTGTGCAAGTGAATGACAAGTTGAATAAAACCTAGAGACACAAAATCAGCTGAGTGGAAAAAGAAACGGAGCCCACCGTCCACACCGGTAATTGGTCGGTTTAGGCATTTCAGTGATTCTTCAAGGTGCAAATCATGACACAATAGAGGTGCATTCAAATGGTGGGCATTTTGAAAAGCATGACCTGACATAATAGAGGTGCATTCAAATGGCGGGCATTTGGAAAAGCATGACCTGACGCAATAGAGCCGCATTCAAATGGCGGGCATTTTGACAAGCAGGACCTGGCACAATGGTGGTGCATTCAAATGGTGGGCATTTTGAAAAGCATGACCTGGCGCAATAGAGGTGCGTTCAAATGGCTGGCATTTTGAAAAGCAGTGCAGAGTCACGTGTTTCAAAATGTGAACCAGTAACATTGCAAGGTCGCACTGCCAGATAGCGCCAAGAAATGCATTGCAACTGGGATTACACCTCACAACCAAGTTGAACCAACTCCACTCTCCGTTTTTTTTTCGCTCTGAATTCTCCTTTTAGGTGCACCACAATTCATTCGCTAGTTACTCCAGCCCTGACACTGTGATTTCAAGAAAATATAAATGCTGCTTTGTTCTCGTCAAAACAAGCCAGCTCATTCCCTCCACATCAGAATTGTTCCTGCTGCATTTTCGTCGACCCTCTTCTTGCCATGGCTGGCCCCACACATCTGTTCAAGTGCCAGACCTAGAAAAGTGCATCCACCGGTATCGTTCAGGTGTGTCTGATCTGCCTTCTTTGCAGAAATGACTCCAACTGTTGAACAGGTACCCGTGGATGCCTCACGCCTAGCAGCGATGCTGCTCTATCGTTCAACCTTTTCCGCCGGCTCGCACTCAACGTCTCACTCTTCTGCCTCCTGCTGACTCTATTATTTGTTCTCCACATTTCCCGGGTCGTCAGAACCAATGTTATACTGTCTACATTCACTCGCACTTCCGTTGTCTCTCTCCTTGTGGTCTCGGGCCTCATTTTACTTTTTATCGGTGGGTGATTTTGACTCCGAATGGATCCGAGCTGATCTATCATTTATCAGCGAATGCTGCATTCCCTGCCTTTATTGTTAAACAGGCAAGCACGCAGGTACGGATTCGGACCACTACTCCAGTGCTCCATCCTCCCCCACTTCAAATCTCGACCCCTCCTCCGTTCCGATGGACCAGCCTCTTGCACCTGACTCCGCGCAACCCGAGATCCTGAGTGTTCACACTGGGCGCTCGACAATGAAGTCCACCGAGACAGTGTCTCAGCGCTCGTCCGGAATCTCGGTCGGATGAAGCTCACTGTGAGGAAGTCGTCGGAGCGCCTTCGTCCGGTTGCACGCATCACAGGTCCCGGCGTACTGGCAGACGTGTCGGGACAACTGTGATAAGACCCTCTATAGACCCCCCGGAACAAAACTTTTGAAAATGAAAAACTGTTTTTTCTCATGGCGATTTTGCGTTTTCGGTCCGGGCCGGTGGTAACCGGTGGCTGTGCCCCGTCTTATCCTGCCACAACATGCCTCGGGTCCCCCAAAACGCGTCTCACCAACACAGAGGGGCTGGTGGGATGTTCATCGCTCAGCCTCTCCCGGAGACCATCGAAACCGAATTAGACATTGCCTGAAAACGGACTTTTGGGAAAAATACCTCCAGTTTCCCCTCCATCCGACGCGCGCGGCTCAGACACCGAAATTCCTAAGCCCGACCAAATAAAAGTCGGCCACCCCGTGGCAGCCATCTGGGTATGAAATGCGCTGAAACTGTTTGTGAGACATCTCGATAAGCATTACTTTTTTTTAGCAACAGGTGTAATGGCCACGTACAATTTTGTTTCCCTTGAAAGTACACCAACATTGTGATTGATGGGACCAACACTTGAACAACTGTGATACTCTTCATTCATGCGAAGGAGATATAACCTGTCCAGCTGTCATTAGGATCTCTATAAACAGCTCTACTTTCTCAGCAGTCTTTAGAACGCAGGTGTTGGGGGAGGAGCTTCAGTCGAGACACTCCCATAAGGCTGTAGCTTGGAGCATGGATGCTAAGGGTCATAAGGATGGTGTCCCAAGTATCAGGTTTTTTTGTGACTGCAGTTCATATTAACTGGACGAAAGGGCTACTTGGGAACATTCCCTTGATACTCATCTCATATGACATCTACATTTTAGTTTGAGGTCATAGAGTGAGTGTGGAAGGCTGAAGCGACGGCCAAAGAATGGAATAACTAAGAACAGACAACCATTTGTTTTTTCGCAGGGATTGCCAGTACCCACACAATGTAGCGGGGCTGACGTCAGGTGCAACGGCATCACAATATCCGACTTCAGCGATCAAAGCAATCCAGCCATTTTCCGTAGGAGAGATCCAAATCGTTTCCTGTGGAGGGAATAGGCGAGAATTCTCGCTCGACGAGTTGTCACGACAGGCCGGTCGAATATTGCAAATTCTCTGTGAGGCTGATGTATCAGTGACTCAGCGTATTGCTGAAGACGGACTCTCACCTTGTCTTTTGCCTTTTGTATTTGTGGGGTGGGGAAAGTTTTCTGCAGCCCGAACCCAAGAAAACCCTGAGTTGTACATGTATCAATTGATTTTGGATATTCGTGCTAAAGCATCCACTTGGACAGCGTGCTTTACAGCCACAGAGTTAAGAAAGTATTACTCAACATGCTTCGCCGGGGGTCAAATTTTCTGCGCGTGTTGGAGGATGCATGCACCCGGCCGGATAATGATTCCACCAGAAGATGAGCGCACATTCCACTTTTGCCTCAGGAAGAGATAAAAGATGCGCACAGCCACAGAGTTCAGAAAATATTACACAACGTGCTTTGCTGGGGGTTAAATTTTCTGCGCACATTTTGAGGGGTGCATGCACCTTGCTGGATAATGATTCCACCAGAAAATGAGCGTGCATTCCACTTTAGCCTCGGAAAGAGATACAAGATGCGCACAGCCACAAATTTCAAACATACATATTCCACAAGGCGGTTCGCCTGACCCGTGTTTACCGGCAAAATGCGGGGAAAACTCCGGCTTTGGGACAGCATGGCTCGGCTCCCGGAGCCCTAACCCGCAGAACCCCCGGGATTGGTCTCGGTCGCGTTTTTCCAGTATTAGATATATGTATTTTAGATAGGTGTGGGGAAAATGACTCCGAACTGAGCCCGCAATGCCCCTACAAAAGGGAGGGCCTCGGCAGCCCCCCATGTAGCTAAAAAGACTACATGAGCACGCTAAAAAGGACAACGACAGACTAGGGATGGTGGGTGGGGGTCGGAAAAATGAGGGGGGACGATGCACAAGGGGAGGGACGCAAAGGGACGCAAAAGACGGACACGGGAGGCAACGAGACAATATGTGGCGAAGGAGACGTGGACGAGAAGAAAAAAGACTGAGATGACCAAGCAGAGGGGCTGTGCTTTGTGCCAATCCCCGCGGTCTTGCTCAGACCATCCAGGATTGGTCTCGGTCGCGTTTTTCCAGTATTAGATATATGTATTTTAGATAGGTGTGGGGAAAATGGCTCCGAACTGAGCCCGCAATGCCCCTACAAAAGGGAGGGCCTCGGCAGCCCCAAACCAAAGGCCTCGCGAGCGACCAGCCGGAGGTGGGGGAGAATCTCGGGAGGGCGCCGAAGGCACTCCAGGAAGACGAGGGGAGGTCCTAGCGCCACCCTTGCTCGGTGGCGCGCTCAGCGGCACTCCCGGCCCGAGTGGGAGCAACGGAACGAGGCTGTGCGACGGGAGCAACACGGCGTTTGCGAGGCACCGCGACGCGTTCAGCGGGTACGGCAGGGGGTCCCATGGACGGCGAGAATAGAGACCGGGGGGTGGGAGAGCTAGGGACGTGGGTCGAGGAAGAAGGCCGTGACGTGGATGGTCCCAAGTTACCTGCCGCCGGATGAGAGCTCGGAGAGGAAGCGGGGGGTGTACGGGGAACGCGCCGTAGAGGTGAAGTGGCGGCGACAACGGTCGGGTGTGTGAGGCAGCGGGAGCGGGGATGCGGATGGTAATTCGGGTAGGCGGGGTTGAGATGGGACGGGAATAGGTGGGCGGCACGACTCGGTGAAGGGCTGCGGAAAGGTCACGGAGGATGGAGAGGGGCTGGTCGACGTACAGCTTCCACGCATCCGACTTCCACCTCCCAAGGAGCTTGATTTGCTCCGGGGAGTAACCAGCCTCTGCAGCAGCAAAAGCGGCGCCGCGGCGGAAACTGTGCCCGGAGAATTCGGTGGAGTTGTATCCGGCCTTCTGAAGGCACTCGTCGAGAGCCCGGAGGGCGAAGGAGCGCGTGAGTGGAGCACCGGTTGAGGTGACGAAGAGGGGAGCGAAGGGGGAAGTGGAAGGGTGGATCTCGCGATAAGCCCGGTGACGCGTGACGGCACAAGTGGGAGTTCCAGGGGCCGCGCCACAGAGGACGCGAGCGCCACGCCGCCCGACATCAGTTTTACTGGCCTGGATGTCGCAAAGCAAGGACTGGTCAGTGACGTTGGAGACACAAGCCTCCGTGAGATTGACGGAGGGATCAAACTCGGCGCCATCAGCGACGGTAAACTCGCCGCAGCGCATAAAAGCGGCCCATGCGAGCGTGAATGCAGAGGCGAGCATCCTGCCGTCGTGATCGTCGGGGAGCTGTGCGAGGATATCGGTGAGAATCTCGCGGGTAATGGCTCGGCGAGCTCTACGGGCTTTTGACCCGTAACGACGTTCAGCAGCGGTGACGAGGCGCTTAAGAATTGGGCTGTTGAGAGCGTCGAGGGACCACCCATGCTCCGTGTGGATGGTTCGGAGGCTGGTGAGGTATTTTGCGAGGGTGGCGGGTTGGACTGTAGCCGCCTTTGTTGCAATAAAGAGCTGCACTGCAGGTCCATCGGCAGGGAGCACGCTACCGTCTGCACGGGTGAAGCCCCGCAATCGCGCAAAGCGACAGAACATGGCGACATGTCCGTCGTACTTGACTCGCGTTGACTCACGTAACCCATGCCACAAGAGCTCAGCAACGGTTGGGTGGAGATGCGAGTGGGCCGCGAGCCACTCCGGTGAGGGAGTACCCAGTGAGGGCGGAGTCGGTCGAGGTTCAGCCACTGGAAACGAGATAGAGCATCAGCGATCGCATTTTCGGCAGTCGGAATCCAAACAGAACGAAAAGTGAATCCTGCTTCCGACGCCAAAAGAGCAAAAGACCTAAAAAGGTCCTGGGTAGGGGGATGGTTAATAGACCCAGAGTTGAGGCAGATAGCGACTGCCTCATTGTCGATATGGAAAACAACCTCGTATCCCCGCCAATGCTGATGCCAAATTTGCGCTGCACGCAAGACCGCCCACATCTCCTTCCAGTGGATGGGCAAAGCCATCTCGAACATGCATATAGAACTTAGCATCGAAATATCGACTGCATCTCCGGCCGGCCCAGCTTCCTTTAAAATGTCGCCGCACCTACTCCGGCCCTACCATCCTCGAGCTCCGCTCGCATTCCCCTTTCACCAATCCCCACTGAGCTGCGTGACTCCCAATGTGCAACTTGCAACAGACCTCAGTAGTCAGAAGATGGTCGTAAATGTCGGCAGAATATTCATCCGTCTCGGCGACTTGCGTCGCTAGACCGATGACACTCCGTTCCGCTGAGTCTTGGGCAGTTCCGAGTGCTACAGGTGTCCTAAGGTGGAGGTCGTGGGAACCCAGCACCTTTACATAAGCACAGTGTGACAACTTTTATTCCGGTGAAACAAGGGCATGTAGGGAGATTCTACTCCTCATCACCAAAAGTAAATACTAATCGGCTTATTACTTCGTAACCCATGGGCTAATCCCAACTACCTTTCACCACCATATACCCTGGGGTATTGACTATTACTTACTGAAGTCTCCCCATAAGAATCACTGCATTGGGTGGTACAGAGCCATTGCAACATCAGCCGTGCGGCCTGAGATCAAGGCTAACATCAATTGTCTGGGAAAAAGCACCGGAAAGAAAATACAGAAAACCATTCCAATGATAAATCAATCTTGTAGTAGGCACTCACCTATCCCCTCTGCCCCTGAAAAGGTCCAACTTGTCCACAACACCACAGAATTATCATCAGCATTGAACAGCATTGAAACCACACGGCGTGTGAGAACCAGTACAATAGGGTGAGTTTGGGGTGGGCAGGGTGATAATCATGCATTGCAGATAATGTGATGGGCCCCCCTGGAAGCCACCCACCAAATTTGACTCCAATGCGGCGATGAATGCAGGCAGACGAGGTCGATCAGTCATCAGCAGAATGTTGCCTGGTCTGGCACCGAAAATCTGGGCCTTTCCCGCACATATTCCACCACATTTAGCAGCTTAAACTTGTCTGGCGTGTTCTCAGGACTCATATACACCATTCTGAATCCTTTCCCTACAAGGAGACAATGTCACAAACCTTGCATTTGAGTGTTTGAAACAAAATCACACATCAACAAATCAATCAATGTATTGATGACATGCCGGGTCGGCACAGCTGGGGTCAATGTAAAAGGTGGCTATTATTCCCCACTGAACATGGTCATGCAATTTGGTTCAGGAATTTCGACACACTCTGGGCGATAAGAGGCAATTAGTATTTACTTTTGGTGATGAGGAGTACAGGTATGTTGGCCTGTGCTTGAATAGCGAAATATGGATTATGGCTTGCTATGGTTCAAATTTTAGGGCGATTCGAGACCCAATGCTCGAACAGCATCCCCATCAAAAAACTTTTGCAAAGGTAGGGGTTCTGGCCATCAGGAAAACCCAAAATGGCCCCATAGACGAGCAGGCGGCTATCTGGGTCTATGGCGGTCTATGGCAGGCTATGAAAGCGCCTGTGGGCACTATGTCTCACTATGACAACTCCAACCAAAAACTCGCAAAAAGTAGTGAAAAATTGGAGATGTGTCCGTCAAAAGTCGGACTAAGCCGCAAAAAGAAATAGGAGACGTAAAAAAGGCCCCGCGCCAGCGGAGAAAGGCCTCGCGCCAGGGAAAAAGGCACTGCCAGCGAAAAGGTGTGGTCTGGGGGAGCCTCCCTCCAGAATATGCCGAAGAATGCCGATTATCTCAATATTGATGGCAGAAACGGCGGTGATTAACCGTTCTTTAACGAAATCCTCCGCTTTTCATTGTGCGTGTTTGGACTGTTCTCCATTTATCCGATTTAACCCCTTCTATGCTCGATTTCCTTTGCCTTTTAACACTTATCTTTCAGGGCAACGTCCCTGCGATTGCTCTTTGCGTCGAATTTCCGGTATGTATTGTATTCACGTTTCGTATTCGTAAGGATGATTCCTGGTGCCTGAGACGTCGTTGCTGGCAGCAAAAAAGCGTGAAGCGTACCGCGGCTCCGAATTTGCACCCTGGATTTTAGCAGATAATGGCCTGCCGGTTACTATCCCCCCCTAGTACTCGGACACTTAAGGAAAACCCTTGAATAACTCGGCGCAGAGATCATTTCTGGTCAAACTGAGTAGATAGATCGTTTTCAATTTGGAAAATTATGAAGGATGAAAAAAAAGTTCGTGCCAATCGGCAGGGAACTCGTTAAACGAGCTCAATTTCTTTGACAGGCGAAAGTGTCCGAGTTCTAGGTAACGTGACACTGCACCGCATTTGGCATGCCAGCTCATCTGTCGTCCACTACGGCCTCAATTCTCTTCCATTCCGTTCAATACTCGACATGCGACATCTACCATATGCATTGCTCCTCTTGGAACTCTAAAACCCGAGATTCCGACCTCTTTTCGCCTCACGGATCCTCGTCAATTGCAGCAAGTTTGGCCGCCCACGGACGCTCTGGACGAGCACGCCCACTGCGCCTTACCACCTGCGGAACGTCTGGTTCGGCCCCACCATCGAACTCGTCACTGGAGGACCCCTTGGAACTGCTTTCTGCGGTATCGGAAGAGTCCTCGGAATCGGAATCGGTGTGTGCATTCTCTTTTTGACGTGCACTCGATCTGCTGACACTTGCACCTCCTCGACCTCGACCTCTGCCGCGCCCACGCCCACGCCCACGCCCCCCGGCTTGCTGCCGCTTCTTTTTAGCATCGTCGTTGACCAGCCGATTGAACTCGCGCAAGGTGCGTCGCTCTTGCACTTCTTTGGCATGTTCCTCCTTCTCTCGTCTCCGCCTCTCCTGATCAGCCTTTTTCTGCAGCCGTTTCGCTTCTGCCTCCTCCTTCTGCTGTTCCTTCTCTCTTGCTTCCCTCCGCTTCTCTTCCAGCCCTTCACCTGATGTGAGACATCGTGCTGCCCCCTGGAAGTGTGCGCGACCGCCCTCTTTCTTCTTCCCCACCTTCGCATTAAGCAGATTATTGATTTTCAGGTTCTCGCGTGCCATCAAGACAGCGTGGGCAGTGGCTGCTTCCGCTTCGGCCCTCGCTGTTGCCAATTGCTCCTCCAGCATGGTGAGCGTCGCTAGCAAGGCAGTACGTGATGCGTACGGCCCCGATTGGACTGATGCTGAGCGACCACGGCGATTTTCCCTGGCGGGCGCTGCGGGCGCAATGCGGAGTAGGTCAACGGGTGATGTGGGGCGAGCAAGAGGCGTGCGATCTCCTTATCGCGGATATATTCCCACGGGGGACCCCACCCCCAAATAAGGCAAGTCTGAGTCAGCGGCGTCCGCGCGGCCATCAACTCGCCACACTAACCATCTACGCGCGCGTCGCGTCCTGCTTAACCCACCCGACCGGCGCGTCTTCGCCAACCTGCAACAGAGCCGATGGAGAGTTGATCCCTCTGTACATACTGCACATACCCCATTGTCAAACAATACAAACCTATGGACAAATGTGCCCGCTGTTGCCGCTGGGCCTTCTTGGCAGAACACGTCAAAATCTTGGGAAAACATGTCGACTTCCACCTTCCGCATACCCACGTACACGCCACCCACTCTTCTTGATGCAGCAAACCAACCCCCACTCCCCGAGCTCTCGGAATGATAGATTAAAAGCGGAGTTTAAAGGCTTCAGACAGACAGACGGACAGACGTAATTTTATAAAGAGGGTAATTATGACGGTGAATAACGGAAAACAAATATTACCAGCCGGCGCCTTGGGTTGCTTCTGTGAACCACCGCTTCAACAACCGCTTTCCTTGCAGGACAAACCCCGGAGGAAGCTTCTGTCCCGTGGCTGATATGCATTCAATCACGGTTACGAGCTCCAAGTTCGAATCGGCGGTTCGATAACGCGAGCGCACGTGGCGTGACAGAATATATTTTACGCCTCGATTCTTTCGCCCGCCACCCAATTGGATCCCCTTCTCGTCCATGTTGTAAACATTATGCCAGGGGATCTTCTTTTCGTCAATGATTGCTTTCAGTTTCTGAAAGTAATCCTGAATCGCAGTGTAATTGAATGCTCACGCTCGTTTGGGGTCTAAACCCGAGGTCTTCCCAGAAAACAAGTCTAGTTTATGCCGTTCTAGAAACCTATCAAGCCAATTTTGACCTGGGGTCTGCCCACATAAGGCCTTGACCTTCGGGTAAATTGTTTGACGGTTTAGTGGATGAGCCGTGAGATCAAGAAAATGACACCAGTCAACGAGAACTTTTTCCTGAGGCTCAGTGAGGAGGAATTGGTCATTATGCGCATCAGAACGCGTTCTAACGCCGTTGAGGCGGTCGCTGAGGGTGCTAGGCGGCACAGAATACACCTTGGCCGCACCTCGTCCTGAGTATTTCCCGCTCTGGACATCTTTAATCGCAAGCGCCATGCGCTCCTCCGGGGACAGTTTTGAGTGCGGGTTTGATGGTATAAGACCCCTAGCGCCCAGAAAGACGGGTTTTGACGCTGTAGTGGGTGTGTGGAAGGTGTGGCAGTGGCACGAGTAAGGGTTGATATTATGACATAAGCTGATCTCTTCCGTTTTGCATCACACGGCGTGCAGGGCATCTCCTGCCACAAAAATTGAGATGGAGACTCGTAATTGAATGGTCTTTTCAGAAATTTCGTCCTCAAGGCACTCTGGGCTAAGGGCCCTCTTGCTGGTGGAAAAAATTACAAAATTCCCTGATTTGGCAACTTCTAATGGTGCGGGAGGGGAACAAATAGCATCTCTATGGTCCGATCGGCACTGAACGTGATAGACGACGTTGATACGAGTGTTTTGAGCCAAAAATCTCAGAAATCGACCGGGAAATGGGCGAGTAATATTCAGGTGTCCGAGTACTAGGTTTGTCCGGGACGGTGGGGGGGGATAGTATTATGAAGGTGCGGATCTCGCATTATTTTTATTTCATTCATTCCTTCCATCCCTCTTCGTTCCTCGATTCCGCGGACAGACGACTGAAATAATTCACAATCCAGTCCAAGGGGCAACCACTATCTTCATCCGTAGTACTATTGTCTACTGTTTGGCTTTTGATAGGTGTCATCGGCACATCAATGGCACGTCAACGGCGATCAATTCGGCAACGGGTGAGGCTATGAACAGACGCGTTTTAAAACACGCTTTCGTCGCGTGGAGGAAGCGTTGGAGAGTTTATAAGTAAATTTACATGAGCTACATAGTGTTAAATACTTTGTTTCTTTGTTTTATGGCGGTCTGATTCAGACAAATCGGGTGCAGTTAAATCAGTGTCTGCTCTTCCACGTTTTTCAGGCATTGGGGGGTCTGAGGCTGGGAATATTGGTGGGGAGGAGGCCGGGAGTATTGCATCAATTACATCACTGTCTGGAATTTGGTTCTGGGTTCTCCATTCCGCTGTTTCGGCTCAGTAATTCCCAGTGCTTCTTCCTCACATGTGTTACAGGACTATTCATTCGTCACCTAGGCGAGCGGTTCCAGCATTCATATCCAAACTAGTATTTGTTCTTGCCCCTCCTTTTATTGTACTGACAGGTGGTCATTGGTACTTTCGGCGGGGTTTAATGGCAGGCGCTGAGATTGCGGTTTTACAGCACTCAGGGCACGGCAGGTTTTATTTTATTTTATTGCACGTTTTCATGAGAACAGTCCTCCTGAGCCCAATTCTCAACAGTTTTCCTTGAAAGTAGGCTCGTGCGATTTGCATTGCGAACCCGGGGGGGGCATGGCCCGAGTGACGCGTGACCGCCACTGAAATTCGTGATTGCTGAACCTTTAGGTTTGGCTACCCAGGGGAACTTGGGTTTCGATCACGATCTATTTTTCTAACATGCACAAATAGGAAATTCGTAATATAAATTTGGTCATCACACAAGATTAATACAATATTGTTCAAAAAAAGTATGTATTTTCCGTTGGTAAGTGTCAGCTACTGGCCCTTAACCATCTGCCAAGCACCAAGGATGTCCTGATCTGTGTCCTCTGGGGTACAAGCCGTGAGCGTCTGAATCCTGTTCTCATTTGATGTGTCATTTTTGGTTTGTGTTCGGCCGACTGCGTCGGACTCGGAGTCCCGGAAATCAGTTACCATAACCACGGAGTGATCTGACAGCCCGGAAAGAGCCGAGCGTGAGCGGGCCCACGTGATCACGTCGCGTTGCGCTCTTTTACCATTTCAAGGGTATTTGGACGTGTTTTTTCAGTTCTGACTCCACGCGAAGGAATATCTAGATTGTTCCTAAGCAGTTTCGGGTGCTTTTGGTCACTGAATTCAGGAAATAAGTACCAAAACCGGTGAGTCCTGTAGGCATTTCTTGGGTTGTAACAATTCTCTAACAACAGCTCCTGGAGTATTTTGTGCCGATGATTTGCACCATCATCCTAATCTTTGTGGTCCTCATTCCTGAACATTCTAGAGAAAATTTGGAGGATATGTACTCCTGATGAATGCTCAAACTGCCCAGTGCTCTCATTCTCTGGCAATTGAACTGACATGGCTCATGAGGAGGTGTAGCCTAGATGGTTTCAGAGTGTTCAATATGTTATAATGGAAATTGACTCTTGGACTGGTTTCAAAATCAACTGTGATGATTGAACATGCCCGATCAAAAAACACAAGACGTGCCTTCGCTTCGCTCCGGCATTTGCAAGCAATTGGTGTCTCTTTGAAGTTTTCGCATAAAGAAATTGCTCTCAGACAGTTACGCAAATTTCGATGTCTAATAGAACGCGATTTTCAACCAAGGTGTTCATCAACAAATACATAGATCATCGGGGTGTAACGGCGGACAATATCAACACGAACGTTTTAAAACCTACCCGGAACACCGAATCGGTACGCGGGCGGCCACGATGGAAAATCAATGGCAAATCCACATAATGAAGGTTGAAAGAGGACCCTCCGAGTCGGATTCGCACCGACAAACCTTGCCCAGACCATCTCCCCCGCCCGATACGGCTCGCTCTCGCCGCGCACATTCTCCACCGCCTGCCCGAACTGATTCCTGAACGGCACCGCGTCGAGCTTCACGTCCGTCTACATTTCAGCGGCACCATGTAAATAAGCTGCACTTCAAGTTATATTCAATCCAAATGAACTGTAGGAGCACACACTGCTCCTATGGCAAGGGATCCCAAGCCTCCAAGACTGAGAAGCCCGAGGATGACTCTGTTGTGATTGAACAAGGCGTAGACACGCAGAGTGAGAATTGCTGTGAAGTAAAATGCAAGAGTGTAATCAGCTGGCAACATGGACCGAGTATATGGAAAGCAGTGAACCATATGTAATGATGTCCTGAACCAGGAGAAAGACTTTCCGAATCAGACCTAGCGCCCTACAGCTATTCCGCACTCTAAGCTCCAGACAATCTTTTTCGCTAGTGCTTCACAGATTCCCAGTAGCAATGTCTCTCGTGCATCGTCTCGTCGCCGTGGCAAAGCACCAGGCGGCAGTATGACAACGACGACCTCACAGACAATGATCTATGCGACGAAGAGAATGACTTGCGTCTGTGTTGAATTTTACTTCCACACATTATGCCTGATTCCTATCTGCCAGGCCATGCACGACGCGACTATCAGGAGTTCAAAAAACCCGTGCTGGAGCGCAACAAGGAAGGTGAAATTGTGTTTGTCAAGGTCAAGAACCCCGGAGGAACACCCGATTCCGTGCCTGTCTATCTCTTTGAATGTATTCAGTGTGTCCCTTTGCTTGGTTCACTTTATCGGTCCTATATCTGTCTTTAGATGTGGTAAACTCCTCAAGCGCAATGCAAGCTCGAGCACTACCTCAAACCTTCTCAACAACCAAAGAGATTGCTCACCGAAGTCTGATCTTCGTCCACAACAGGGACTCATGCAATCCTTTGTCTCTGGTTCAACTTACAAACGGGAGAAGCTCCGCACCCTCACTGCTCTCTGGGTCACCCACCGTCGATACCCTTTCCAAATTGTCCAAGACCCAGAATTCCGTGAAATCATTCGCCTTCTTAATCCCCTTGCTCACACACATCTGCAAGCACCCAGGCACGCGATGTACAGCGCCTGTACAAGCCATCACGACAGAAGACGTGGATATTCCTAGCAGTAAGTTCAACACTTCGAATTTCAACCCCTGATTTCGCTTCAGAGCACGACTGGGGTCATCCATGTCTCGCTCGACGTCTGGACCGATCTCAACACTCGGGCCTCTGTCGAACCTCTAAGCGGTCACACAGACCCCAAATTGCCTAAAAAAAAAAAAAAAAGGCAAAATTTCCGGTTCAAATGCCGAAATTTTCGAGGTGTCACGCAAAAAATCGGCGGCTGCCGAAATGTCGAATAGGTAAAATGGGTCACGCATCACACCCCCTGTCGATTTGAAAGAAATTGTACAGTAATTGACGAGACGTTCGCAAAGACACACTCGAGGTGTACCGCGAAATTTTCATTTACCTCGAAGAGCTTGGACTCCTCGACAGGGACTCACCCATCGATCGCGTCCGCCTTTACATTATTTTCCAACCTCGCATTCAGGCCTCCCTCGACGAAACCCTCGGATCGTGGAACCTTCATAAACTGCGCACCGCTAACAACAAATCACCTCGTGCGATTTATGAGTTGAGCCGGGAGAAGGCAATTAACCGCGGCTATTGGACTGGCGACCCCGGCGACGATCTAGCGACAGCGTCGGACCCATCCTATGGCGAAGACTCGAATGCGCCGCTCCCTCCTCTTGATGAACTTGCTGATGATCCAGATGCTCTCGATTATAGTGAGTTCCCCAACTCGACGGCAGAGCGAGAGGCCGGAGTTTTCATGAATGATGATGATGAAATCCAGGAGATGAGAGTTGGGGACCTGGCTGACGACGGTAACTGGGGTATTGATGTGTATTGCCGGGCTGTTCTTTTTGCAACAGAGTACTTTTCGTAGTTCTGCTCATAGTTCTGTTCACTCTCCAGGACGGATGGTTGTATACACCGGCATGGAAGCGGCAAATTGCAGCCGAATTCGAAGATGTAAATTTGTGAGAAAGCAGGGCCAAACACGGAAAATATTTGTGTAACTTGCTTCGGCGGGGATTAATTTCCCTGCATTTTATGCTGGAATCCCTTCCGGTCTTTACGCCGTTGATTCCGCCAAAAAATCGGTGGGCATTCCACTGCTGCGGCTCGAAGATGCAAATTTGTGTGAAACCAGTGCCAAACACGGAAAATATTGTGCAACTTGCTTCGGCGGGGTTAATTTGTCGGAGATTTATGCTGGAAACCTTCCCAGTGTTTACGCCGTTGATTGGTTAAAATTGTGAGAAAGCAGAGTCCACAAATAAGTCAGTGTCCACAAATTTGAAATACTGCGTCCACAAATCCTGTCCACAAAATTATTATCGGAGCCGCCACGGATGATAGTGATTACGTGGATGACTCTTTCATACAATACAGAGAGCACCGAGGCGCGCAGCATTCACCCGAAGGGCGAAGGCCTTAAAAAATCGAACACCTTAATTTAAGGCCTTCCTTCGGTGATGATTCTCGCCAAGCTAATACTGTCCTCTCCTATCCGTAGCGCAAAAGGTTGGGTTGACCATCGCAAAATTCGCACTCAGTGCATGCACATTGCGGAGAAGAGTTTGATCTTGTGTTCACTTCGCATCATCCGTGTCCTCAAAAGAGTAGTAACATTTCATCAACACACGGCGATGAGGTGCGAGCTGAATTCCTGGTGACTGGCTTCTCTGTACCTTCAAATATTCGTATCTGCCCTTGCATTCGACGACGAATATTCAAAATCTCATAAAAAGTGCAGCAACCGTCAGTCACGACTCTTAATAACTGTCTCTGTTATCCCGTTAATCATGCTGGCTCCTCACTCAAGTGCCTCGCCGCCAGAATCCCCATCAGAAACTGCTCTCGGTTATATAAATGTTCGGTATGTTGGGTGATAGTCAATGACCAATACATCATAGCGCCGTCGACTCGATGCATCTCATATACGCCTTCATCGTTATCGTTGCACCTCAAACATGCTCGTCATTATCATTGGGCTTCATATCAGCCTTTCATTATCATCGTGTCACATATGCGCCTCTCATTACTTGCCATTATCATCCCGCATCGTCACGCTCGTAACCATTATCATCGTGCGTGATGCTCATGCGCTGTATCATTTTCATCGCTGGTTCTACGCTCAATTTCACTCATCTCCGCGGCAATATTTCTATGGGCTGATCAAATTCATGAGCGCATTCCATGACCAAACGGTGAGAATCCTTTCCGCAAATTCAAGACTCTGACTTCACTTGGCGCTGGTGTTTGTTGTTCTAAGTTGTGCTTTGCGAAATCTGTTTTCTCATCGTCCTTTCCTATCTGTACTGGCCACCTCCCTTGGGATTGATAATAGTGAGACAAATCTCTTCCACGGCATGGCTGCGAACAACATTCAACCCATACTCGAAGTACGTGAACCCAACAGAATCATACTGTTTTTGACTTTGACGCTAGGGCGGGTTTCTGATTCCCGGCGTCTCCTCGGGCGGCCAAAATGGCGAATGGTAAAACTGAAGGTTATGGTATATATCTCGCGCCGACCGCCTCCGCTTCTCTTGGGTACGCTCGGGGAATCAACAAAATGTTCATGTGTCGTGGTACGCTGTTTTCCCCATCTCAAAATTCCTGCCTATTTTTGGAGAAGAAATGCTTTTTCAGTGGTAACTGGTCGAGTTTCAAACGAAAGTAGGTAAATAATAACCACGTAACATCGTCATGTCTCACGAACTCTACAGTCGGCCATGCTAAGCCTCGTCCACTGGGCCAAAATGGCTATGAATCGTGGTATGGTACGGGCGCAAGCGTAGGCCATTTCTACGTCGTTAAACATGTCGAACTCGTTCTCCCGCGATATGTAAGTGGTTGCAAACGTGCTCTGATCAAATTCTACTTATCGCTGCAGGTGGTGGAGTTCGACATGCCAGTTCCACCGTTTTTTAATCCGTTTAATTTTGCACCTGCCATCGACTCACTTGCATTCGCGCCTCCTTTGCCTCCTTTGATCCCGCCGCACCGTTTTGGGGTCGGAAAGGTGTCCGCGATTAAACGTGGAGCCGCTGAAAATCAGGATGTTAAAGGTGTGTTTGTTATTATTCTCGCTTATTTGAACCATTCACCAAGGAAGTACAGGAAAAGGAAAAGCCTGAGTGAAGGAAGAAATCCGAACCGAAGACCCAAGGACGTTTACGTCCACAGCCGACGGTTAAATAGTTAAATAGTATGATGATAACAGCCAGACAACATTACAACGAGAACCACAGCAGGAATCAACAATTCGTAGTGGGAAGGAGACGAGTCAACAAAACAGTGGAATCATAGCCCCAAAACAGCCTGGATTCAGAAAGATATAAAGAAACGAGGCCAGAGATGTCAAGGAACCCGAAGCACAATGAAAGGAAAATTCCCAGTTACATACCACATTGAGATATACGTACTAAATCCCCGATGATCTAGCGGTTCTGGTACGTGTGGGAAGACCCTTGGCCCCGCGATGTCCCCTGTTGCTGTCCTATACCTCGGAGGGCAGAAGCTGACTCGTTCTGCCCACCCGGAAAAACCTGTCGCCGGTTGGTGATCAAAGTCCGCACATCCGCTCTGACAATGTATTTCTGGGGTGACACTGCTCCATGCCGGTGAAATGGCGCACTTGAGTGCAACCGTGAAATCTGCTCTACCTGATTTGTGCTAGGACTGTCTCCAGGAAGAGTCTGAACGTTACTAGAGGCACACAGTTGCGCCTGACGGCCTTAAATCGCGTCTTAGCTTCCGAGCGGGTAGACTCGTAAACAGTCTGCCACAGCATTTCTAACAAGGCGAGCTTGTTTGCCATAGGCAGACTGGTACTTAAATGTGCATCAAAACAGTATTTTGACCACCGTGCAATCATTTCAAGCTGGATTATGACAGGGTCTTGCTGGGAGGATAGCCAGCGAAATTTGGGTTCAAACTGTCGCTTCAGATTTATTTTGATGGCCCTGGTGCTTTTGAAAAGAAGCTCAGGGCTCTCCATGTCAATCCAAACAAATGCAGGCTGTCACCAAACAATGTGCTGAGATTTTGCCACCAAAACAGTATTTTGACCACCGTGCAATCATTTCAAGCCGGATTTTGACGGGGTCTTGGTGGGAGGATAGCCAGCGAAATTTGGGTCAAACTGTTGCTTCAGATTTATTTTGACGGGCCCTGGTGCTTTTGAAAAGGAGCTCAGGGCTCTCCATGCCAATCCAAACAAATGCAGGCTGTCACCAAACAAATGCAGGCCATCACCAAACAATGTGCCGAGATTTTGCACCCAAAACAGTATTTTGACCACCGGCAATCATTTCAAGCTGGATTTTGACAGGGTCTTGCTGGGAGGACAGCCAGCAAAATTTCGATTTGAACTGTCACTTCAGATTTATTTTGACGGCCCTGGTGCTTTTGAAAACGAGATGAGAGTGCTCCATGTCAATCCAAACAAATACACGTGATCATCAGCACAGTGGGCCTCTCCTTGCTCTCGTTACCATACAATAGCGATCCGACACCAGAATGTAAACCAACCCTATGTTCCTGCTAAATCTTGGAGATCTAAGGGTTTTATTCAAAATTGCAATTTGACACAAGAGGTGGTCTTCAACAATCAACACCTCAACGCTTCACCGTCAATATAGTCTGCGAACACGCTATCAAGAGAGGAATCCACGCCTTAAGGCTCGCTATACTGACGGCATCAACGCATCGTGTTCGCCGTCCTCATCAAGTCCTCTCTCATACAGTGGCATCGTCCATGGTCCACCAGAAGGTTTCAACATTGCTCAAGAGTTCCTCCTTCACACCATCTGTCAATTGTTTCCAGGCTAAACTTTCCCATCAAGTCGCGCCCCGTCCACAGGCGTCAAAATACATCTCACTGCCAGGCAAAAGGCTTCGTGCATCACCTCAAGCCCGCCTCCTCACGCGGCTTCCCCTTGAAGAGTTCACTTCGCATTCAGTCACCCTTGCTCGCATTTCCGACCTTCCTTCATTGGTCTGATCTCTCTTCCGAGCCGATGGCCTCAGCTCTGGGATGTTCACATCTTTGAAACTTCAATCATCCCCCCGTCAAACCCACCTCCAAGTTCTACTTCAAATAAGGGACTCGGCGGCATTCGAATCTCGAGCTCAATGTCGGCTTAGCCATTCAACTTCAAAAATATTTTCCATGTCTTCCTCTTGCCCATATCCCCTGCCATCAACCTGAGTTCCAATACATTCCATGAGGTCTAGGTCTTGCCGGCACGTTTGTGCAAAGTAACGCCGCCATTCCGAGATCTGATCTTACCATATGTACAGACTTCCATCATGCGACATTGTCGAGACTCATTCATTTTGTTCAGAATCAACGCCCACTGTGTTTCTGCTCACTATTGCGTAGTATACTCGCGAGGTCCACAGGCTGAACAACGAGTTTACAGAAGACAAATAAGTAGTACTGTACAGGTGCTTATCAACACAGAATTCTACCAGATGCCAACCGAGCACCACTATTCTGAACCCCGTGCCTCACAATGGCATTTTGAGCCCTGTCCCCCACAATGGCATTTTGAACCCCATGACCCATGTGTAGTGTTCTCAAAGTTCGGTTCGGTTCAGGTTCGGGACCATATTTTCCGAACGCCGAACCTGAACCTCAGGTTCAAGTTCACTAGGTTCGGTTCGGCGTTCATCGGCGTTCGAACGCATGAACCGAACTTTTTCCCCTGCACCTGTAAATTTGAACACCTGAAGGTAAAAATATGTATCAGTTGTATCCAGGGTTGCCTACATCATCATATAAACCAATTTAAGAGGTCCAAACGAGTGAGATTCGGTCAGGCTCGGAATTTCCATACCTTGCCTTGGCACCAAGTGACTGCGTCGGCACCACTTTATGGATTTGATCATTTGTGGAGGCGGCTGAGGTTCAGACAATTTTCTTGGGGCGGGACAGCGGGCACGATCCATTTTCAACTACCGAAATGGACGATAGCAATGCTCATCGGCCGGAGCTAAGGTGCCAGAGCGGTAAATTCAACCAGAGAATGAGGCCGGTAAGCTTTGGCATCATTGCGAGAACGGAGAACAAAATTAACGAACATTCCAGGTCATTTGAACCTTGGTACAGTGTGCCGAGATTTCACACCAAAACAGTATTTTGACCAGTACTTGATGCTGTATGTCGTTCCGGACATGCATGCAGGATCCCACCCAACATCATACACTCCAATCTTTATCCCTGGCGACCCCGCATGACCATTTCCCCAGCCCCCCTGAGATGGAGAAGATTACTCAATTTGTTGATCTATGCACCGCAACAACGGCGACAATCGCGCCGCCAGCCGCTATCCTTGGGCTGGCGTACTTCTTCGTGAAGTGGTTCTCCGATGAGGTTTTGCAGAACACATACGTTTCACCTCCATTGTTTCCTCAACAGCGTACCTCAATATCCTTAGGTCTGATGTTCAACGGGTCCTGATCACCTATACTGTGGACTTGATTCTAGTCCTGGAGGAGCTATTGAATTTTGCGCTGCTGAGTACATCGGGAAAGATGACCTGGACGGAACCCAAAGAAGCATTCGAAGCCTATTATCGCTCACCATCGCAACCCAACGTCCACAGTCGCGTCCGTGCCTAGGCTCGTTACCAGCCTGCCTACGATTGAGCAACAATTGTGGCCAGCACGTTGCTGTAGGCAGGCTGGTACAACTCGGTACAAACAGAAGGGCTGAGCGCGGAGTTTGAAAATTTTCCTTCTGTGTCATTCCAGGCTCAATTCAAATCAGTTCAAAAAATTCAAAGAAACCATCAGGTCTAGTACTTCCTCTCTCAAATTCTGTCCCTTCAGAAATCGCTCAAGTGCATGGATCGTGTGTGGTGAATTGTCAAACCTAACCGTAAATTGATGGTATTGCACAGCCACGCATCGGCACCACCCAAAATTTCAAACTCCGGGCTCAGTCCTTTGGCACAGCCCGAGTTATACCAGCCTGCCTATGGCAACGTGCTCGCCACAATTGTTGCACCTCATAGGCAGGCTGGTTACGAGCCTAGTCCGTGCCCTCGTTGGCCAGTACGGACGACCCAATTTGGAGTTGTCCATTATTCGCCAGGGTATGTAGAACATTATACAGCAGTATCACGAAGCTAGATGAAGCTCTGTTCGGCACGCAAACATTGTAAAAATTAGTACTAAGTAACTAGCCTTGAACTCTCCAAGTAGAAAAGTACAAGTACAGTCGGATTGCTCACAAAACATGAGGTCCGTTCCCCGCCAAACTCAGCGGATGCCTCAATTCAGTCTTCTTTCTCCTATGTGCGTATTTTGAAGACAGCGCCATTCGACAAGACCGATCAAGATTTAACTCCGCCCCACTATGCGCCATTCCGAGCAATCACGCCGCGTTCGATCAAGCGCTCAGGACCCACTGAGAGCGAGTGGCCCCTTCAATCGCGCGGGTAATGGCGTAGTTTTTTCATATGTCGCACTTCAATGTATTATCTATCTGAGTACAGGTGTATTATCTAGCGGACCCTACTAAATCCCATTTAGATGGACCTACAGAAGCCCAGGTCCGTGCAGAGCTCAAACGGGAAGAAGAGCGTGATGCTGCAAGCGGCAAGGTACCTCTGCACGGCACCAGTGCTACCGCGTTCCTCACGGGGGGACTTCAGATTGAGGACGCTCAGTATGTTCATTGTTCATTGTGCTTTGCAACACGTCATCTCTAAATATCTCCATAGGCGTCGTATCATCGCAGAACTCGGAGGACTCACCATCAGGTGACGCTTGCTTCCGTGGTAAACAGGTTGCCACCGCGATTCCGAAGCTGCATGAGGGAGAGAAGTCGAAGGAGGCGCTGGAGCTGGTTTTTTTGTGGACATGTGCGGGGCCCAGGAGCAATTAACTGAAATTATCGCCGACCAACAGCAGCCATCCCTCCTCGTCCTGACAGTCGTAAGGGAGAGTATGAGCCCATCTCCTCTCCACCCGGGGATTGAGAGACCCTACACCGCTATCAATCGCGCCTTGGTAGTTGAGCGTCCACGTGGCCCCACCGAATTCTTTTTCGAGTTACTGGTTTGGGGTACACACCCCACCCCTTACCCCTTCAATTTCGACTTCGATTTTATTTTATTTATTTTCTGGATGTTTTCCGGAACGGGCGCGTAATAGGTATGCTCCTCCTGGCACCGAGGTGTGATGATAATTGCTGTATTCATCCCTTTCTGATGTCTTTTCCAGAATCGTTTAAACCGCCTGCATTTTCGAAATCCATGTCACTAGATGCTCTGGAATATCAATTCAGCTAAAAGGTCTGGTTTTGAACGCGTCAGCATATGGCAAACCAACAGTCTGGCCATTGTCATCACGAATATTGACGAGCATAGCTCCCTGGGAAAGTGTGAGCTCAATGACAGACCAAGTATTTGCACTCACGTCCTCCATATGCAGCACCTGTTGTACCGTCCCGTATACCGTCTGCCCGGCGCCATTCCAGCAAAACACTCGGGTCCCAGGCTAGGTAAAGAAAGGAATTGAGGCTGGAATATTAACAGAGTAGTGGTAACTCACCGGGAACATATCCATAGGCCAAAAAAGTAGGAAAGGTGGCTGGGATGTAAGTATGTTGCTTTCTTTCCGAAGGCTAGACTTTGAAGCAAGTGTGCCAATTAACTCAGGCCCATTAAATTGTGGGATTCCTGAACAAGAACAGGAAAATAGCGCAAGGCTCTCCGGAAACTGGATGTGGAGTGTCCCATATTAAAACATGTTCATGAACTACGTGGTACACCGTAGGACACTAAAAACAGCAGCCATGAAGCGGCCATCTACTAAAAGAAGCAAAAACTCACCCAACACGAAAACACAACACTCCTTTTCCTTTGGTTGTCCTGTGTTCCATAGTCTGAAAATTGGGGTCACTATACTTTGATACATTCCGGATGATCTACATGGGACTTCTGGTGTATCAATCCCACGTCAATCACGGTTGGTGCCGATGCACCCTGCCTGTACCACAGATCTCAGAGGCACTCGCGAGGACTTTGTCATATGCTCGCCTGGAAGAGTAACTACAAGTCTGAATCTGAAACAAAGGCCGTTCATCGAAACCGAACTAATATTGTCTGTTTCAACTGGATACTATGAACAATAATTCAACCGACTACGTGCAACCAGTTCAAGAACCGTAGTCTCGCCGAATATCGTAAATTTTTTCGTGAAGCTTACCTAAGCTAAACCACAGGTGCCCTAAACGTGAGGGATTTGGTTCGATGTAAGTGAATTACAAAGTACAGGGACAAGGGGCCACATGTTCTTGCACTTTCGCTTCTTTTCGATATCCTACAGTTGAATTATGATTATGATGTGTATCAGCAAATAGGAATTGTGCAGCGTGGAACAATGGTGTGCAATAGCTACACCGAAAATTCAAGGAGTACTAGCAAGCAGAATATTTGAACTACAGTGCCGCGTCATACCAATGCGGCGATTGGTGACACGCTTTCTCGATGAGTTTGTGCCGGATCCGACAGCCTGCTGCGCCAGGATTAAACTTCTCTGCGACATCCTCATTATGCCGCGGCAATGAAGAAAATAGGATTGAACAGAAGGGGGTAGGAATAACAGTAGGGTGATTTGGAGTGCAGTATTTTTGTCCCCAAGAGCGGCAGTAGCAAAAGCGAAGAGCCAGTTTTGCTCTGAATGACGCTGGCTATCAACGCTGGTTCCGCCCTTGTATTGCTTGGCGTTATAATAAGGAAGCGATAAGTAGCCTTATTTATCGTAATTTACTGTAAAACGTAAATCACCGGGTCCCGTGCGGCATCCGAATGGGGCCCATCAGGGCCTTTGATCGCCGGTTTCGACGTCGGCTAAGGCTCACTTAGCTCTCAAGCGGCAGCAAGCAAGCGGCAAGCCTTTACGAGAGAATGAACATGACACGTCGCGTGCATGGCGCGTGCCCGGCGCGCCGTCGTCGTTCGCCGCAGGCTCCACGCAGCAAACCCCCGCAACGTCGCATCAAGTGCTAGGGCCGCGCGCGATACCTTAACGCGACTCCCTTGCCTTCACCCATGCCGTACCCCCTCGTCTTTAGGGCTCCCAACCGTCCGTTAGTCGGGATGGGCAGCTGACGGTCGTTTTTGGCCGAACCCGTCCCGTCTCCCGTCCCGTCGGAGGATTGTGACGGCTGTTCGGGTGATTTCTGGTCAATTTCTGTTGGGTCGCCCGTCTCGTAGCTGTCCTGTGTTGAGGGACTCAGATTCAAGTAGAATATTCTAGATAAGATTGTAATAGATACATAAACTGTAGTAGTTAGCTGTAGGCAGGCATATTTAGATTTTTTATGCCTGGGCCGAAGAATGGGACAAAAAGGTTTTTAGCATTCGCGAACGAGTGTGGATTTGATTCTTCCTCCCAAAGCCGGCGGCAACCAGGCCATTCCGTTGCTATTTCCCGTTTTCTGATTCGTCCGTGCTGATCTCGACATTAAGATAGGCGTCACCCGAATCCGGCACGTATTATGTAAGCAAAAACCTGTCGGAAGATAAAAGCCTTCTCCTCTTTCCACAACATGTTTTTCGAACTTCTGACGCCGCCAAATGCTTCCTTTTATGTATCCCTTCAATTTGATGGTTGGGATTTGGGAAATACTATGCATACCTCATTCGAAGGGCTCGGAAATATCCACCGTTATCTTCTATATTGCGCCTCCTCTCCAGGTTTTGCATTCATTCTCATTTTCACCGCGAACAAAATAATGTGCCGCCAATATTCACACCCAGGGGCCAGTAACTCGTGCTAACCACTGCCCATTCGGGTGAAAGTTTTTTAAGCCAGGTCCTACCTATTCCCATGTGTCCAGTAGCAACTACTGTAGGACTCTCTCTGGTCGTCCCACGGAAATGTATCGAAATCAAACGGAAATTTTGAACTGGAACCGCTTCCGCTAGCGCCATCATGGCGCGGGGAGGTTTGGGGGGGTACCAAAAGCATAGACTTGAGCGCTTCTACTATCTGTCAGTTCATATTCGATGTCTCGAATTTCTGTGACTTGTCGTCGACTTTTCTCATTGGGATGTAAAACATGCTTCACATTGTGGATGGATCATTGGATCTCGACGCGTCGCGACTGACGCTGAACTTGCACAATGTGTCATGCTCTGCGGCGGGCTCCGAGTATTAAACATTACTCCTGAGCTTACAAGCTGCATACGGTCCGCTGTGGCGTGTATTGATCCACGCTTCCTATCGGGTACGGTAAAAACGCGGAGTGACGCGGACCGGCCCGCACTGAAGCGGCACAGCGGCGGTGGCTGTGTCATTGACGCGGCATCGGCGCGCGCGGCGCGGCCATAACCTTTCAGAAAATGATTTCTGGCCACTACTTCAAGTTAGGGGGACGATTTCCTGTTGTGATACATCGTTTCATCACAAAACAACTACACACATAATCTCGTCAATCATGACCTGAAACATCGTGCTGGGTCGTAGGCAATGGTCTCACTCAATAAAACATATTTTTGAGCCAAAACACCTGAATTGCGGAGTATTCTATTCCCTGGTACCCTCAACTGCCCATGCAATCCTAGCAAGTTCAACAATCGAGGGGTTTGGCGGAGTGAGAATACTGTGCCTGCCATCACAGGACACAGGTATGTGGAAAATGGTAGTCACAAGCTCACCTCTGCAGCCAATCTGGATACTGTTTCGGAACTGGAGAATATGATCTATGGATGTCCTTCGGTCAATATGAACATCTGTACTCGAAAGGTATGGTACCATGTTACCATGTATCGGCTCACAAACAGCTTCACACTGTTCAATTGTGAACATAGTTTGACATAATTTTCCTGCTTAGCTCGGAATTTGTCAGAAGTGCGAGAAAAAGGTAAAACTATCCCAAGGCTACCTACTCGTCTGCATAAATTGTGAAGCATGGACTTCGGAGGAGCTTTGCTCCGAAGTTAGATGTACTAACTAATCAAGTTTTACTTTACACCACCACTACGGGTAAGCCAAAGTCAGTTTAATTGATACTTAACTATCTGGTGCCCGTGTGACTGGAGTACAGTTTCAATTCTGCAACTATTGGACCGAAAGGACTAACTGATCAGGATGGTTTTGGTGGGAGGATAATATCGAATGGATTGCTTCGTCGTGGTGGTGACATCGCCCTTGGTTCCATTCAGAATATTTAACGCGTGCTCCAGTGTACTCCAACACGCACTCGAGGGAATACATCCTTGGGGCCACTGCCGCCGCGGTGGGGGAACGTTCCTGCCGGGTTGGATACGACGGAATCCCTCACATCCATAAGCACTCATGTGGCCGCGCCGCTATGCCGGTGACACGATGCTCGGTGCAAAAAATAGATGACCACATTTGCCGTTCAGTTGAAGGAAAACCTGGATCATTTCGTGTTGATTCGTATAACCGAACTCGAGCTCAAAACGAGGGGAAGTGTTCAACCTCGTTCATTCAACGTTTCTTTCAATTGACTTCGCCCATCTCAACTTCGGTGATGCGCTCTCGCAACCTTTCATTTCAGTGCCCCTGTTTTCGTTTTGCATGATATTCTGAGTCTTCCCCGGGACCGTGTTGCGGTGTTGAGGTAAGCTCCGTCCATATGTTAAAATACCCAACTCAACCGTCTCTGCGTGCCCGAGTCTCAGACTTTACTTGAAACTTGACCTCCTTGTGAGCCAACTTAGGTCGAAACTCACGCATCACCTCTGCTCATCCATGGGCGTCGTTTCCTCAAGTCTTCATCTGCTATAACCTTACTGGTGAATGTAGGGTCTATGCTCCTGCGATCCTACCTTACTTTCCCACCGAATTGTCAGCAACATTCGGAGGGTTGCTTCTCAACTTCCAGTAAGTATTCCCTCTGAGTTGGCTCGAAGAGTTGTATTCTGACTTTCAGACTGTCCAGCTGTCTCTGAATTTGGCATATTTTCCTCTGCAGGTACAATTGGTCCCACAACTCCCACATGCCTGTATCTGACTCCCTCATTTTGAACACTATTGAATGTTTTAATTCGCATTTTGAACCACATGCCCCGAAATAGCATTTTGAATCACATGCCTCGTAATGCCATTTTGAACACTATTGAATGGTTTAATTCACATTTTGAACCACATGCTCTGAAATGGCATTTTGAATCACATGCCTCGTAATGCCATTTTGATCCCTGTGCCTCACTATCAAATGCTTTCATTCAGCCGAGAGAAGGAGGGATAAGGGAGCACTTGACATATTTAAGGTTTTGAATGGATCCCACAAGATATTCACATTTTGAACCCCATGCCCCGGAAGGGCCTTTTGAATCACATGCTTCACAATGCGATTTTGAACACTATTGAATGGTTTACAGGTGTTTGCTTAAGTCCGTGAAAATGCGAAAATTTATTTTTGCCTCACGTGGCTGATGGACAGCGTGGGAATGTGATCTGCTTCATTTTTACCTCGCACAAACCTCGTTGCACAAGGACTTATGTATCCTCTTGTTGTCAAATAATGCCATTGTTTGCCCACAATGCCCTCCGAAATCTCCTCAGACCTGAAAGAACACATTGTTAAATGTGGAACTTGGTTCCGCCTGCATTCCCACGCCGTCCATCAGCCACGTGAGGCAAAAATAAAATTTCGCGTTTTCACGGACTTAAGCAAACACCTGTAATTCACATTTTGAACCACATGCCCCATAATGCCATTTTGAATCACATGCCTCGTAATGCCATTTTGAACACTATTGAATGGTTTTAATTCACATTTTGAACCACATGCCCTGAACGGCATTTTGAATCACATGCCTTGTAATGCCATTTTGAACACTATTGAATGGTTTAATTCACATTTTGACCTGGTGCTTAGTCTCTCCTGGACAGACATTTCAACATTTGAACTCCTACCTTGTTTGTTGAAGTCTGTTAGTTACCGAGGGGGTCAACATCCTTCATGGCGGCAGCTCGCATCTCCCAAATTCATCAAGCAGATCACTGTCACCCGTGCCGAGGAAATAGCCCTCGGAATTCCAGGAACCAAGGCCACAACATGGCCAACACTACCAAGCTCGTGGTGAGAAACGTACAATTCCCCCGTCCCAGGGCGACATGGTGAAAAAGAGAATGGAGATCCACGAAATTAGTGATGCCTAAGGCTTGGCCTAAAGCCCTCAAGCCCTCAAGCCAAGCCTGCGCATGCCCGAGCCAAGCCAGGCCCGGCGTTGGGCTTGACAGGGCCTGGGGCTCGGGCTTGAAAATTTTGAAGCCAAGCCAGGCCTACAAGCCCTAGGCTTGGGGTCCGTCAATTTCTTTTTTTCAGAAGTTTCGACAAATAATCACGAATTAGTACTTGCGGTTGCCATAAGTGTTGGCGCCTAGTAATTTGTGTTTTTGGAGACAAGCACATCACATTTTGATTCAAACCAAAATGTCACTGGGATGGATATGACGCCTGCAACGGACTCATCATACTGCACGGATCAAACTGCAGTGATGCGCCATCAGGATCGACTCAAATTTGATGTGCAAAATGACACACACTTCCTGGCCCCTATAATCACATGGGTCAAGACCTAATGTCACCAAAATATAGACCTTGACCATAAACACATCTTCCATGGTAAAATGAACCAAAGTGATACACCAACAGTTGACAATTTCAGTTAGGGAATTTCCTTATTTGGCCAAAAACGATGGCGTGTCAGTAATACTTGATGGCATCAGCACTGTCATCATACTTTTGAACATCTTCCATTATCCTCCTGTGTTTTTCCAAGGTGAATTGTCCTCTCCTCGGCTAACAACAGCGAAACGAACCCTTATTCATTGTCATACGCCGAGACTTATTTCGACCGCAAGTATATTATAAGTCAATTAATCTATCCACAGGTGTATCAGATCGGTAAGTTCATCCGAGTCCCACACTGTCTTCGGATTCTCTGAGAGTTGTCACGGTCCCAGCCGGCGCACGTGAAATGGAGGGCTCCGGCGGCTTCGATTGGCATGCTGGGAACGTTTGCGGCAAGCACGGCAAACACAACTTCCACTGCAACTATGAAGGTTCCTTTGTACAAAAACCGCCAAGAACCTCAGCACGTGCGAAAGTAGTCTCTCTAAGACATACGTTATAAGCAAATCTAGCTCGTACCTCGCTGGTTATAGTGTGAAAGAGTGAGGAAGAATTAAATTGGTGATATCTGGATGAGCGCACATGCAGGAAAATCCCCCACCTCCACGGCATGTATGCTTTGACCGTTAAGAGGCGTTAGCGGACCGGGCACTCCCTTCACTGCCTGGAACCTGTGCCATTCCTGCCACTGTGCTACTTTACCGGGTTGGAGACAGAGCCGCTGAATTGCCTTTTCAGATGGAACGAGAGGAAGAATGAGAACAGGTGTTCGTTTTTCAGAACCATTGGACAACCGTTTGATGGTGTAAAGAATACTATCGCACTGTGGTTCATCGCACTGACTGTGTTCGAGTTCAGCCAATTCTTCAGGGTAGTGCGGCTTCCAGCAACTGCCGCAGAGGAAGAAATTGGTGACGAGGCTTTCTGTAGATACTCCGAGGCGTTTCTCGACGGTCGATAATGTTCGTGCAAAATTGGAGAGGCCGGGGAAGTCCACGCCTGCAGCGGCAGCACTTTCAAAAATTACGCAGGAGCATGTTGACTGTGACATGTCTGGTCATCCCGTCAAATGTTGCACCCACAAATGCTCGAGTATATCCATTGCGAATTGCCGGATGGTCGTCAAATGCCCATGGTGCTGTCTCATCTGGCATCTCCGAGTCGTGGCCAGGCTGGAAGGAGTCGAAGAGTGAAGATCTGGAGAAGAACAAGGGATCCTGAGTTTCAGCCACTTTCCCTCCATTTTACCTCGATTTCAATGAATGAGCCATTATTACTCGTATTACTCGTATCTTACAACTCTTTGCATAATTGATGACAGTCAGCACGTTTTGAAAAACAAAAACCATTTTGAGAGACCACTTTGTCTTCCTCGTTTCTGGACGGATCTTTGTGATTGTGGGTGCGTTAGAAAGCAGTTAAGCAGGGCTTTCGGAAGGTACCCAAGTTGAAACGGAAATCGGACGTTCGGAACACCTGAAAAACCATGCCGTCTGATCCAGACGTAATGCTTTGATGCATCGTTCTCGGCCATTTCCGGGCCGATTCGGAAGCTCTTTGGGTGATTTCGGCACCTGGGATGGGAGGGAACACGACAGCACACCTGTCGCACAGTTGGCATGATGCAGTTAGTGCCCAATATCTGATATTCTTTATTGCACAAGCACTCCAGGGTATGTTCATTTTTCAAGCATTCCCTGCTTGTGCCTCCATATTGGCTTTCGAAAGAGTGCTAGATCATCCAAATCCGCCCAGAATTGGCCAAACAAACTAGAACCGGATTCGGATAGTCAAATACGGCAGCACAAAATATTGAGGCCATTGCTATGCTGATAGTCGATAGAATAACTGCTCTAAATGTTTGAAACCCCACCCCAACTGCTCCCATGGCTCGCGTTTCATATCCAGGGCCAGACAAGAATTTTCTCACTGTGAGTATTAGCAAAGTGGTGGGTAGAAAGTTTACCTAAACGAATTGATTTACAGCTGTTCAACTAGCAGTAAATGAAGACCCCCCATGTTTTACAAATATTTTACTGTTGCCTAGCCCGATCACGCCTTCCTTTTTAGGAAATATGATGCTATAATCTTAAAGGTTCAGCTACTACCGCCTCAGAGAGGCCTGATCCAAGTCATACTACAGTAGACGAAGAGAGCTACAAATAGTGGCTGACTTGGTCCGACAGCATTGCCCACTGGCCAGGAAAATTAGCCACCAGTCCGATCTGGTGGCTACTGCAAGCTCTCTAATGACGTCGAAGTGTTGCGCTTCTACGTGATTTGGGCATATTTGGGGTTCCGGAAAGATTTGCCTCGTTCTCAAGAGCAACTCAATGTTGCTCCCAAAGGTAAATTGTGCCATAGACTAGATATCAAGCCGATACAGAATACATTTGGACTGAGTAATTTGCATAAGATTTGACTGAAATCTTCATGGACCACTCTGATCGTTGCGCTTCCTAGTTTGCGACTGTATTCGTCGAGTGCCTATGACACCCAGAGGGAAGATATATGTCTGGAAGTATGGGATTACTATCATTAAATTGTTATTTTTTTGAGTCTGACTACGGGAGACTAAGTAGAATGGACAGTAGAAGGCATGAACTGTGTTAGAAACACCAAAGCGGAGCGTGACCATATTCCGTCGGTCTAGGGTGTGCTATGAGAATTCTGAGGACACAGAAAGTTTCGTATTTAGCAGGGCTATTCATTTCCAGGGGATCACGACTCAAAAGTCGACTTGGGAATCGCCTGCGATTTTTTCTGGGTCTCTGGCTTAAGAACCAGGACAACAGGAGAAAAACCAAAGAGACAGTTTTGCTTAGAATCTTGGTGGCTATCGCCCAGCATTCAAACCCGAGAAAATCGATCTCGATACGATGTCACGTTTTGAGGTATCGCGTGACCGTCCCAAAGCACCACCTCCCCAGAGAAAAGACCTTCTGAGCCTCTGGTTTAACAACCGGGCAATAGGAGCAAAACCGAGGAGACAGTTTTGCTTAGAATTGTGCTGGCTATAAGAAAATCGGTCTCCATACGATGTCACAAGGGAGATCAAAGGTTAGAAAAAAAGATATCACCTACAAAAGTTTTTTTTCGAGGGTCGGCCGACCCCCCCCTCCCCCTTTGTGGCTGCAACTGGTGCGTGATGTGACAAAAAGTGCCCAGAGTATTCACTTCATGCCCATGAACATGATTTCACAGGGAAAACCATACCCATTCCACTTCTGAATGAACAGGACACAAATACACCCAAATATAGAAATATTGCACAACTCGGTTTGCCGGTGGTTAATTTTTGTGTTCGCCTCCCAGAGGACTCGCTTCAGGCCCAAGAACATGATTCCACAGAAAAATTGGTACCCATTCCACTTCTGAACAAACAGGAAACAAAATACTCCCAAATATAGAAATATTGCACAACTCGGTTCGCCGGTGGTTAATTTTGGTGTTCGTCTCCTAGAGTAGTTGATTTATGCCCACGAACATGATTTTCCAGAAAAATCGGTACCCATTCGACTTCTGAATGAACAGGAAATAAAATACTCCCAAATATAGAAATATTGAACAACTCGGTTCACCGGTGATTAATTTTTATGTTCGTCTCCCAGAGTGCGCGATTTATGCCCATGAACATGATTTTCCAGAAAAATTGGTACCCATTCCATTTCTGAACGAACAGGAAATAAAATACTCCCAAATATAGAAATATTGAACAACTCGGCTGAACAGAACTCTGAAAACATAATCAACTTGAACTTACCAAGTTTTTTATGCTTCATGACCGAAACTCTGAGGTTTGAAGGGATGCTTGGATCATCATTCCAAACCCGCTTCTTTGCTTTACAGCTCTTTGCATAATTGATGACAGTCGCCCCCCAAAAAAAAACAAAAACAAACTTTTGATACCACCCGGTTCCAGTGCCGTTTCCCTGCCTCTGAGCCGTTTTTGGAGATCTTTGAAGGTGCAGAACACACGTTTTCATAAGCTAAACCACCATTCTACGAGCTTGAGCAGTGTCAAAATCTTACCTGGATGTTTCAGACTTACGCTGTGGAACCGTGAAAGCTATCGGCAGGAGAACCCTACAAGCTTGGATTCAAGTTGAACTGTACTTATCTCTACTGAGTCAAACTCTCTACTCGGTGCTTCTCTGGCGCTTCTCGGGCGCCTAAAACTTGGATGGCTGGAAATGGTTCCCTCCAAGTTTCTCAATTTCGCGGTGGAGCCCTGCTCTCAGGCTCATCAACACATTTGACAGCTTGTTCGGCCTCGAATCTGGCTTCAACCCCAAATTCAACTTGCTCAGTACTTCTTAGATACTGAATTACATTCGTTCTGATGAATGACTTGCATTTTCTCAGTACTAAGTAAAAAAACTACGTACACAGCACCGCTTACGCACCGCAGAGGGTAGTGTACTCGTCATCCCTGCCATGCCACGTAGTCCGAAACCTCGAACGGGAGTGAGAGAGGTAGATTTGCGACAGCATTGAGGGCCACGAAATCGTGTGCACGTAGCGGGATGGTGGAGGTGGAACATTTCATTCTCTGCCCGTTGTCCTAAGTCGTTGAACGTTGAAGGCAGCGCACATGAGCTCCGTTTCAGCACGCTTCGAATGATGCCACCAATACGGCTCGCTTCTTTCTCGCTTCCCCGTGCCTCCTTCTTTTCCTTCTTCTACGATGCCACAGGGCCCGCGCAGCTCTAAACCTTCTAGTACTCCAAAATTCAATCAGAAAACACGGTTGCCTCCCACAAAAAATCGCGGAAACGCAATGTCTTACCCTCCAACACGCAAAACGGCGAATACAGCAATTGTCTGCAAATATGTATAGCCTCAGACTCGCTCTCGTCCCTGTCCCGAGTTGATGTAATTCCGAAGTAATCAAGCAGGCTGCGTTGGTCAGAGATATTCGTTGTAGACAAGCTGGCCATTCTTGTTCCCAAAGCTCTACCCACCGAGAGATTGCTGCACTGCACTTCAACGTGTTCGGTCTCGAGGCCCAGTGTGTTCCACTTTTCTGCCCATCCTTCACGCATCTTCTCAATTAGTTCGTTAACAGCGGGAACCGCGACCAGCACCGCAAACCAGCCCTGCATCCCCTAGTACGTCGCTCGCGCGGTACCGCTGCAACCCCAGCTGACCGTTTTGACACGTTCGATACCATCGCCGCGCCCGCCGTCACCGGCAACCTCATCTCGCAATGTATCGTCGGTCGTTATTCGCTGGCTCCCTGCGGTGCTCATGCCCCCCTTTCGTTCATTCTCGTCTCGCCACCAGCGATTGTCGTAGATAGTGAGCACGCGCGTGAACAATGCGCTCGGTGGCTGTAATCGAGCATGTCACGCCAGACTCACGGATTCTCTCGCGGGTATTGTGGATCGATTGCAGATGACGACGGCGGGACAGTTACGCGCGCCATCGGTGTCTAACGCAGAAATATCCAACGAAAGCCAGTGTGCGGAGATTGGGGATAACACTTGTATGGGAGGGGCTGGATGTGGACAGAGGAAGTAGTACATGCCTGCGTCAGAGAGCACAGAAACTCAGGACCGATCCGATACTGAGCAGATGATTGAATAGCCCAGAAAATTACGAGCTCCCTATATGTCTTCGTCGATGTGCGACAACTATAGAATAGAGGTATGTTCGGGCCTCGCCGTCACAGGCGCGAGGCCCGCCGCGGCGCCAAAGAAGAATGATTGTCGGACAAAGTTTTGGCGTAGGAGAGCTCAAGATCGTCATCTGAGTCCAAGGGAATAGAGGCTTTCGAGTTGGATGAAGAGGATGAAGCTCGGAGTGGGAAGCAGAAGAAGAAGAAGTGGAAGATTCAGGCAGAGGAGTCGGATGGTCCAGGATTTTTCCCCTTCAGAGTCTGTGTTTTTTCCGCTTCCCAAGGCTGGATTTAGGGCTTTCGGAGGCTGCGAGAGCGCGTTCCCTGGGCTTTGGAACCCTTTTCGAGGCCCTACGTGGCGACGCCATTGAGGGAGATGCAAGTGGGAGACGAAAAGCGGGAAGCGAAGAAGAAGCGCACAAGTACGTACCGTTTGATCCAGTGCCGACCGGTGCAGCGATTGGCCCGTGATCCGTTTTTGGCGGTTCAACAGCGCTAAATGGGAGTTTGGTCAATGGGAATCACTCCTGCACTCTCAAAAAATCACTAGAAACTGTGTAGAGGGCGGGAAATGGTGTTTAGCACAGGATATCAAAAGTTTGTTTCTTTGTATTTTTTTTGATGGTGACTGTCATCAATTTCGCAAAGCGCTGTAATAAGTACCCGCGGAGGTAAAACTCCTATTCGATCATGGAACTACGATAGTTTTGTCTTCAGAAAGTAGCCGAAGCAAGAGGGATTTAAAACATACCTTCTCTAAATCAATATAAGATAAACTGTCGGAAATTTGCGGCCACGAAATTTGCTCTTCGTATAGGACCCGGCATCTCGGAATTGACACATACGGGGCGCGCGACCATGGAGGAAAGGTATTTCACCTTGTTGTTGTTCCGAACTCGCGCTTGAGCAACACCATTGGGCATGTCTTCCTTGATATGGTTTCTGCATACCAGGGTGTGTTTGTTTTATATTTTGTTCTTTTGGTCAATGAGTTATCAACTCATAGCAATTTCGGTTCAAGTTACCTTTGATGGAGGCAGTGAACTAGGGTGTATTACCAGCTCAGATCACAAACAATTTGAGTCGAGTAAAATATGGATAGGGTGTCATTTGAAAGCACATTCCAGCCATATAGACAGTTTCTCGATAAGAGGAAATAAAAGTTGCCAAATTTACAGCTGTTTCCGAAAACCTTGACACTGAAAGTGCCCCTTGAGGAACTGCATGCTCGGAGCAAATGCGCAACCTACACAGCAAATGAGATCATAATTTGTGTACTAAACCAAAGGCCCACATGTGAAACCCAATAATTGAATGTCTTGTTCTCTGGGATGTTGTTTGCAGGTTTCTTGAATGGTGTCACACACCAGGCCTCAACCGGGGATGCCGGATCTGCCCAGATCCATTCGTTCGGTCCGAGAAGCTGCTCGCGATCTTTCCGAGTCCGAGATTCGCAAAGGCAGTAGAGTCGTGGGTACTGCCTGTATGGCCGATGACATAGTCGACGATCCGTAGATTTGGCAGAGTGATTAACTGCGGAGCCATGAGAAAATCACTCGATTTGAAGGACGGTACATACCTGCACATTCAACGAGTAGTTTGACGCTGCTGCTACGGCGCAGCATGATTCTGATCATGCAGCCGAGAGGCCATGTATCCCCTCGGCAGTTTCCTCACATATAAAACAGCATAAATAGTAAACCACCGCCCACTTACTTGCCTTGCCTTCGAGCAATATTTATTTTTGGTCTGACTCCTGACCCTTTTTACAGTCTGTCACAAAAAAAAATGTGCACCCCCCTATTTTGTCATAGTTCGGCAACCACTTGAGATTTTGAGCCAAACTAAGATGTCACATTGTCGAGAGAGCCGGCGCCGACGTTTTGCATATGTTGATCGCATCATAGTATCCTGATGTGCCATCAGAAGAGACCAAATATGGAAACCTGTATTTTTTAGCTTGATAAATGATTTTTTTGGAGAAATCTAAATCACCCAAATTGTAGCCTGAGATGTACTAAGCAACTTGACAAGTTGAATCATGCAAAAATATACAAGTAATAACTCGCTACAGAGCCCGCAAAGTGGCCATTTTGGCCATTTTTTCGCTCGCATAGCCTACGAGCTATACCGCAATAGCGGAAGGAGCCTACGAGCTCGTATGATTAAAGCCTGTGCTATCTACCGCCATTTTATTGGCATTTCCTGTTCTTTCCTGGCGAGTATCACCCAACATCAAGGCCTCTGCCCCTCCCTCCCTGCGTCTGCCCTGTGTTTGGTTTTGGAATAGGATGGCTGTGTTTGGCTTTGGAATAGCTGTGTTTGGTTCTGAAATAGAGTGCATCCGTGTTTGGTTTTGGAATAGAGTGCCCTGTGTTTGGCTTTCCAATAGTTGGGTTTGGTTTGGAATGGAATGCCTGTGTTTGGCAACATGGAGCACTCTATCCCAAAACCAAACACATCTATTGGAAAACCAACCACGGGGCACTCCATTCCAAAACCAAACACAGCTATTCCAAAGCCAAACACAGCCATTCTATTCCAAAACTAAACACATCTATTGGAAAACGAAACATAGTGCACTCTATTTTAAAACTAAACCCATCTATTGGAAAACCAAACACAGGGCGCTCTACTTCAAAACCAAACACATCTATTTGAAACCCAAACACACATCAGAGGACAAGATCTGCCGATCAAGCACCTCTCCAAAGGGTGCACACATTAGAGAGGTTGTGCAAAGCCGCATGCGGCTGCACAAAGCCGCCGAGATACCCTGTATTCCTCCCCCACATTGCCAGAATGGCTAATAAGCACATCCCAGACCACTTGAGCCAAAAACCAAAAAGCCGCATGGAAAAGACGTTGCGCCACCAAAAGCCGCGTGCGGCTTGTGCGCAACCTCTCTATTGTCACCTTGAAATCCGCCAAAACCAAAAATTGTGATATCCAAGCAGAAGTCGGCGGATCTATCTCACAGATCAACCAAATTTATGCCAAATGGAAGGACAAGAAAGGATTCCATGAGAAGGCACCTGGGAAAGGCCGAGAATGCGTGTTAACCGATCGGGAGGTGCGTAGAATCATCATAAAATGGAAGGCTGC
The DNA here is from genome assembly GCA_029378375.1 of Mycena olivaceomarginata. Lineage (NCBI taxonomy): Eukaryota > Fungi > Basidiomycota > Agaricomycetes > Agaricales > Mycenaceae > Mycena > Mycena olivaceomarginata. The sequence goes on along the minus strand of JARKIC010000094.1, from coordinate 46,313 downwards.
GCATTTATTTTTGTAATACACTGTATTTCTTACGCCCAGCTCAACCCAGGATTGAGCCGAGCACTTCTGCGCGGCCTTGTGTCGCTGAACCCGACGTATACGTCTGTGGTACGATCGGCGTTTGAAATTGCTCCATCTCCCCGACCTTCAAGATCCCCCTCTGTTGGTCGATGTCAGCCGGAATCCAATTCACGTTCGAAGTTCATAAATACCATCGTTCTTCAAAGAATCACCATCGCGCACTGATTCGCGGGGATATGGGAAAATTTCTTCCTCATCTGACTCCTCCGGAACCTCTTCCCCGTCGTCGGGCTCCTCCTCATCTGTTGCTGAAAACGGATGGAAATAAATTATGTCTCAATCGTGATTCATCCAGAAAATCGTCGACCCCAAGGTTGTCACCGTGTAAAATAACGGCCATCTTCTCTCGACGGAGTTCAAAGTCGAAGAATATGTATATTCTCTTGTTCATTGATCATCCCGTTAGGTCCTCGTGTCCCCTGGTTGAAGGTTTCCTTGGTGCTCAGAATATGTCCTTCAGCGGCAAACTCACAACATCCAGACTTACAGAAGTAGTATTTCCAAGATATTTAGCCCTGGTGTGATCATGTTCCAGCTTCAGAAACTTTCTACAGTTGGAGGTCGCAACAATTGTTGATAAATATATTCTAAACAGCTATCTGGTTCTATTTTCACAGAGAAACTAAAAAGGTTGTCCAGGTGAACAAATCATTTATATTTGTCTCGGCCTTCAGCTCAATTGTCGATGGGTCCCGGGCAGGTCCCTGGACTCGGAGTCGAGTTGCGGTGGCGGGCTGTGTTGTTGCACCAATAATTAGTCTAAGGGCCTACTTACACCTAATAATGTACTTGTGAATATCATTCTCCCTCTTGTCGTTCACGGTGCCTCGAAGCAGCATAAGGAGGTCTAACAGTCATGGGAGTATGAGCACAGCCCCCTGATTGACGTTTGTCTCGGTTGTTTGTCCCAGCGTTTGTGTGTCCGCGCCACGGGCTGGATTCCGGCCGAAATGGGTGCAGTGCATGTTGAAGTCGTGTGTGTGATGGCACAAAAGCTGCCACAGCCCACAGAGAGGTGTTTGGAACAGAGGAAGCCCGTGCGATAGAACGGACTGTGCCCGCGATACCATCTGCGCCACGGGCTGGATTCCGGCCGAAATGCGCGCAATGCACGTTGAAGGCGAGCGTGTGACGGCAGAAAAGCTTAATTTCGTCAAGTGCACCTCCATACAACCCAATCCATCTGGATGGTGTCGGTTGCTTGGGATCGCGCTTCAGATCCCAAGCAACTTGGGGGCATTCAGAGTCCATTGAAATAGCCTGCATTTTCAAAAGCATGATCCACCGAATGCCATTTTGAATCACATGCTTCGTACTGCCATGTTGTACCCTGTGCTTCACTATTGAATGATTTAATTGAGCCGAGAGCAGGAGGGATAAGGGAGCAGTTAATATATTTAAGGTTTGAATGGCATTTTGAGTCACATGCTTCGTAATGCCATGTTGCACCCTGTGCTTTACTATTGAACGATTAAATTCGTGTTTTGAACCCCATGCCACCGAATGCCATTTGAATCACATGCTTCGTACTGCCATTTTGTACCCTGTGCTTTACTATTGAACGATTAAATTCGCATTTTGAACCCCATGCCACCGAATGGCATTTTGAATCACATGCTTTGTACTGCCATTTTGCACCCTGTGCTTTACTATTGAACGATTAAATTCGCATTTTGAACCCCATGCCACCGAATGCCATTTTGAATCACATGCTTCGTACTGCCATTTTGTACCCTGTGCTTTTACAATTGAATAATTAAATTCGCATTTTGAACCACATGCCACCGAATGCCATTTTGAGTCACATGCTTCGTAATGCCATTTTGCACCCTCCAAAGCCTGTAGCCGATCTCTTCAGTCTGAAGAGAACGGTTACAGGTGTAACCCTGAACTCTTGACCTACAACAGGTTAGGGGCTTATCAGACTCGTTTCGGGCACACTCAAGATATATATCGGTCGTTTCCCATTAGAATACAATTTTACGCCCTGTATAGGGAGGACAGTGAATATTTTCTTCGTGGTAAGTGACAAAGTAACGGTCGTGACAGCGCGTGACACTATGTGATTTCGAAAAGAATGTAGAATAGCTTCATGCTCACGATACATATTGCTTCTGGGTAAAGTGATTCACGGAGCTGTATATCAAATGAAGCTTCAAACAACAGGGCTTTAATTGGCTTGAAATAAATATTTGTTAACCCCTTCAAAAAAACGATGTTTACACCACTTTTTGGGGCACTCTAGCAGACTCTAGCGCGACGAATTCCACTTCAACTAGTACATACAAGTGGAGAATATTGTCGCTGGATAGACGGTCTAAAAGACTCTCCAAGTGACCCTGGGGATCCGAGGCCTCGTTGACTTGTTACTGCGCGATTCACAACCCCTTCGATTCCGGCAGTCGGCAGCGAGGGTCCGTAAGGTTACCGTATACGACCTTATTGCCTTACGGGACGGTTACAGTGACCGTAAACCCCTAACCATAAACCGTAATATACAGTTACTGTGGGGATCCCTAAAATCAACCAGGTGATTGCACAACTTGATTCTTCATTAAAGGCCAAGAATATTTGTCCCATAGAGTGGCTGCTGGACATCAAGATTGAGCGCAATTCAGATACTGGAGACATGCATCTTTCACAGCCCCAATGCGCTGATCCCTTTGCTCTTGTGATATACGTACTTGGCAGGCTCGTGAGGCAACTGGCAATATAAATAAAAATGCCACTGCAAAGACAGCCCGGACCGCTGGGAGGTCGGCCCAGCTCAATGCCGGGCGAGTATATATTTGGTATACTACTCCAGCAAACATCAACTCTGCAGCATGGACGAGTCCCAAGCTCAGAAGATAATAACTATGTTCAAGGTTTTCATGAAGTCTCTTCCACATCTCATAACATACTGACAACACACAATTAGCCCAACGGCATCTGCAACCGTTATGAAGCCAGTGGAAACGGTGCCACATGCACCTTCCGGGGATGGACTCTTGCTTGCGGAGAACGCGAGGCTCTCGTCGATCGGTGCAGTTATATTAGTCTTCAAGCGTGGAAAAGGTTTTTCACTATGGAGGACGCGAAGCCAGAGAATGAAAATGGTGCGCCTGTTTCATTCATTGCCTTCCAAGATATAAACGTGGGTTGAATTTCCAGATGTACTTGCCTACGCTGACTTGTACCATGGTGCTGAGCAGTATTTTCTATCTCCGAGGAGTCTGCACCTGGCTGCAATGACAGAGGCATATCGAAATGTGTTGGGTCGGGTGCATGATCCTTTGATTCTGGAAATGATCTCAGTCGTTATCAAAACCTACAATACCTCTACTATTCTACGTGACCCTCGTACAAAAACGGCTGTTAGAACTTCAGTAGCGTCCAAGAAGGAAATACATTCGAAGTTGTCTCGACCCACCTAGTCTCAGGGACAACTTGTGGACGGTCTCCTGCTCAAAGTTGAAATGTCGAGGGGGGTGATGTCCGAAGCTCAAAACATCTACAGAACATTTGTGCCAAATGGCGGTGTACCATCTCAGCGACTCCCGAAATTGTGGAATATATGGGACGGACGGAATGACGCGGATAAGGTTGAAAACGTGTTTTTCGCCCAGCGGACGTCCCAGCCTCCGAGTCATTCTGGGCTGAAAGTACTGGAAACAGAGAGGGGCGTCCTTGTATTCCCAAGTACCATCTCATTATCTGGCATTTTCGAATATGTGGAACGGACGGAATGACGTGGATGAGGTTGAAACGCGTTTCTTTACCCAGTGAAGGTTTCTTTGTCCCAGCCTTTGAGTTTTTCTGGGTCAAATATCCTGGAAATTGGCGAGGGCGCCCTTGTATGCCAATGTACCATCTCAACGTCTGCCAAAATTTGTGGAATATATGGAACCGACGGAAGGATGCAAATGGGGTTGGCACGGATGAATCCGTAACCATCTGTTCGGACACAACAGCAACATGAACCGCCAGCTGGCCATCAGCCCGGGCATTTACCTTTGACGCCCTTGACCCCCACGTCAAGCGTGCTCAACCAGTCTCGAAGTAATCAGGAGTTAGCAGAAGCAGAAGTAAGTAAGTGAGACGCATGAAGGAAACAGGGCGGCGACACACAGCGCAAATCAGGGTGGGGTCACGATCCGCGCGGGAAGTACGGGGCTGTGCGTGTGCGCGCGAGGGCGAACGCGTGAGGGACAACGAGAAGGTCGGGCGATTGGAGAACTTGTCGAAGGTGGTGTACAAAATGGAGTCAATATTGCTGACAACTGAGCTGACCTTCCCTTCTCGGAGACTGACTCGCTGGCAAGCATCGTCCGACGCACCTGACCTCGTCCCTCTACGTTCGACCGACCTCCGACACTTTTATTTAACAGTGAAGACTTCAGACACTTTTACAGGGGTCAAAAAAAATTATCGCCGGATATAGGTCCTAGGTGGTGTACAGGACGGTTCCAACTAGAGGAAGCTATGTTGTATGCCGGCCTAAATGCACTTTTAAAATTCCGACACTTTTATCAGGTTTGGGATCAGTCTCCTACCCAGCCGCGGTTACGAGGATAACAATCCAAGCTGCGATATTGCACTCTAATACAGAGAAAATGATTTACCGGAAATTTTCGGACCGGTGTTGTGTGACGTAAGGCTGTCAGAAAGTTGGGGGTTATCCTCTCCACGGCGGCTGGCCGATAACATCTACAAATAACATAGCCACATTTGTAAGCAATTGAAGAGAAATTCAAGATTGCCTCTCCAACACCAAAGGAATATTCATATTGTACAAGTAACTGAACACTCAGGTGTATGGAAAGTGTCCTGCACCCTTCCTTCGTTTTAATTCTCCGTATTTTGTATACTGTAACAAGAATTGCCGTGTTTTGGCGATATTGGCGGGTGGATATGTCAAAGGAGTGCTGTATTGCTCCACACTTCGGTTATAGTGCATCTATGTCCCAAATAAATGTTTTGAACCACTCACCTTATTTTATCTACCATGTTGGAGGGGCCTTAATGAACTTCTCCCAAATTGATCGCATTTGTGGCTATGTTATTTGTAGATGTTATCGGCCAGCCGCCGTGGAGAGGATAACCCCTAGGCTCGTCCCCATCCGGTATCCAGCAAAATAAAGACAAATTGCATCACTCGCTAACGCTCGGACAAGGCTGGATACCGATGATCTCTCTGTTGTGCACTCTTTGTCTGATTGTTGGCTTTGTTTGTGTGATTTTAGTAATTCAGGCTTACGTCCCCGTCTCTCACTGAGATCCTTCGTTAACGTCGACTGGTTCACGAGTCTAGATAACCCCCAACTTTCTGACAGCCTTACGTCACACAACACCGGTCCGAAAATTTCCGGTAAATCATTTTCTCTGTATTAGAGTGCAATATCGCAGCTTGGATTGTTATCCTCGTAACCGCGGCTGGGTAGGAGACTGGTTTGGGATCAGCAATAAAAGTGTCGAAAAAAGCTCAGTTTCCGCGACACTTTTATTGAACAGTCAAGACTTCCGACACTTTTATTGGGGTCAAAATATTTTTATCGCCGGATATAAGTCCTAGGTGGTGTACAGGATGGTTCCGACTAGAGGAAGCTATGTTAAGTTCATGGAAGCGTAGATACAGCCTAGTAAAGAGCAATCAGTACTGGACTCGCTTATATATGTGAAGCAGTACTAGTCAACTGCAGGGTTTATAGATATGACTGTACCCAAACCCTTGCGGAGGGCCCCACTTATTTTAGTCTGTGAATGTCTAGCAAAGACCGGCACATCATCATTCCCTGCTGCCGCCGCTGCAAAAAAAGGTTGGCCCTCGATGTCGTACTCCTCGTCGTCTTCGAGATCGTTTATCGGCTCGTGGATGCGCAGGAAGTTGTGTAACGCGGCGGCTGCTCCAACCATGAGAGCCTGCTGATGGTAGGCCATCTCCGATCGTGAAATAAGCACCCGAAACCTCCGTTTCTTCACGCCGAAAATCTGTTCGATGACATTCGAAGCTGGGCATGGCAAAGATTGAACAGCTCCTCACGATTCTGGGGTCTATTTCGGGTGAGTCAAAAGTCCGTGAGAATGACGGGACTCACCGCTGGTTTCCGCGCTTCCACTCCTTGAGATGGTAACGAATCCCGCGGTACGGCGCCATGAGCATGTCGCAATTCGGAAAACCAGCATCTGCTAGATAGTAACATCCTGGGGGTAATGAGAAGCTGTTTTGTTGTGCGATAGTAAATAGCTGGCCATCCGCGGCAGTGCCTTCGTATCCCGCCATTATGTATAGGAAGAGCATGTCAAAGTCGCATGCCGCAACACAGTTCTGGGTGATCTCTCCATGTCGGTCGCGATATCGTGCAATGTGTTGCTCGAGAGCGTAGGCAAGTACATGAACTCTGTCGACGGCGCCGCGGCATTATCTGAAGAAGGAGAACCATTTTGGATTTTCCAGAATCTTCTCAGGGGTTTGGTTCTCGGGATCGCGCACATATGTCTCGTAGAATCCGCCAGTGAAAAGTTGGAGACCTTTGTTGATATATTTGCTGATAGTGTCAGCCGAGCGCTGAAACCTTTCCTGGAGCTCCCGTTGGCTGCTGCCGTGCACCATCCAGTAGACGAAAATGGCAAGCTGCTCCTGCGCTGTCACATAACGGCTATCTCCCGGGTCTCCCGTAGTGACAAGCTCTGCCCAGAGCAATGCAAACTGCAAGGCAGACATGCCGAGCTCGCGTCGACAGTGATCCGGATGCCCTGCCAAGACCTCGTCAAGCCATTTCCGTCCTGTGAGTATCGAGGTATGCATGGGCTGCGGATGAGACTTCTCCAAGCCAAGACATTCACAGCCAAAGAAGGCGACAGCAACGGCAGCAGCAGTGATGGCAGAACGGCGCCGCAGAATGGCAGCATCTTCCTGAGGAGCCATCTGCGAGCAGTGGTGGTTGCAGAGAGACTCGATGCGGGAACGGCGCGCTGTGAATGACAGTGATGGTTCCAGAAAGAAGCACAAGAGGGCTGGGAGAGGTGCGTAAACAGGAGTGGCGGCTACAGACTGAGAGACGCGAATACGGTATGCTGTGAATGGTGGGGGGTTGCAGAAAGAGACGCGTACTCAACGCATACTGAACAGACTGACGGCGTCCGATAAGTCCGAGCCTGTGACATATAGTGACAAAACCTCTACAAATTTCTCGTGGAATTTCTAAAGTACCCAATCAGGCCCTAAGTTATCCATACTGCAGCTTAGTTTCTCAGAGCACCCAATCACCGAATAAATATTGTTGGGTTTGGCGCCATCAGCCGTTGTTTACCTTGGAACAAAAATGCCCATTCTCGACCGTCAAACAATCATTTTAGCCAGATCTTTTTGTAGACTCAATTATTTAATCTGTGAGTGGGTTCCTGTAAATTTTCAGTCATATGAGAGTCCCAGAACCACCCGAACGGCGAGTGTTGCGCTTCTACCTTATCGCTTCCTGGTTTACGACTGTAATCATCTTTCTCTATATCAAATTTGAAACTTTTTTTTTCAAGTTTCAGAGGTCAACAATTCCAAGTCCTGGCAGTGGTTTGGCGGGCCCTGCCAAAATGCTTACCAGATGTTCCAGTCGGTTTAGGAAGCTTTTTGATCCCTCTGCTCATCTCGTGATAAAAAAAAGTCGCTTACCGGACACGTACCGGTAGCGAGTCTACGATAATCAGGGCTCCTACCGGCTCCTACCACCAATACAGCCACATGTTTGGCAGTGTAAAGCACTTTGTGGCCCATATCGCGTCCGAGGGGAATCTGAATAGACCAAAATGACCGCAATGATCAGGGCTATCGATTGCAGGTACGCGGGCCTAGAGAGACATGTAGGTCCGAAAGGCTCGGTGCACGCAGATTAGCCATCAACTTGCCCAGTTCTTCGCTACCGCCTGGACCATATTCCAAGAATCTTAGCGATGCCATTATTAAGGCATTCTGTGCTGAATAAGTAGCTCGGAGCTCATTAATTTGGTGCCAATTATGGGCCAACGCTTACCAGTTACATGCAAACCGTGCATAGACAAGCGTTCCAATGTCACTGCATTCGCCAACAACATGTGCAGTCTGTGAACGGACGGCGCAGCATCGGGATCCAAGAACTGCAAGGCCAGTGTCGACAGTTTCGTAAATTTGGCCCCAGCCAGTCCATGCCAACAGATCCCAAAGCCATCTGTCCGGAAAATGGCCGGATTGAATGCGCGGGCCGATATCGCACCCGGAGTGGGTTGATTCACGACGCGTACCGGGCGAAGGCATCCGAATCGGACGTTTCGTTGATCGCATACCAACAAGCTGAGTCGCGCGATCAAGGGAAATGCCACGTCTCGAATACCCTCCGTCACTGCAGACAACCACGGAGTGTCAGGCGCAGCGATGATAAGGCTGACACAGTTCGGCGCCTTTATGCATAGCAGGTCGATTATGTCCGCCACTGACACCTGATCATCGGATGGGATTTCGCGTACTCGTGTCGATGGCAGAGATATTAGAGACATTGCGGTAGCCACCAGATCAAACTGGCGGCTTTCACCACAGACAAATGTGGGGGCAGCTTCTTCTCACCTAGCCACTATTTTATGGTCTCCCTCAGAGCTACAAATAGTGGCTGCCGTGGTACGACAGAATTGCCCATTGTCCAGGAAAATTAGCCACCAGTCCGATCTAGTGGCTACCGCAAAGTCTCTATTGCTAGGTGCAAGGAGCTGCTCGGCATGTGGCGGGTTCATCTGCGGAAAGTGAGCCGGGCTTTGAATGGCCTCACTGTGTAGCTGGACCAGAACAAGCCGCATTTTTTAACGAGCGTGTGCCACTTGTGCTTGACGAGAATTATACTCGCCATAGTGTCCAAGAAGGACGAATTGTCCTCGCGTGCCAGGTCTGGCATTCCATGGTTGTCCAACACGATATCTTCGCCGACCCATTTGAAATAAGAGCCACAAGCCACCAGTAGAATGGATAGCAGGATATGCTCTGGGATCTTGTCAATTGGGCTACAAATTCATAACATCACGGCGAGCCTGCACGGTAACAACTGGGTGAGCACAACTTGCCATGACAAATCGAGAGTGGGCGGGTCGATAAAGCGAATATCAGAATGACCACAAAGGGGTCTTAAGCAGAGCACAAACAGCGGCTCAGACAGGGGCATAATGTCATTGAACTCACATCAGTCGATCTCGATAGATCGACTTTGACTATGCGCGCCGGTAGTTTTTAGGACAGTGTGGCCGTGTCGAACCTCTGTATGCCAGACTTCGGATACTGAACTATTTCATTCAAATCGACAGGGGGGGTGACGCGGGACCGGATTTACCTATTCGACATTTCGACAGCAGCCGGATTAATTCAGTAAACCCGTGTTTTCGATTGCCGATCGGAACGATGTTTGCGTCCCGTATACCGCTTGGCACCGCTCGATTCGCTATCGTTGTCACTTAGAGCGCAAACTACAGCGGACCACCAGAACCGAGTCTATGGGATGGCCCATGGGTGACTACCAGCGTGATCAACGGTGTGATACTGCTCTTCAAAGACGCATACTCTAACTTCTAGAGGTCAATAATGCCTCCAGGTAGACTCTTTTTGACTGGAAATGATCGGAATGACCAGGGCTATCCATTGGCGGGTGCGTACCTCCCTCAGAAAACGGCTCTGGAGTTGTGCTGGAGGTCAAAGTGTTTTCAAATGTAACAGAGGGAAATACGGTCACGGGTTTGAAAATGTAAGCATTGCAATACAGTCACGCGTTTGAAAATGTAAAGCACTGATTCGCTAGAGAGGTCAATAATGCCTCCAAGCAGATTCTTTTTGGCTGAAACTGACCAGAATAACCAGGGCTATTCGCTGGCGGTGTGCGAGCCTTAGAAAATGGCTCTGGAGTTGTGCTGAAGGTGAAAGTGTTTTAAAATGTAACGGAGGGCCATACGGTCACGCATTTAAAACATTGCAGTATGGTCACGCGTTTGAAAATGTAGAGCTGGGAATGACCGGAATGACCAGGGCTATCCACTGGCGGTGCGCAAGCTTTAGAAAATGGCCCTGGAGTCGTGCTGAGGGTGAAAGTGTTTTAAAATGTAATGGAGGATAATACGGTCACGGGTTTAAAAAATGTAAGGCACTGCAATATGGTCACGCGTTGAAAAATGTACAGCTGAAAATGTCCGGAATGACCAGGGCTATCCACTGGCGGTGCGCTAGCCTCAGAAAGTGGTTCCGGATCGTGCTGGAGGTGTTCATGTGATGTCCCAATCGGGCCGAAACGGAACCATGGCTCTCTCGACGTTCCACTCACCTGCCTGGCGCAATATCTCTTTCGAACACTTGCCTCCCCGAAACCCAGGTTCCGCGCTACAACCTCCGGATTGCTGCTCATGCCGCATATAAGGATCTAGGACTGCTTCCTCTCCAGCGCTGAATTCGGCCCTACATCGTCGAATAGTTCCTCCACATGTCCGCCTCGAGCTCATTTCTTGCAAAGGTGCAGAAGATGTCCCGGAAATTGGACCATTCAAATTTGTGGCGAAGTCAATATCTCGCAAATCCGTTCTCGCGGTGTCGGCCTGCCGCTCTTTTTCAAGCTCCACTTGCTTTCTTCCTGCAGCTTCATCGGTACACGTCGGCCTCTGTGATTCGAGTGAGAGTTGATCGAGATATATGTACTCGCTATGTCGTAAAGTATCCGGAATGGGGGTACCTCCAGAGAATTCTGCAGAACTGGGTGGACTCTTTATCTGTAATTCATGAAGGGGGATACCGCACATTATCCGACACAAAAACACCATCCACTGTGCTTTCCCCGCAATAAAAATTGAGGTTTAAACAATCGCTTGATTAAGGGGAGGATTTTACCCTGTCTCAGTTTGTTCATGGAGGCATGTAGGAAGTATCTTGACCTCTGAAATTTTATGTGCGTGCTCCAGCACGTCTAAGACTATTTATGAGGCGTTAAAACCCTCCAAAACATCGTTAGGACATTCACCAAGAGGAAAATTCTGAAAAAATCCCATTATTTCTATAACTTCCCACTTTACTCTGTATCATGCCTTGAACTGCAAGCTCAGACGGCCTAGCAGATAGAAAATTCTCTTTATATCAAGAATTCGATCAAACTCATTCATAATGTTGCGATTATTTACCCGCAAAACCGAAATTCCGGATACTTTTCGTCATAGCGAGTAAAATAATCTGACTGTTGCGCTTCCCAGTTTAAGACTGTACCCAATAAATATGAAGGGCTTTAGGCGCTGATAGCGAAGTTCAAAGACGGACACACGATAAAGAGTGTGAGCATATGGTGTTCTTCTTCCGAATAATAAGACCGCAATGTATTCTTCTCTTCCATGAGTCCTGAAATTCATCACATTCCCGGCGACGCTAAGGCACGATTCTCTTTCTGACCCTTCCAGCCTTCTTTCAAAATTTCCGTCCTCCAGGTTTCTTTTTCAAAATCCTGCGCAAATGCGGCGATGAACAAAGTCCGATCTTGATTTAAATTATTGGTAAGTCCAAGTTATGTAGGAACGGGTTCAAGCTATGTAAAGGCGTACTGACCAGAGGAGTTTTCAAATCGTACCGCTACAATTTGAGTGGAGGTTTTAAACGCCAAGGTTCTATCACAGGTGATGCTCGGCCAAACCTGCTGCACCGCTGCTGTGGCAATAGTTAATACACCACGCTTCGACCTCGGTGGAACGTCTTACGTAGTTTTTCCTCCAACCTATGAATACCGTCCGGCCACAAAGACACACCAATAGGCTCCTGACTATATTTTGTCCATTTGTTGCCATTCCAGAGGAAACCTTTGACGGCTCTGGGATCGAATAAAGCTCATTTACCTGGTGGCCATAAGCCACACGTACAATGTCAACCGCCTCGGTTCGCGCCGGGTCATACTAATTTCAGTGGAAGAGAAAACGGTCGTTTGTGGCCGGGAAGTGAGCGTCTCGGATTGCGATCTGGATTCTAGCGCGTTTGAGCCGAGGGTGTAGAGCGTTTGCGTTGACGGGTTTGCGAGGGAGGTTGGCGACGGCCGTAAGGCGCTGGAGCCCATCTTGTGGTCTAATGCGGCGATTAACGGGACCGCGTTCTGCTGCGGGTGAAAATCCTGGGTCAGCTTCATGACCCAAAAAAGCCAATTAGCCAATGGATGAACGGTTACATGGGTGAACTTTCGCGCCTCCTCAACGCGCAGCTCATCACCCTCGAGCTCAAGCGGTTGCTCGCTGCCCAAGTGTGTGGGCGGGGACGGCAGCGCCTGCTCGTTGTCCATGTAAGTAGCGCAAGTGCTAGGTCAGCTGACGTGTCAGATGTAGACTCTGATCGCATCACTTTCCCACGACGACCCCTGTCGCATGGATGGATGGATGGATTTCAAGCATTACACTGTATTTGGCGTAAGCTATGATAGTAGTGCACATTTGGGGTATGTAAGGTTCGATATTGTGTCGGTACCAAAGTTGAACTGGCAATGGGGTGGTCTTGTTTTGACGCGGCAATGCCGCGCGGCCCATATCTGCCTGACTGCAAATCAAGAACGATCACTCTTCCTCGACGTAAATCCATTGCTTTGGCTCTGCACATTGTGTCTCAGCCGTGGATATAAGTATGTTTTTTTCTTGAGCTGTATGGGTCGGACCAACTGGGTAAGTCCTCGAGATTATGATCACATTACATTACAGCTACAGAAAGTGCAGCGACTGGGTGAATTGACATTGAGTTACACTCCTTGGCTTCTGGCGTAGAGAAAGGGTGCGTGAGAGTGTAGAATTGAGAGTTTATAGGTGAAATACTGTATCAAACCCGAAGCTGGTACTTCCTGAATGATCTGGATCTCGTGTGACTCAAGCCTACTACTCAGCAGTTGAGTTTTCTCCCAATTTTTCAGTATTTGCGCTTAGGCCTTCAGCATGCCAGTTGCTCTGGCGTTGTCACTCGCGAATGAGCAAGTGGGTTACTTGAAGCCTGATTGATGATGTTCCTGTTAGGAGGCACAGCCGATGTTTGAAGGGACCCACTGTGGTCGCCGAAGGCCCTGGCTTTCAGGTCGCTCTTTCACGGTGTTCCGTAGGGAGTTCAATGGCAAATTGGGTTGATTTCCAGGTAAAGACCCTGGATTTCACGTGGGTGGAACTACCTGGAATCTCGCACCGAAATTTACCTTTTCACGGCGGTCATTCACTATGTTTCTACGTGACAGACAGTGAAAACCAGGCTGCCTGCCGTTCACAGATCCTTGGGTCATTGAGAAAGGTAATGAATTTAATGACATATCACATTAGAATACATTATAAAATTACATTGGCGGCGCTATATATGTAGATACATTGGAGCGAGATTACGTGTATTCACTTCCGAGTACGAGTTTTCTTGGGCGGCTGCTTGCTAACGGGTGACTCGAGGCGCTCGTGGCACTTACCCAGCGCCATGGAGCTCGGACCAGCCCGCGGAGCCCCTCCTTTGTCGACGTCTGAATGATCGTTGTGATCAGCGAAGAGACAGCGTGGGGGGTGGGGTAGGTGACGAAGAGGTCGAGCGAGCTGGGGGAGGCGTTGGAGGGGTAGAGAGACGCGGGGCGCCGGCATCGTTGGGCGGGGAGCACGTGGGCGACCGGCGGGCGGGACCGTGAGCGGCGAAGATTAGTAAAAAAAACCAGTAGAACGTGATAGCGCACCGAGTTCAAGGCCTTCGCGACCTTGTTGGGCTTTGCATCTTCCAGTGGTCGTAGATTAGCTGCAAGGCACTGTTAGCGGCGCGAACGGGGATCGATAGATCAGCCACGCACCTTCAAACTCACGAATGCGAGCTGCAGGATCATCTTTGCTGTCCCGATTTGAGTCTCGAAGAGGCCGACAATTAGTTTGTGCCGTGAGTCATTTTTGTGGCGAGGATTGCCCCGAGTCGGAGGGTTTTCTTTGCGGGTGCGAGTGGTCGAATGAGCCATAGGTGTAAGGGAGAAACAATAAAGACACACTTGTAAGAAAAATGACGCTGTGGAGTAGTGGAGCACGCAGCTCAAGCTCCATTCGGTGACGGAACTCGGAGAGGTGCGCAGAGTAGGCTGCAGCAGAAAAGTCGCGGTGCGAGTGCCATCGGCAGCTAGTTGCGGTGGGTTCGGGACGGTATGGAGAGGAAGAAGGATGACGAAGATGGTGGTCGAAGAGAAGAGTCTTGAAGGAAGAGAAGATGATCGGCAACTGACGTCATAGCCCCACCATCTCGTGACGCACCCGCGCGACGCGTTGCTGCTCGATTCCAGACTATTTCCGTGGGGACTTCGTGAGCGCCACGATGTGATGGGTAACCACATTGTACATTCATGTACTTTTAGCGAAAAAAAAAAAAAAGTACCTGAAATCGGAACTACCTGAATTATTTTTCTGGGTGAAGTACCTGAAACTGGGTTTTCAGGGCCCAGTACCCTGAAAGTCAGGGCCTTCGGCGACCACAGTGGTACCAGGCACTGGTATATTCAACTGTCTTACTTCTGGATGGTCTGTTCTCATTATCTGCAATTGCACCGGTCTGTGGAAGTCAATCGAACATCTCTGAGATCGCCGGTGGGATTCCAATATCTTCGATTGGTGCAGCATCCGCTCGGGCACTTCTTTAGTTCAAAGTAAGATCCATGGCCTTTTCAGAAACTGGTTACCTCCCTGACATACCCTTGGACACACTCGGTCAAACCCTCGGACTGCTTTCTCTGACACTCTCTCATGAATTAAGATTACCTCTCCTTCCCTCCATTATTGGCGCTCCATTATCGGCTGCCGTAAGTTCCATATTTCTCCACCTACCGGGCGTACGCTTCGGCAAAGCTAGAACTCGAGGCCCAGCTCTCTTCGCCGAATTGCGACTTTGTGGCCAGCCACAACAACAAAGTCATGGATATTGTCCGTGTCTTTGACGAGGAGATTGCCGGACGGCTGCCCGATGATCGATTACCGTCAACCAGAAATCAGCCAGCCACCCTAGCCCCTGATGCCCCACGCGGTCGGCGCAGCGGCGAGCGTTCAGGGGGGTCCGCCCCCGCGCCATATTATCCCAATTAACGCTGAAAATAAGCTTAAACCTCACAACTGAGACTTGCCATTAGGCCAGAGGAGGGGAGTCTGGGGGGAACACCGTTCCCCCAAGCCATAAATAGGCTCAAAAACGCGTAACTTCGACGCGTCGCGACAACACGTGCTGGGAAAGT
Organism: Mycena olivaceomarginata; assembly: GCA_029378375.1. Classification (NCBI taxonomy): domain Eukaryota; kingdom Fungi; phylum Basidiomycota; class Agaricomycetes; order Agaricales; family Mycenaceae; genus Mycena; species Mycena olivaceomarginata. The sequence continues at coordinate 31,029 of JARKIC010000094.1, read as the reverse complement.
CTCACGTGTTGTCATTGTGTGCAAGGGGGGGTTTGCGGTGAATCAAGTTTTTGGCCTGAGCCCTTGAGGGAGTTGGGGAATCTTGCGGAGATTGAGTTTCTTGAGGTGAGAGGCAAGCGGCAGCAAGAGATGGTGGAGGAAGACAAGAGAAGATGGAGGGGGAGAGTGCAACGAACCATTCGCCACGCACGTCACCCAAGTTGGCGTCCGGATCATGATCCCGGGGAGTTTGAGCGTTAAGATTATCATTCCCTGGTGCTCAACTGGTGCTCTCGCATTTGGCGAGCACCAAGGACGATATTCCAAAGGTATTCACATTGTTTGCGATTGCACCAGTTTTGCATTCGCCTCTGTATGATGCCGAGGTCGTCCAGGGCAAATCTGGAGCTCATATTCAATCAGCCAGTGTGGATTTTGGTAGTCTCTTATAAACAGACGCTATAACATTAAACCTCGTACCTCGGTTGTTATAGTCTGTCATTGACCTCGATCGAATGATCGCTAGCGTCGCTATTACAAATCATGAAAAATTCCCGGCTTTCACAAGGGCGCAGGGACGCGTTTTCGCTCTTTTAAAGCCATAGGTAAGTTTAGGAATACAATTCCTGTAAGCTGTTCTACCAAAAGTGAGCGGAAAGTTGCAGAAGCGCAATGCCGGAATTTGATGTCCCGGCACACCAAGACAGTCAATACTGTGATTCCTGGCGAAGAGCCTATGAATGGTAATTTGGAAGAGGTAGTTCGATTGGATATGATATTTTGAGAGATTTTCTCTGCCAAATTTTGTGAATATGGCTACCAGAAGGGGAGTGGCTGCAGGGACAAATTTGAAACTCCGACGATTATATAATAACGACGCTACGCATACATGATCGCGCGGTCAACTACAGACTAGATTTTGGATGGGTCTGGTTGGAGAAGGTGAAAAGCATTGAAAAGGTGAAAAAGGTGAAAAAGGCACTTGAAAAAGCACCGAAAAAGTTGAAAGACAAAAAGCTGAAAAAGCGGTCGGAAAAGGACTTGTCAAGTTGCTGATGCCTGTTTTTACACATCCCATACATGACCTGCTCAGGCATGCCCCACCTCTCGACTGTTCCCATGCAGCAGCACACCCGGCATTCATCCATGGACGCTCGTGGTTACCGCATCCCCTCCTCCCCCTCCCCGTCTCCGCTCTCCCCGTACCACGCTGTCCGCGTATCCCTACCCGACCACCGTCTCTACTCTGTCTCGTCCCGCAATATCTCCGCCCCAATTCCTGGCCCGTTGCCTAACCCTAGCTTCTCGTTTGGAATTGCCAATGCGTCCTCCAACAGCGAGCGTAAATCCCCCGTTGATTTCAGTGGCTTTTCCTTCCCCCGCGATGACGCAAACACCGAAGATTGCGTCATACCAGATGTCTCGCTTCGGCTCCATTGCCAGCGAGTCCACCGCAACTAGCGCCTGCTTTTCCGACGTCGGCGGCACGGTGGAGGCCCCCAATTTCGGCCGCAATGCGCGCCGCGAGTCGTGCCCAACAGTGTTCCTGAACCTCATTTCTGGCCTCGACGTCAACGCTCCACGGCGGCGAGTCTGGCAGAAGGCCTCATCGGCAACTATTCCAACTCGGACAGTGCTGAACGGGACACGCTCGTCCTCCATCTGCAGGAGCAACCAGTAAGACCCATCGTAGACAATTGTCACGGGCATAGTACCACGACATCCACATGAGATTCCTTGTCGGAATCGGCACGAACAGCTTTGAACTTTTTCGCGACAACACGAGGAACCTGTGATATTATGTATGAGCGTATAAGCAGTCAACCATTGAACGAATATCCACTTACTTCGGCTTGAAATTCTTCTTCAGTTGGCGAGAAATGTTGAATATCTTCCTTAGAATGATCACTGTTGGCCTTGTCCGAGTCATCAGAGGTTACAGCCTGGTGTTCGAAGACATTGATAAAATCTCTTTGCTGTTTTAGCCTGTTATCCTAGAAACATCAAGATACAATGGGGACTTTAATCTCACTTTATCAATGGCGACAAATTGTCAACCTTGTGAGCCGCACTATAACATGCGAGCTTGCGAGCACATATTTGTTATAGTGTCTGTCTACGAGAGACTAGAGCCGCACCGAGGTTTGAAATTCCTTTACCTCGATCTTCCTCGACCTCAGCTCGCGGAATCACTAACGGCATTCGATTGTTCTTGAATCCTTAGCTCCGCGGCATGGTATTATTGATGCACACATCCTTAGCCCATCCGGAGCGCATGCCTCCAATAGACTAGGGCCAGCTAATCAAAAATCATGATAAAATCTTATCTTTTATATGTCATCACGGCCATCAGTGCACGCTGGCACTTGTCATTGTGCGCACTGTTGGCGGGGTCAGTCAAGGAAATTCAAAACAAAGGTCAAAGATTTGTGACGTCACACAGCTCGCTTTCTTCGGGGCATCCCGGGATTCCGAAGCCTCCCGATTAGAGAGTCGGACATCTCGGCCCCGACACTTTGACGGGTTAAGGATGGCCGGTCAAAAAGTTTGACGATGGTTATAACCCCCGTCAAACCCCCCGTCAAACCCTGTCAAAGACGGCACTGCCAGATATCCTTGTTGGTATGTAATCACCCACCCACCAGCCATTCGTTTGCACACACCAAATCAGCCATTGAATGGCTCGAATGGCTGTGGCGCACCCTGTCTAATATGCCAAATTGTCGCCTGATATTGATGCCGTTGGTTGTGGGCTGTGTTGTCCACTTGATGAGTTCAAAGAACGAAACCAACCCTGGGTAAAGAATTTGCCAAAGGATACCATATCCTGCCAAGAAGCATCTCTTCCGGTTACTTTTGGTCATAACGAGTAGATTAGCCAAGTATTTCTATATAGGTTTCATGAGAATCGGTGCAAAACCCACTGAGATATTCGGAATTCTTTAAAAACATCCCAAAACAGAACATTCTCGATCCGCGCCTTCGTACTGCCAATTGCTGTAATACGGTCGCAGGTTGTGTATATATACCATGATTTAAATGCATTGAGGAATATAATTCTATCCAACTCTCCGCTCTATACTAGATTTGAGCTATGAGATATGCGGCTTATACGAGGACGTGGGGCCCTCTGGGGCACTTGTCAGTCCATCGTATAAAAAAACTAGCTCAATCGAACCATTGTATCTAATGTGCTGCACAAAAACTCGATATTTTCCGAATAACACAATTTTAGTCATCCAACAAAATTTCGAACATGCAGGGCCCTCCGGAATCATAATGCAAATCTATTGGTCATATTTTCAGGGGAAGAACTAAACCTGTAGTAGCCGTTCTGGTGAAAACGTCAAAATTTGATGAAAAATCACCTGCGCCCTTAAGTTCCGCCCTTAGCTGTAAATCCCATGATAAATCAGCGTTAGGGCTTTTGAACTGCCATTATACCTGCACGATGTAAGTCATTGCTGGCGCTCGACTTTCATCGCAGACCCAGACAAAAGTATCAGCGGATCAAAAATAGCCAGACGACTGATGGAAATACAATTTCTCGCGGTTCTCGACCGCATCTGGCCAGCCGGCAATTCTGCCCAGTGGGTTATGAGAAATAAATGAAATCAAAAAAAGCGTGTGTGCCTTTCACACGTTTGCACAGCCCGGTGATTCTGGAATGCGGGGTAAATAGGGAAATCAAACTCACGCCGCCAAGAGCAGAGTTTCAATGTGTACAGCCACCGAAAAGCGCCATTCACCACTACACCCCATCAATTTACCCCATTTCTGTACAGTGTCTCATTCACAGTGTCACTTTGTGTTGAGGTGTCACCGATGCGTCATCTTGTGTTTTTCTTTGCAGCGGTCAAGAGTTCGAACCAGGGAATGACCATTTCATTTATTTTTTTTTCAATTGAGCGGGCTGCGCGGCGAGCGCCAAGCACCACGCAGTGGGCCCCCGCGGCGAGCGGGAAGCCCCGCGCAGCGGTCGGGGTCTGGGGTGGAAAACCCCAGCCGTCCGGGCCGGCGCCCGCAAGAGTTCATTCAACGTAGCAAGAAAAAATTGATTTAATAATTATTTGGCCGTTCGGCTGTGGAAGAAATCACCACCCCACGGATTTCTTCCCAGCTGCGGAAGTGCCACGAAGTGGTGCTCCGCTTCAAGCTTCAGGGAAGACATCCGTGGGTGTGATTTCGAGGCAGCAGGAGGCAAAATCTAAGCGTGGGAAATAGTCACGTGATTCTTGGCGGCGTGAGTTTGGCCTCCACGGTAAATAGGGGCGAGCTGCTTATTTATTTATTTCTTCAGGATGTTTGGTAGTAAGGGTACTCAGTCTGCAGAAGCATTCCAAGATCCTCCATCTGGGTTATGGTGTGAAATCATTTCACCACTTTCGCCGCCTGCCAATCGCCATTACCATCTCCCAAGATCAGTAATTCCACGCTCGGCAGCTTGATTTCTTGTGGACCTGTGAGGTCGTCCAATTCATGGAGAATATTCAACTCGCAGCGGACAAGGTTGGACGCGTGCTGCAAAATCGGCAGGTATTCGGATCGGAACACACGGTTTAAAGTCAGAGAAGTTGCGCCCACGGCAAGTCGGCGCTCCGGATCGCGATGCCATCGAGGACGACTGAGCGTAACAGAGGCATCTGTCCCGCACGAAAAATGTTTGTCGGCCTGCCGTCGATCGCGAGTGTCAGATGAAGGTGCTGGAGGAGCGGCATCGGACCATCCATGATGGAGAGCTGCGATGGTGAAAGGTAGAGGTGAAGGTGCTCCCAGCGAGCGCGGTGGGAAACGACTGTCGCAAAGACCTCGGGGACCGAAAAGTCATTGCGGCCATAATTGCGGATAGACAGTGGGCAACAACCGGATCGGCTGAGGAAATCCGATATATAGTTTTGTTCTTGGAAGAGAATAGATACTGATATGGCTCTCTAGAGCAAGGGAGTAGTTAGCGCTATTTCCCGCCATCTTCGACAAATCTGTGTCAGAAGAGTGGGCGAGAAAGGGCCCGTCGACGGTGAGGAGAGAGGATAGACGGGAAGGAATTGTACGAAAATCTCGGAGATGATTTCGTTCGGCAACGTCAAGACCGGGTACTTGTATGAGTCGAGGCGCTCCCGCGCCAGTGACTTCTCGATTCGCAGTGCGGAGAGCGATCGCTCGAGGTCGAGGATCTGAGAATCGATCTCAGTGACGCGAGCACGGTCTGTCACAAGCGAACTGAGCATTACAGGAGGAAATTGTAGGCTGGGGGTAGACAAGGGTCAGACGGGCATACGCGAACTGAGGCCTATTCACTCACAGGATGAGAAGCTGTTCTTTTACGCTGGTGGCACTAGGCTACAGACGCGTTTCTGACTCCAAAGGACGGCCGACACTGTGAGTGAGAGAGTATATGAACTACAGAAGAGCTCAAATAGTGTCCAGGTGCTAGAGTCTCGGACAAGTACAGGTGAATAGTCATACGTTCAACACCTGAAACCTGGGCAAAAGCTCAACTGACCAATTGTGAGCCAGTGTCCACAGGAATTCGAGATTCACCACCCCTGCTGATAAGGTAATGATGTGTCCTTCCTCTTTGGGAATGCTGTCATTCAATCCCGAGGACTTATGATTGGTGATAACACGAGGCAAGGTGCAAAAAGCGATGACCTCATGCTCGGCAACCACGGACCCAAAAATTCTGAAAATATTTGGGCATACACTACGAGGTAATAGTATCACATGAATCCAGTTTCAAGTATGGTTGTTCATGTTACAATTGAGAGATGGGGGGATGTTCTCTTTTTTTCGGATCCGGGTTTCAACTCTGTATGCGGTATGGTGGTATCAAGGGTTGGAGGGGTATGAATCTAAATTACACAGGTATCTAAAGTAGGTAAAGAAAGAGAAAGAGAGAAATGGACCAGAGAAAGATGGAAAGAGAGATAAGGTACTCATCGGAAGCGGCGAGACGACACTATAAAAGTTATCACTGCCTTCAAGAGCTGGGGTTGTTAAGGAGAGAGCGGACGTCAACGGCCCCGAGAATCCCGGCTTTGTACGAGGCGGATTGGAGCTGTGGGCGCAGGTGTTCATAGGCAGGACAGTGAAGGAGAAAGTGGGTACGAGGTGCATTCAAATGGTGGGCATTTTCAAAAGCATGACCAGACACAATAGAGGTGTATTGAAATGGCAGGCATTTTGAAAAGCATGACCTGATGCAATAGAGGTGCATTCAAATGGCAGGCATTTTGAAAAGCATGACCTGGCGCAATAGAGATGCATTCTATTTCAAATGGCTGCCATTTTGAAAAGCGTGACCTGCCACAGTAGAGGTGCATTCAAAGGGCTGGCATTTTGAAAAGCATGACCTGGCACAATAGAGGTGCATTCAAATGGTGGGCATTTTGAAAAGCATGACCAGATGCAATAGAGGTGCATTCAAATGGCGGGCATTTTCAAAAGCATGACCTGAGGCAATAGAGGTGCATTTAAATGGCTGCCATTTTGAAAAGCATGACCTAGTGCAATGGAGGTGCATTCAAATGGCAGGCATTTGGAAAAGCATGACCAGACACAATAAAGGTGCATTCAAATGGCTGCCATTTTGAAAAGCATGACCTAGCACAATGGACCATGAGAGATTTCCTCAGACTCTGAGGATTTCTCTCAGAGTGATTCCAGCAGTGATGCAGAAATTGTCGAAAATTCTGCAGATAATAATGCAGTAAGTTCTCAATTTTTACTCTCAGATAGTTCTCATGGAACATTTACAGCCAACTCCTCCTACTGTGGAAACTTGCATGGATCCTGTTAATCTGGCTCATGTTCGTCTCAAGGAATTGCTTGAAGCAATTTCTCATAATGGTCCTTCAGTTGACAACAGTCTGGCTGAGAATGCACTCAACCAACTTAATTATCGCAACTTTCCTGCTTTAGAGCATGCTGCTGAGCGCCTTGAGATTGAAAGCAAGAAAAAGAGCATGATCTTGTTTTCAGAGGTCGCATCCAAGGAATGCTAGGAACCTTGAAATTGTATCTTGATCCTCTTCCGCCATACACCTGGAGACAGGCCTCAATGATTGTGGCAAGATCTCAAGGGCATGGGGTTATCTTGCTCACAGAATTCGAGACTGGTTGCATACATACCTTGCTACAAGTAAACTCCCATTGCATAAAATTGGTCATTATGCATCTTCACTCCTTGATGATGAAGATTTCTCTTTGTCCATTAAATTGCATCTGCAAGCTGTTGCTCAAAAGATGGTCACTTTCGAGCTGAGACCATTGTTAATTTTGTGGTATCTCCAGAAATGCAAGTAAAAATGGAGGAGAAGGGTGTGCCTCTCCAAGATCGCACGCTGGTTGAAAACTCTTGATTAGAGATTTGGCCGAAGGAAAAATGGGATGTATATTGATGGCCATGAACATGATGACATTGTTGAATATTGCAAAGCATTTGTAAAAAGATGGATGGAAGAGTATGAACCAAGAATGGCCAAGTTCAACAATGAAGAGGTTTGTATTGGCTTACCGGGTGGTATTGGTCCAGATGGGAAACCAAATCGTCTGATTGCAGCCACTCATGATAAGTCAACATTTTTTGGAAATGACCGAAGCAAAGTTGGATGGATTCATCCCTCATTCAAAGCATGGCCAGAGCCTAAAGGCGAGGGAGAATCTACCATGGTCTCTGATTTCCTAGTGCCTGAATGGGGTCGACTCGTTCATGCTGGAGAGGAAGCTCGGCTTTTGTTTCGTGCAGGAAAAAATCGAGATGGGTGGTTTGGCAACAAGGAACTATTGCCTAGGGCATGGAACAAATTCTCAGAGAGCGGGGATTGTTTCAAACAGGCTTGAATGCTCGGTGCCCCTCGGCGCGGTGTCAATGTCTGATTGCGCAGCATTCACAAGCCGGATTTGGAATTGCGCCTGGTTAGTTAAGAATAAAATCACTGTGTTCCGTGGCATGCTTTTCAAAATGCCAGCCATTTGAATGCACCTCTATTGCCCCAGGTCACACTTTTCAAAATGCCAGCCCTTTGAACGCACCTCCGGACCACGATTTGACATCCAACTTCGAAATCCGAACTATTTCGTGTTCCAACTTCGCGCGAAGTTGGACTCGAAGTTGGGCCCGAAGTTGGGCTCGAAATCAGATATTTGAAACACCCTAATGGATTTGAATGATTGTGAAACATGATTCTGAAACTGTCCATGAGTGGCGTCTTCGATTTCTTAGATCCTCAGAGTATGATGCATAACATTGAATTGGCCACTGTTCACATCCTGTAGCGTAGCACGGGCAACTGCTAGTTATTCAGAAAGCGGAAATACGTGCTGAGATGTATAGAAAGGATTTTCGTGTGTGGAATCAATTTTGAACCCCATGCCTCGCAATTGAATTCCGGCTGCATTCTGCAGGGATAAGGAAGCCATTTTGAAACACGTGCCTCACAATGAAAGCCGACTACCCAGTTGACACAGTTGTCTCCCGGATGAGCGGCGGAAACAGTGCCAGAAGAAAGTGGCCCCATCTATGAATGCGAAAACAAGACAGGTGAAACCGAAGGTCACTTTGAAGAGGCTGAGGAGGCCGTATTCTACGCCAGCTACCTGCAAGAACGGGACGATTATGAGGAAGGAAGCGAGTGCGCATGTGACGACTTCAGTTAGCAAGACTGCGGATGGGCATGTCTTGGAGGGCCTGGCAACAGGGTGGTCTCTCCTAGTACGAGACTTTATACGGAAATGGACGCGACGCGACCCAATCAGCACGTACAACACGGACTATTTTACAAATTTTGCTACTTGAGAGTGCATCCAGGTTCAATAAAACCCTCTCAATTATGTTTTTCCAGTTCATTTGAGCCAGAAATCCTATAGTTGGAGCCTTCGGTACAAACACCATCGAGCAGGGATGGGAAAGAGAGGAATAGAAATATTTATACATCTGCCTCTATGAGTTTCCTTTGTATCTATAGAAATACCTTGTCCTAGAAATTCAGCTCCTTCGGACAAAAATTGGACTCCCTAGTGTGAATTTACGAGCCGAAGAGCCTCAGATGCCAGACAAGCTGAAATATGATATTTCTTTGAGTTTCTTTCTAGCACTAATTGAAAATGAATTACTCTGAATTATCTAGCTAGATTTCATCTCAATCCAGGCAGAACTCATCGAGATATGAACGAATCGGTCGCGGGGATCAGCCCAAAACGGCAATTTTCTTGTTTGTGCCTTCGGTACTGCCACTGGCTGTAAACAAGGTCTCCATATTAAGTCACGCTCTTTTGCCGGCTGGTGTCGGGATCCGTGATGACAGGAATTGCAAGGACAATTCAACGGCCCGAGGGAACAGCCACCACTAGAATGGAGGGACAATGAGGCTCTGGCTCAACGAGGAGGACACCAATCGCAAATCGGAAAAGACAGTTTTGCTTAGAATTTTGCTGGCTATCCAGGTAAAATCACCGGAAATTAAACGAGCCCTCCATATAAAGTCACGCTCCTTTTCCGGCTTGTGTCGGGATCCGTGATGAGACGTATTGCAAGTGCAATTCAACGGCCCGAGGGAACAGCCACCATTAGAATGGAGGGGTAATGAGGCTGTGGCTCAACGAGGAGGATGCCAATCGCAAACCAGAAAAGACAGTTATGCTTAGAATTTCACTGGCTATCCAGGTAAAATCACCGGAATTAAACGAGCCCTCCATATGAAGTCACGCTCCTTTTCGGACTTGTGGCGGGATCCGTGATGAGACGAATTGCAAGTACAATTCAGCGGCCCGAGGGAACAGCCACCATTAGAATGGAGGGGAACTGAGGCTCTGGCTCAACGAGGAGGATGCCAATCGCAAATCGGAAAGACAGTTTTGTTTAGAATTTCACTGGCTATCCAGGTGGAATCGCCGGAATTACAGCAAATGGGAGAGTACCGAGGGCGCGGCAAATTTTTCTTCGCGTTTGGGGTAATTTCAAGGAACTCCCGATATCTCAGTCATCTCTGCACCGATTCAGATTGAAAACTAGACAAATCTACTCAGCTAATTCATGGCTGGTCGGGTTTCATCCCTAAGCAAACAGGTGCAACCACAGAGGCACTGCTTTGCTTTGAAAGGAAATTCACATCGAACCCGCTCCCTGGAGCGGAGTTCAAAACGCTTGGCAAAATTGACGTGCCGAGCCGATAGCCAGCAAAACTCCAGTCAGAATAGGCGCCTCGGATTGCTTTGTTGGGAGCTGGTCGGGCTTCATTCTTAACAATTTAGACACTCCGAAGTTCTTCCGATTTCGGCCATCAACCCCACGTGACAGCACTGGCATCAGGGTACCATATATGGCGGATATGCATTGTGGTCTTGGGTCCTCCAGGTCCAGTTGCGTCATTTGCGGAGAATCAAACCTTGAAAACCTCTTGTAGACGCGCATAGACATTATAGACAGTTGCTACATCGTCTATGGCGTCTAAGTATGTGTCTATGTACGTCTATCCAGCAGCTCATAGCAATTTGGGATTTTCCTGATGCGCGCGGAATAATTCTCCAGCACCCGACATTGGCATTGGCTAGGCTCGAGTCATTCGACGACGAACAGTTTTGGCAGACCTACAACGGCAACAGTGTTACGCAAACGAGTCGGCAGCTACGCAAATTCCATAAATTTTGGCAGGTCATGGGATGTGACATGGGCATACTAAGAGGCCTCTCGACAAGTTACAGAAAATTTGACCCAGAAAAAGTCCGGGAACCCGATGAACAGGTTTCCAACAAGTTTCGCTGACCCTAAAACGTAACAACGTTACACGAACTTGAACGATTCTAGCAGCTACGTAAATTCCACAAATTGCGTCTATGAAACTGTCGATAGACAGACCGGTCGATCGGAGTTTAAAATGCCATAACGCGCGAGAGCAGGAGGGATAAGGGAGCACTTGACATATTTAAGGTTTGAATGGATCCCACGAGATATTTGCATTTTGAACCCCATGCCCCGGAATGGCATTTTGAATCACATGCTTCGTAGCCCCGTGCTCCCCGGAAGCAATAAACCGGTAAGGAAATAATCCAGTCGGCATCTCAATAATACTGTACTTTTTCATTCAAATCGACAGGGGGTGTGACGCGTGGCCCATTTTACCTATTCGACATTTCGGCAGCTGCCAAATTTTTGCGTGACACCTCAAAAATTTCGACATTCGAACCCGTCTTTTTTACACTTTTTGGGCAGTTTGGGGACCTGTGTGACCTCCTGGAGGTTCGACAGAGGGCCGAGTGACACGTGACCTCAACCAAAATTCGTGATCGACAGGTGGGTGCTACATGCAGATAGGTTCATCCACATGCACCTACATTTTTCGAGAGGAGTGGATGGATGTAGGCAGAGTAGATCAATGTAAACGAACTGCGTACATGGCGTCGACACAGATCGGCAGAAGGGTCAGTCTATTCTTCGTCTACAGGGTTAGACAGACCCTCTGTCTACATGGGGGGGGAATGCAGTGGTTATTGCATTTTCGGCAAGGCATCCGACCCCCAAGCCACGGACGTGGATGTGATGACGTCGGCGACAGGTGCGTTGACCACCACATTATGCGAGGACGCGAGGGCAGGCACCCAAATGGGGCGATGGGGAGGCATGGAGGGACGGAAGGGTAGGGGGGACGCAATAGGAGGCGAGTAGGATAAGGTATGAGAATCGGGTGTACGTCAAATGATGAGGGAGGAGCGAGAAAGCGAGACGAAGAAAGGAGCCAGGAGGGTGGCTGAGATGGGATGGGTGGGAGCGACCTCAAGGTTGCCGCCTCAGCCGTCTCCTCCCACGGTGCGATCTGAGCAAAAACGGCCTAATCGCAAATTACAATATTCTCGAAGCCGATATTCTCCGCCTTTGCAATTAAATCACCCCCGTATAGCTTTTATACTTTTATATTAAGATTTGAGCTCACAACCCGAAATCTGGGACTCGAAAATGTCCCAAAACGGAAAAAAAAAAAAACGCCGCCCGCGCCCTAAGTTCCGCAAAGAGCTGTAAACAGCCCAGCGCATTCATTTCAAAGCATTTCTGCCGGTTTCGGCAGGGATATGGGATCAATTTTAAACCCCGTGCTTCACAATTAAACAGCCCAGCGCTCTTTCATTTCAAAGCATTTCCGCCGGTTTCGGCAGGGATAGGGGACACAGCAAACCAAGTGTTTTATGGTGTGCTTCACTTAGTCACCACCAATTTGTGACAACTGTTATTACGTCCCTGAGATTACATATAGAGCTGCATGTTTACGATGTGCTATCCCGACCTATGTATTTAACTGGGCAACACATTACCAGGGAGATTTTCCTGATGTCGTCTCCGTTGATTCTCCACACACTGTGGTGGACAGGCCAGAAGTAGACTGTTAACGTGTGAGAAACGCGGATAGTAGGGGAAAGGGGCATAGTCGAGGACGACGAGGACGGTGGGCTGCTCAAATTGATGCCAGAGAAACTTGCCGCTGATCCACTGAGTGCACGGAGGGATTCACATAGTTTTTACTCTGAGAATGCCAGCCAGGAGGCTCCACATGCCCGCATTCAATTGCTTGAGTCAGCTTAACCTGGACCTGTTCTTCATTGCTCACCTCTTGGTTCAAATGGCGGGCATTTTGAAAAGTCTGACCTGATGCAATAGAGATGGATCCAAATGGCTGGCATTTTGAAAAGCATGACCTGGTGCAATAGAGGTGTATTCAAATGGCTAGCATTTTGAAAAGCATGACCTGATGGAATAGAGGTGCATTCAAATGGTGGGCATAATGTTGCCGCAAACTCCGACTATGACCTTATGCATTATGAACCGCGTAACTGAACTTTTAAACAATGTATCATACGTTACTCAAAGGTAAAGAACCCGTTGAAACCCATCCATAAGGGTTTCGCCATCTGGTCCCGCCTTGACCTGAGGAGGAGACCTGGCCGTGCGAATCAGGAACTCGCAATGCACTGCTCCTTGCCGACGGTTTTCGGATCGTAGTTCGAACCCCACAATTCTGCGAATGGACATAATGGTCAGCACGTGTTTTCACCCGATTTAGGTCAGAAACACCAAAGGTTTTCGCCACGCCCCTCGTTTTCTTCTACAGTATAGTAGGCAACGATGGGTCAGCACTTTGCTTTTTTCGCCAAAACTCACACAATTGATCACCAAAATTTCTGAATTTAATTGAGTGACTACTAGAACATATAATGAGCTATACTACAGTAGAATATGGACAATTAATGCTTTACAATGTATCTAAAGGAATAAAATGCGTCGAACAGTCAATGTGTCACCAATCGGTAAACTTGGGTCATCAAAGTCACACGGCCCCTTCCTCGTTGATCTCATCCTCCTCGTCCGACTCGTCGTCGTCTGCGGCTGGAACCTTCGGTTTCTTGCCCAGCTTCGGCTTGGTGGGCAAGTCCTTCTTCTTGGTACCCATCCCCAGCAGCCTTGAACACTCTGCCGTCCAGGCTTCAACCTCACCGGCGTGCCGCTCCTTTCATATCCGCCCACACCCTCTCAATCTCCTCCCGCTTCTCCTTCTTTCGCTGCCTCTCGACCCTCTTGTTCTCCTTCCCTGCCGCCTTAGCCCGCTTCGCCTCGTTCATATCAACCACAGCCTGATAGAAGTCATCTGACGACAAGCACTGGGCTGTTCCCTTGAATAGCTTCGCCCGGTCAGTTGCCCCCTTCTCCTCCTGCTGATGCAATGCCTCATTCATCTTCTTCAGTCCCATATTCTGGAACACCATCGTTGCATTCGCCTCCTCGATGATGCGGTCGCGCACGATCACGTTCTGGTGAGCCAGCCCCAGCTGTTTCTGCAATGCCTCATTTTCTGCCTCGAGCTGACCTCGGGTTTTATAGGGCTTTGTCACCGGTGCTGGGGACGCACAATGCCCATTCTGGAGTCGGGATCGCGGTCGGGACATGCTGAACGACGGGTGCGACGATAGCAGCGGTGTTGTACGACTTCAGCTTGGGGCTGCTGAGGAGGAGCGAGCCAGCGGAGGTGCTACCAAGGTGCGCGTACAGTGACCGCATCTTTTCGAAGGTGACCACAGTTCAGGGTCAATATTCTCGTCGTCATTGTCTCTCCCCCGTCGCCTCGACGGTGTTTGCGGCAGCCTTGACGTGCTCGCTATATTCGAGGGGGACAGGTCAAAACGCGTCGGCGGTTGCACGCGCATTGCGTTTGTGATTGCACGGACAGGGCTGGGTTGCGGCATCGGGAACTCTGCGCGGGTCGATGTCGCAAGGCTTGGCTTCATCTGGTCCTCGGTAACGAAGTTTGGGTTGAAAGGTACGACACCGGTTACCCTGAAAGCCGCGCGAACCGTTGATTCGTCGAATGCCTCCAGGTACGCCGGCACCCACACCGTCATGAACTCCGTTTTCGACACGTCACGCATGTGCTTTGATTCAAAGGCAACAATCGCCGTCTGCCAGCAAACTTTCATCTTCCCAAAGCATACGACATCGAGCCCTTGGAGTGCATGGGTGCAGTGCGGAGGATACCCGAGTAAGACAATATTGTTCTCTCGGCAAAATTTGAGGAATTTTTCACTGTAGTGTGAGCTGTGGCCATCGAGAAGCAACACACGCGGGAGCCCTTTCGCGTCGTCTCGGGTTGCCGGGTCAAAGACCTTGGTGAGCCACTCGTAGCCGAGCTCGCCGTTGGTCCAGCCATTGATGGATTTGGCAATGCTACGCCGACGGTGAGCCCAATTTATTTATAAGATGCCAGATGACTTACAATGCGTTGATAGTATTCCCATTGTTCCAGGAGCTTTGGAAATTCACACCCGGAAAGATAATCATGGGCGGCACCACCATCTTCCCGTCTCCACGGATCGTCACCAGCGCCGTGATGTTTTGGCGGCTCGCACCACCCTGCTTGTGCTGGGTCTTGGTCCCGCGCGCTCCAACCACCCGCTCCTTCCCCGTGTATCCCGTCGGGAACCCACTTTCGTCCATGCCGTAGATCCTATCCGGTGAGACGCCCATGGCGACGACATATTTCTGTACTAATTCGACCCAGGACTTGACGGCCTCGGGATTTAGGCTCCGCGCGCGCTGGGAGTCAAGGGATTTGCTCCAGAATGTCCGAAGCGCGTCGTGGTGTCGATCAAGGAACGCAAACACCCACTTCGTCCCCAACGGGCACGCAGTCTGCGCCAAGTGACGCTTGGCGCACTGCGTCGGCATACTGCTCGATTTGGCGGTGCCCGAGTGGGAACCCACGATCCGCGGACTCGAGGATGAATTGCACCAGCGCCCATTCTTGGGCCGTCGTGAGGAGCTGTTTTTTTTTCGCTGGCCTCGCGGACACTCTTCCCTCCATGTACTCGTCTCTGTAGAGTCCCGTAGGAGATGTTGTAGCTAGTTGCGATCTCGCGAATGGATTTGGGCTTCCCCAAAATTGCCGGTTTTGATTGTTCTCGGTGATATTCGTGAAGGGCAGCTGAGATGTTCAGCTCCTTTCGGCGGCTATTCGCGTGGCCTTTGACGCGGTCAGATTTCGCGCGTGAGACCATTGAGCTCGAGTGGGACGCGACTGGGCCGCGCCGTGCTTCTGGTTCTGGAGTGGTCCGCGGTCAATAAACAGTGTCACGCATTCCACGTGCGTTTGCTTCAATGAATTCTAGAAGGGCCATTTTTGCGCAGATTACCCCACATACTTGGGCAGAGTTATAGTAAAGAAGGCAATCTATCGTACAAAAAAAAAGTTGAGGCGAATGCATGCCGTGTTAGGCCAGAGTCGACGAAATGGAAAGTTGATGATTGCTTGATCCTTCCTTGATTCGGATAGAAACCTGTCCCTTTCAAGACTCGGACCCTTGCTACACTCCAAATTAATTCTGGAGATGCGGAATATATATACATTGTTATCTACACGAGGATTTGGATCCAAAGTGGGTGTAGGTGCTTCCAGAAATTAATGACCCATTGATGTGGGGTGACCCATCGTTGCCTACTATACTGTACGTTAAATTTTCTAATGATCCGGGAGAAGCTCCTTTGGACGCCCATGTGACATTTCAAGACCTGAAAAGAATCGTGGAATATGTGCAGCGGACACAATGATCTGCGCAAGTTTGCACCTGATTTAGGTCAGAAACACCAAACTTTAGCGCCTCGCCCCCAGATTTCTTCTGGGTTAAAATTTCTGAGGATTAGTGGGAAGCTCTTTTGGAAGCCCATGTAACATTTCAGGCCCTGAAAATGATTATGGAATATGTGCAGTGGACACAATGCCCTGCGCAAGTTTGCACCTGATTTAGGTCGGAAACACCAAACTTCAGCGCCTCGCCCCTAGATTCTTCCGGGTTAAATTCCTAAGGATTAGTGGGAAGTTCCTTTGAGCGCCTATGTAACATTTCAGAACACCAAACTTTGTCGCCTCGCCCCTCGATTTGTTCTGGGTTAAAGTCGTTGCAGATCCGTGAGAAGCGTCTTTGGTCGCCCATGTAAGACCTGAAAAGAATTGTGGAATATGGGCAGCGGACACATGATCGGCGCAAGTTTGAATGCTCCGTTCGTCCACTTGGGCACATCCTGCCATCTCACTCAAGACATCTATTCCCATCCAGCTCGGTGATAACAGCCAGTTCGACCTGCTCAAGAAAAAAATGTGCACGGCCTCAAATGATGTTTAAAATATCTCCGGGTGGTGGCGCAACCAAATTCACAACCATGCAACCATTCCCAATTCCCACTGAGTCCTTGTATGAAAATAGTGAAATCCAGTGGACAAACGCTGTAACCAACAGACTTTGTTGAAAGTGCTACACGCACTCCACCGCATCAATTTGAGCCCTGGCTGAGATATTCTGGCTCGTGGACACTCCACCGCACCAATTTGAACCCTGGCTGGGATATTCAACTGTCACTGATGTGACGCATGATTGAGTCAGATTCACCAGATGCGGTTGGTTGTCCGATCTAAATCCCAAGAATTTGGCTGTTTCCGTACGTGGTCTTTTGACGCGGATCCGTACGCTTTGGATCGGGTGAGCCATTTTTCTGCACCGTCCGTCAGCGCTATGGTGTCCCTCATTAGTCACCGCCTGTTTTGTACAAGGCATTAATCTCGGCGAAAAAAATCGGGTTTTTAATCACTCTTCCCAAAATGTTTCTTTCAACAGTAGCTTCATTCCCTCAAGAGGGATTTGCTCCAGGTAAAATATTGGGGGAGTTTCAAATTTTTTCTTGGACCAAATTGGCCACCACAGCCAAATTTCACCAGATGAGCCCGGGAATGGACCAGAAAAGCATAAGAGGGGTATAATTGATCGTTTTTCGGCGCGCTAGCGCTGCATGCCTTCTGCTTGCGTCATTTTCCCACCAAAAATAGGCTGATTTGGGTGTCTCCCAGCCAAAAAATTATCCTAGATGTCCATGCTCAGGCTAGTAGCCTGACGGGATTGCCATTTGCCGATACCGTTCAATGGTTAGTGATGCCATCGGCCGGCATCAGTCAGCCCGAGGTTGCTCGCTCAGCTGTTGAGGGACTCAGATTCAAGTAGAATATTCTAGATAAGATTGTAATAGGTACATAAACTGTAGTAGTTAGCTGTAGGCAGGCATATTTAGATTTTTCATGCCTGGGCCGAAGAATGGGACAAAAAGGTTTTTAGCATTCGCGAACGAGTGTGGATTTGATTCTTCCTCCCAAAGCCGGCGGCAACCAGGACATTCCGTTGCTATTTCCCGTTTTCTGATTCGTCCGTGCTGACCTCGACATTAAGATAGGCGTCACCCGAATCCGGCACGTATTATGTAAGCAAAAACCTGTCGGAAGATAAAAGCCTTCTCCTCTTTCCACAACATGTTTTTCGAACTTCTGACACCGCCAAATGCTTCCTTTTATGTATCCCTTCAATTTGATGGTGGGGATTTGGGAAATACTATGCATACCTCATTCGCAGGGCTCGGAAATATCCACCATTATCTTCTATATTGCGCCTCCTCTCCAGGTTTTGCATTCATTCTCATTTTCACCGCGAACAAAATAATTTGCTGCCAATATTCACACCCAGGGGCCAGTAACTCGTGCTAACCACTGCCCATTCGGGTGAAAGTTTTTTAAGCCAAGTCCTACCTATTCCCATGTGGCCAGTAGCAACTATTGTAGGACTCTCTCTGGTCGTCCCACGGAAATGTATCGAAATCAAACGGAAATTTTGAACTGGAACCGCTTCCGCTAGCGCCATTATGGCGCGGGGAGGTTTGGGGGGGGGGGGGGGGGTACCAAAAAACATAGACTTGAGCGCTTCTACTATCTGTCAGTTCATATTCGATGTCTCGAATTTCTGTGACTTGTCGTCGACTTTTCTCTCATTGGGATGTAAAACATGCTTCACATTGTGGATGGATCATTGGATCTCGACGCGTCGCGACTGACGCTGAACTTGCACAATGTGTCATGCTCTGCTGCGGGCTCCGAGTATTAAACATTACTCCTGAGCTTACAAGCTGCATTACGGTCCGCTGTGGCGTGTATTGATCCACGCTTCCTATCGGGTACGGTAAAAACGCGGAGTGACGCGGACCGGCCCGCACTGAAGCGGCACAGACGCGGCGGTGGCTGTGTCATTGACGCGGCATCGGCGCGCGCGGCGCGGCCCATAACCTTTCAGAAAATGATTTCTGGCCACTACTTCAAGTTAGGGGGATGATTTTCTGTTGTGATACATCGTTCATCACAAAACAACTACACACATAATCTCGTCAATCATGACCTGAAACATCGTGCTGGGTCGTAGGCAATGGCCTCTCTCAATAAAACATATTTTGAGCCAAAACACCTGAATTGCGGAGTATTCTATTCCCTGGTACCCTCAACTGCCCATGCAATCCTAGCAAGTTCAACAATCAAGGGGTTTGGCGGAGTGAGAATACTGTGCCTGCCATCACAGGACACAGGTATGTGGAAAATGGTAGTCACAAGCTCACCTCTGCAGCCAATCTGGATACTGTTTCGGAGCTGGAGAATATGATCTATGGATGTCCTTCGGTCAATACGAACATCTGTACTCGAAAGGTATGGTACCATGTTACCATGTATCGGCTCACAAACAGCTTCACACTGTTCAATTGTGAACATAGTTTGACATAATTTTCCTGCTTAGCTCGGAATTTGTGACTTCAGAAGTGCGAAGAAAAGGTAAAACTATCCCAAAGCTACCTACTCGTCTGCATAAATTGTGAAGCATGGACTTCGGAGGAGCTTTGCTCCGAAGTTAGATGTACTAACTAATCAAGTTTTACTTTACACCACCACTACGGGTAAGCCAAAGTCAGTTTAATTGATACTTAACTATCTGGTGCCCGTGTGACTGGAGTACAGTTTCAATTCTGCAACTATTGGACCGAAAGGACTAACTGATCAGGATGGTTTTGGTGGGAGGATAATATCGAATGGATTGCTTCGTCGTGGTGGTGACATCGCCCCTTGGTTCCATTCAGAATATTTAACGCGTGCTCCAGTGTACTCCAACACGCACTCGAGGGAATACATCTTTGGGCCACTGCCGCCGCGGTGGGGGGAACGTTCCTGCCGGGTTGGATACGACGGAATCCCTCACATCCATAAGCACTCATGTGGCCGCGCCGCTATGCCGGTGGACACGATGCTCGGTGCAAAAAATAGATGGCCACATTTGCCGTTCAGTTGAAGGAAAACCTGGGGCATTTCGTGTTGATTCGTATGACCGAACTCGAGCTCAAAACGAGGGGAAGTGTAAGCAGCCAGTACCAGATCGGGGAGACAAGCGGCTTCAGTATGTCGCGTTCAAAAATTGAAAATTGCATTTAAGCAATCATTGCAAAGGCCTCAAGAGATGACTTCAAATGTTCCAACCAGATATCGGTGACTCTGATCCTGACCACTCAACAGACTCGAAATGTGGGGTATCCAGCCGGCAGTGTGGGTGGCTTCAGCGTTCACAAATTTGAATGAATGCACCCGCCATGGTGCTCACTAGACGCAGTGTGACACGGCAGCAATCGCCTTTGGATATTTCGCTTAGAATATCGTTTCAGCCAGAGTTCATGTATTCAACAAATTTCAAGACATATGTCCGCATGTTGGGTATAGGTGAAGAATTACTGATTCAAAGTGTCGATAATACAATCTGTATCAATCTAGAATTTGGTATCCCCAAGGACCCGTTTCGCACGCTATATTCTGTGAGGCAATCACCGCTAATTGACGCGATGTTGGCGTTCATTGACGCGATAAAGATGTAAATATTATCAACCGTGAAAATGCGGACAATGATGAGCACGTCAGAAGAGATCACGACAGATGCATAGAAGAGTTCCCGAATAATGAACAGGCTAAACGTCGAGGCGGCGGCGTCTTTGATATCGCTGTACACAGTAAACGGCGTGTCTCAGCTCACTGTGCCCACCATAACAGTCTTTCTGTACAGAACACTTTCCCAATGAATTTTCATCGTGACTGGATTCCGTGCCCTGTGGCCTCGTACCTGTTGTCATTTATGACTCCGCAGGCGTGGACACAGAGAGCTTCCTTGAGTGAGAAATTCTCAATTCATGGTTGTTCAATTTGATGTCAAGCTGCTCGGACGTCATTCAGAGGCACCATTCTCCTTAGACTCGTAACCAGTCTACGGCAATAAGCTCGCCTTATAAGAACGCCGTAGGCAGACTGGTTACGAGTCTACATTCTCCTGTTAAATGCCAATGCTTCATATTGTAGATCTTCGCCCGACAGTTTCAGGTTCAATTGCTTGTATTAAGTCGTCTCACTACTACAAAAGCGAGCCAGCCCCAATCCTCAGATCCATGAAATGCCGAAATCGAGAGAAAACGAAAGAAAGAATCACTTGTCGGGGTGACTGATCAGATGCCCTGGGTTCAAAATGGCAGCACGGAAATGTGATTCAAAATGGCATTCGGTGCCATGGGGTTCAAATGCGAATTAAACCATTCAATAGTGCTGCACTGGGTTCAAAATGGCAGCACGGTATGGGCGAATCCACCAAAACTCAAGAAAGCGGCACAGTCCGAATTCTGTCCTAAAGAATTCCGGGCCGATATCGTCCAGATGTATCGCACGCACCTGCGGGGAGACGGGCATGGATGGGAATGCCACTCCGATTGGGCGTTGGGTGAAGGGGGGTCGGTGATGAATGATTCCCTGCGGGGTAGACGGGATGCCAGTCCGAATAACCACGTTGAAGGAGTTCTGCTGGGGCAAATATCAGTAGGGATTCGCGTCATAGCCGAGTAAAGTTGTCCATGTGAAAATACCTCTCTTCCCAAGTCGAGTCCTAATGTGTGCACTGTTAAACCTTGACATCCATTGAACGTGGTTGCATAGCATAGAGCAAGGGACACTTGTTTGCGATGGAGCATGACTGCATTAAGTGTTCAGACAAACGACGAGTGATATGGAGGTCACAGACAAGAGTCTTACAGCCATTGTCAGAACCGAAGGCGCGATCGAAAATTTTCCCATTTGGGATGTTTTCGAAGAATTATCCATTATGGGGTCAGTTCTCCACGAATTTGGATGAAAGTTAGCTAGATGCACCAAGCACTTCCTGACAATTTCTTTTTCTTCTTCTTATTTTTCTCCTGCGATTCCCCTCGTGTACGGCTCTCCTTCTGTGAAGTCTTCAAACAACGGAGAACCTGGATTCGTCTTCCCGATGCACTTTTTTTCTCTCTTTTCTTTTAACCTTTGACTCTGTGCATCTTCTCGTTTGCCCAGTGTTGTCAAGTGAATGAATGCACTTCATATTGGTACTCAACCCGTCTGTATCAAACAATATTCCAGCATATATATAATTTCGTTCAAATCGAGATTCACACGTCGCGCTCGAAAATTTTGACCCCGGCATTTTTCTCGATTCATGGAGGAAACCGGGTCTAAGATGTAACTGAATAACACTGAGGAACAGGGACAAGGAGGCCGGAGGCAATAAACGGCCGCGACGGCATCGGCGATAGAGTAAAGGCGGATAGACAATTTTTGTTCTCGAGCTGAGTTCGGGCTGCGCCGAGCCGGCTCCACAAACTGCTGTTTCAACCATGTCTCTTGCTTTCTATCTACATCGTTCCACCACCACCTCCCCCTTCGTCATGGCTCCTGGAAATTGCCGCCATATTCCTGGGTTTCCAAACGAGATGTTTAAGCACAGTCGGGATGACTGATACAGTCACGGCCAAATTATAGGCCGCACGCCGTTTTGATTAGCTAAGATTAATAATATTATTTTGTGACTGATCTCGTGTGACTCGCCTGCCTCCCACCATCGCCTCGGCCCCCAGCATGCCTCGACGCGTTTGACTATGCCTCGACGCGTTTGTTGAGTACGCCACACCTCTGGTGAGTCCCCAGCACCACTTGATTCAACATACAAAGCTTAATTACTGCTATATAAGCCCGGGGAACGATGCCACTGATACCCTGCCGACCCACCCCATTCCTCTGGCACCGTCCTGTCCCCATCCTCGCCACGTTACCCTCCCAATGCCTCGCGCCCCCCCGCGCCCCCCGCGCCCCTCGCGAGCCCCAACGGGTCCCTTTTACGCCCACAAGACGCGCGATGGCTTCCGTTATGAACGAAATGATGGGCCTGTCATTCAAGGACATCGCGAGAGACAGGCGGATGAAGGGCGCCCACCCCCGGACCATCGAGAAGAGTGTCAAGAGGGTCGCGGAGCACGGAGGGGACTTCTACTACAATGGGAAGAAGGGCAAATGCGGGAGGAAACGGAGGCTTCCAACACCGGATTTGGAGTTGATAGAGTTGGAGCTGCAGGATCCGGAGAGCGACATCGTCAACGGCGAAGATGTTCGCAGGGAGTTGTTCCCTGAGATTCCAGGGCGAACGGTACGCAACAGTGGTCTCTGTTCGAGCTGTCCTAACTTCTCTCTTCTCAGATTCGAAACTCGCTTTCCAGATTTGGCCTCCAAGGCTTCGCACAACGGCAAAAAACTCCCCCTCATCCCCGCCCACATCGCTAAGCGCCAAGCCATGGTCACCAAGTACGCGCAGTGGATCGACCAGTCCTTCTTCGACAAGGGGTCGTGCTCAACACCGACGAGACGAAGATCTTCCTCAGCACCAGTGACGGGCAACGATGGTGTCGTCGCCGTCGCGGACAGGATATTCTCAGCACGAAATTCGTTCAGCAGGAGGAGCGACACGGCCGCTTTGGTGCCAGTCTCTGTGTGTGGGGCGGGATACATCCGGAGGGCGTCACCGACCTCATCCGCGTTGAGGGCAATCTCGATCGATTCCAATACGTCGAAATCCTCCAGAAGGCCATGCTCCCCCTCTACGACTACTACGACTCCCACGTCGTCCGCCCCACCTTCCTCGTCTTCCAGCAGGACAACGACCCGAAGCACATGTCGAAGCATGCGAAGCTGTTCTTTCGTGATGAGGGCATTGATGTGATGGAATGGGCACCGAAATCGCCTGACGTGTCGCCGGTGGAGAACTGTTGGGCCCATCTGAAGCAGGAGATACGGGAGCACCCCCGATTCGCAGCTGCCAAGACGCCCGACGACTTGTTCGTCATCGCGAAGGACGTCTGGCACTCTCCCGAGTTCAAGGAGTACGCTATCAAGGTCTACAAATCGTTTCCCCGTCGTTTAGAGGCTCTCCGCGATGCTCAGGGAATGTGGATTGACTATTAATATATTCTAATGTACCCTACTACATCTTCTTGCTTGTAATATACCGTATCTTGACGAAAACTTGCATTTTGCGCTCACTTTGATGGTATTTTGGCGGGTGGGAAACTAAGTGATGGGATTATTAATCTTGGTCCCAAAACGGGGTGCGGCCTATAATTTGGCCGTGACTGTATGTGCCATCGGGGATTAATCAGCAGGTTGGAAACAGTATTTACCTATCTGTTTGTAACCCACCCTCTGCTTGGCTTCCTGATTTGTTAACCAGAAGTCCGCACTCAAAGAACTTATAGAATCCCAAGGTCACATTTGTGCCTTTTATCCAAAGTACTGTAGAATTTCATTCAATTCGGCACGGGTTGTGACCCGTGACCCAAAATACCAATTCGGCACTTCGGCAACCAACGAATTTTGGCGTGACACCTCCAAAAATTCCGCATTCAAGACGAAAAATTACGAAAAATTTGCCTTTTTTTGCACCTCTAAGGGAAATTTGGCCCCAGTGTCACGCATTTTACATTTGGCACTGGGCCGCCGTGACCCGTGACCGAGACCAAAATTCATCGCGGCACAGGGGGTGCGTGACGCGTGACCGCCGAATTGAATGAAATTCTACAGTATCATTGCAGTTGAACTTCATTGAAATGTACAGGGTGACCTTCCCACACTCGATCAAATTGCCTGCCACACGCTGATTTGCATGTACAGCCATGTTGATTTACCGCAGCTCAGGGAAGCTTAATTCCGTCAAGTGCCTCGGTAAGTTACCTCCGGTTGCAGGTTTGAGCTAGCTGGACTTTTCGGTGCCGTAGTCGGGCCCCGGTCTGGCTCGGATTTTGGATGTCCGACAAAGGATTAAAGGCAGAAGGAATGAACGGACAGTTCTCTGTTGGCCCTCTTGCTCACTTATGGATCCAAAGGGTACGTCTAAGCTTGTATTACGTAAGCTCGTTCCGATGTCCTCAGTAACCTCACCCCTCGAAACAGATCCAAAGCGGCCCTTGAACACATTCATACTCTTTGCCCGTCAAAGGCGGCCACGGATTGAGGGGAAAGTGGCTGATAGCAGCAAGCTCTTAGCCGAGGAATGGAAGAAGATGCGAACTGTAAGTGATTGAAAGCTTACGGAGTATGCGACAACTGAAATCATTACAGAGCGAAAAGAAGAAATATTGCTCCCAGGCGCAGGCATTGAAGGATGAGTTTCGCGAATGTTTCCCGGATTTCAAGTAAGTATACAAGGCGTGGGAACCGTGCTCGAAAGATACGGCTGGGATCCGTTAAACCTCTTTCATCACTGGGCCCAAGGCAGGATGGCCCCTCCCTTGGTTTAGTTTGGTGAAGCAAGGCAGAGCGGCGACCGGAGGCCCACTTGTATCCTGTAACACCCCGGCCTTGTGGGAAGTGGACGATCGATGGGGGCAACTTCTAGACGACTTCGACAGGATCACTATTGAATGGTTTAATTCGCATTTTAAACCACATGCCCTGAAATGACATTTTGAATCACATGCCTCGTAATGGCATTTTAAACACTATTGAATGGTTTAATTCGCATTTTAAACCACATGGCCTGAAATGCCATTTTGAATCACATGCCTCGTAATGGCATTTTAAACACTATTGAATGGTTTAATTCGCATTTTAAACCACATGCCCTGAAATGGCACGTTGAATCACATGGCCTGAAATGGCAATTTGAATCACATGCTTCGTAATGCCATTTTGAACGCTATTGAATGGTTTAATTCGCATTTTAAACCACATGCCTGAGATGGCAATTTGAATCACATGCTTCGTAATGCCATTCTGAACACTATTGAATGGTTTAATTCGCATTTTAAACCACATGGCCTGAAATGGCAATTTGAATCACATGCTTTGTAATGCCATTTTGAACCGTGTGCCTCACTATCAAATGGTTTAATTCAGCTGAGAGCAGGAGGGCATGTGGTTTAAAATGCGAATTAAACCATTCAATAGTGTTTAAAATGCCATTACGAGGCATGTGATTCAAAATGGCATTTCAGGACATGTATGATTGGTCCTGCATCCAGGGTACCCATCAATCTCACATCGCCAACTTAGTCTCATTTAAGTGGTTTCGTTAATGATGCAGGTAACTCAAGTATATGGTATCCGACTGTCGCTCATCAGTCCATCTGCCAGTCCACCGCTCATGTTTTATTTGACGTAGCGTGTTTCACTGTTTCACGGGCCCGTTGCATCTGCTGCACCGTTGATGTTACGGCTCAAATTTTTTTTCAGCTCCCTGCACGTCCTCGAGTGCGCCTCGCATACCCCCTATGATGAGCTAAGTTTTAAAGGTTCGTCGAGCGAGCGAGGTGACATACGAAGCTGAGTTTCTTAGTCTGTCTTATTCAACGGTGCCGACACTGCACTCGCATCCGCATCACCTTGAATAACTTATTCAACTCATGATCATGCTTTCCGATACGTCTGCGACCCGTGTGGCCCTGATATCTATCTCGATTGTGTTGGTCCCGTTCCAGCAAGTCTAACCGACGCATCACAAACGCGTTTCTTGCTGTTTCTTGGATATTTCTATTAAGTTTTCGTCCTGTGCGTGTCCGCCCTGCGGCTGACGTTTCTTTAGCTCTCTATCCTTCCGTTATTATCCCAGGCAATCAGCCATGCTCCTGAAGTGTGCGAGTAGCACCAAGAGTTCGATTGAAGTTGTGGACTGCTACCCCAAGACCGAACATGTCCTCCATGTGTTGCTCAGTCGTTTCTACTACCTCAATACTAACTGATTGCTTTCAACGAAATCTTGAGGGTTTACCTCAACGAGATCAGTATCAAAGTCACTCCCGGCGTGCTCAGGCTCAATCCCAACCTGCGAACAGATTAGTGTCTCCTGGGCGTAGTCAGACATTTATGTTTCACCAAACCGGCCTTTACAACATCTGTAGATATGAAGGGGTGGCAACAGTATTAATTTTCATGCATCGAATATGTAGTCGCTACGCTTGAATAACTTAGAAGTTGAGTACAACCCCATTGTACTGTGCCGCTGGACACCAACCAGCAGTCGATTCAGACTCGATGTGTGCCATGTTAAGCCTGGATTGTCAGTTCTCTGTAGCTGCACATATGCCGGAGCGAAGCGAAGGCACATCTTGTACGGATAATTGAACCTGATCTTTGACAATATTCTACACATCAGACATATAAAAAGAGTCCGCATACCAAAGCACAGGTCCTCTACTAACGGGGTGTATGAGATGAGTTTTTCTATTGATAAGATCCCACATTGATATTGAACATTAATGAGCCAACGAGAAGACAAGGCTGTTGTACATTCATCTAGCAGCAAGCAGTCCCGAGGAGTTGTTTTCATTGCAGCGATGCCAAGAATGAGGATAAAGTCCAGTATAAGAAGTAAAAGTGCCGCTACATAATACCGCATGTCGAGGACCGAGTGCCGCAGACCAAAGAAAAACTGCCGCTGAAGTGCTGTTGAACTGCCACTGTACAGCTACTGTACAATTTCGTTCAAATCGACAAGGGGTGTGACGCGTGACCCATTTTACCTATTCGACATTTCGGCAGCCACCGATTTTTTGCGTGACACCTCGAAAATTTCGGCATTTGAACCGGAAATTTTGCCTTTTTTGCCTTTTTTTTTTTTTTTTTCAGGCAATTTGGGGCCTGTGTGACCGTTTGGAGGTTCGACAGAAGCCCGAGGGACGCATGACATCGACAAAGTTCGTGATCGACAGGGGGGTGCGTGACGCGTGACTGCCGATTTGAACGAAATTGTACAGTACATTGCCGCTGTGTTGCCGTTTGTGAGTGCCGCAGACAGCTGCAGAAGTGCCGCAGCATACGGCCTAGTGCTGCTGAAATATCCCTACTGCCGCTGCAAAGTGCCAACTTTGCCGCTGCAGAGTGTTGCCGACTGCCGCTGCCCAATGTTTGCATGTGTTTAGGTGCCGCCATACTGCCGCAGACCGCCGCCGCGTCGAAAATAATTCATGTTTTAATGTAGTGGGCAAGACTTTATTCAACCCAGGGAAATGGCAAAAGGATACATTAGTTACAGTAGAGTCCTCCGACACCTTTGAAACCACTAATTGCTGCAATACCAAGCAGCTCAACGTCTGCCGCAAGTACAACTGCCGCAGACTGCCGCTGCAGTGCCGCTGCCGCTGCCGCTGCATGCGGCAAAAGCACTGCTGCGGCAAAATCCCTTTGCCCCAATCTGCGCAGAATCACCTCCTTTCCAATTTCCGCTCCCAACTTCAAAATCTGCCTAGGGGTTGCCGATAGGTTGAAAGTTGAATTTCCCTCGTTATAAAATTAAGCATGTCCGAAGCCTTTTCAAACTCCGCTATCAGCTCTTTTGTACCGCTTGCCGAAACCCAAGTCTCCAGCGCTTATTTAGTGGTACGCGTATCTGGACCATTGATTCGGGCGAAGTGCTGGGGCGCGAAGCCAGCGCGCTCTCGTATTAACTCAGTCCATACAATGTGGTGAGGATATTTTCAATCTCCCCATTTCGGCGTCAACAACCATTGAATTTTGAACGAAGTTTTCCGCACAATCTACGCAAGCTAGCAGGTAAGTTAGCTCACAACTTACCGCGTCAACTTTTTTTCTTACAATGATCGCATTGCAGAACTGGCTCCTTACAGCTGTTGTTCTCTAGCAGAGCACCGCTGCTGAGATGGTAGATGATCATTGGACTGGACTTTGCCTGCGACTTAGACGTCGGACTGTACCTCTGCGTATCACTTGTTTTTCAATGCTGGTGCATTTAAAATTTTCGTTGGTTGTAGTCAGTACCCACGGCCTAGAACCATTCACCACCTTCCAGACCTTCCAGCATTTGTCAAATTGTGCATGATTTGAACTTAATTATGATCAAACTCACCTGTTGTAGCGGTACACACCCGTGATTGTCAAATTTCAGTGGATCTGTGCAATCTGAAACCAAAAGTATTGGATTAGAGAAAAGTTGAGCGGAATCCAAGCTGATACTGGTTAAATCAGATGTTATTTCACCTTGTACAATAATATGCAATTCTAAACCAAAGAGATTAGAGAAAGGTCCAGCCAAATTATCTGAATCAGCTCAATTCCAATCCAATTGAAACCCAAATCCATACTACAGGTTTCAGATAGCCTCAGCTCATCTGAAATTTAGCAATCCAAAATATGTGCACTAGTGACTGCCAATTTGGCTGAGCAAAAATTTCCCTGGCAAGTTTTTCAAATTTCAGGCTGCCTGAGGTGCTATAGAAAAGTTAAAGAATCGAGTTCAGTTTCAATTAGACTAAAAGCAAAGCTGATTTGTATATTAACAGCTTCTGTCATGGATAATCGGTATTGCCTGATATTGCCTGAACTACTCAACAAGCGTTCATCCTCATTGTTGAGTTCCTCTTTAACATTATATTTCACATCCTTATTCCAATTGCTCTTACAATTACTACCCATTTCATTTACACGTTTCTATAGCTACAGTACAGTATATATACCGCGGGTACTGGATAATATACTTACTTTTACCTCTCAATCAACCACTTGCACAACGCACCTTAAGTGATCTAAACATCACTCGCTTCGAGACTACGTAACGGCTCTGCCTACGTACCTCTCGATCCCTAGTCTCCGTAACGAACGGCTCTGCCTCGTTACGTCGAAGACTGTCGCGCTGCACTTTGGAAGGTTAACGGGTTCTAGTGAACAAACTCACGCTATTCATAACAGCTTCGATTTCAGTTCGATCTTTTTGTACTCTGATACTTTCAGTTTCACATTGCATTTCAGATGCACTGAAATCATATTTAATTCTGCCAGTATGTATCAGCTTTTATTTCAGTCTTTTGGCTTCAGATTGCACCTCAGGCGAGCTGAAATTTGACTGTCTCCGGTGTGGGTATGCTCCCACTTATTCTTTTTTGAACACTACTTCCCTTTATGGACATCTATCACACCTCTGTTGGCCTGGGCTGCCGTGCAAATTGCAATGATGGCGCTCAGATGAAGGCATTCAGTTTTTACCTGCTATCATCTTGAGTAGAAAGTAAAGCATCACGTATAAATTTAGAATCTACAGGTTGGGGTCTCGTTGTACTAGTATTGTGGAAAGAAAATGTTGGCTGAGTTGAAGTCGTTGACCCCAATCCCAGTGCCATTCGTGCGGCCTTGGTGATATCATCTGCATCCAAATCCCGCGCTGCAACACACCTTCGGACCTGTGGTCTCTTTGAAGAACGGCCCGCACACTCCTGATCACTGCGCTTCCCACAATCCCGGCAATGATTGGTGCGTTTGTACCAGTACTGCCGGCCGTTGCATTCTTCTAGGTTGCCACAAACGAATGCAGGTACGTGTCTTCGGCTGCTTGTTAGGCGGCTGACCTGCAGGCTCACCATCAGCTGCACGCTTTTGGCTAATTTCGAGGGTGGATTTTGCAGCAGCCATTGGAACTTGTTGTGTTTCTGCAAACTGTTGGGCTCTCGAGGTGGATACAAGGGAAGGCATTGAACTGAAGAAGGGTTAGCTTCGGCATCTAAAAGAGCCCATGAGATACAACTTGCCTCGAACCCGCGGCAGAATTAATTGACTGGTCAAAGCCCGTAGTGACACGATGGGGAACGAGAGGGCCAGTTGATGTGGTTACAATTTTCTTGGCACGTTGCGGATCTTGCAAATCAACATGCACAGACTCAGTCTGCCCTCGTGCTTGAGTGCAGGACTGCCGAATGTTGGCCGAGTCCTTGTACAGACCATTCAGGTATGCAGTAAGCTGTTCTTCAAGCTGTTAAATTTTTTTTAAAATTAACAAGAATGCCAAGAACACAGAAGTTGGACTCACCTTATAGTAAATGTCGGCGGTACTCTCGGCTCTTTGATTCCAGATTTCGGCGGCGGGGAGAGATATGGATGTACTGCACTTTTGAAAGGTTTTTGACGTCCGCATGAGCTCAGCAAATAATTGCTTCTCAGCAATGGTGTGAACTGGGAGCACAGGCTTGCGAGTGCCCTGCATCTTGGCAAGATAAGCTTGTTTCTGGTTCGAATCTGTTTCCTGGTTGAATGGCTGTATCTTGACCGGCTCGCGAACATATTTCGGAATTTGAATGATCCCGGCAGTCTGCACAGTCTTGGTGTACAAATTTCCATTGACCCACGCAAGTTGAGCTGGCAGACAATTGTAGCGCTCTCCAAGCGTAATCTCGAGCTCTTGGATCTCGTTCAACAGCCAAATGGACTCAGTAAAAAAGCCTCCAACACAGTCACTAGTGAGTAACTATGAGCAAGTTGAGCTCAAAGGGAGCCTGTGAGCAAGAGCACAACACAGGCTGACTAAAGGAGTATTCAGAGGCCGTGTAACCGCATT